>JAVLUZ010000154.1:39966834-40367929 GCA_036768485.1 Mermis nigrescens | reverse complement strand
AAATCTTTTTGCATCAGATTCACCCAAATCGTTTCACACTATCGATTCTTAAATTTTTCAGCTAAGTTTATAGACTCAAGGGCGATTTCAGCCCAGCGAAGTGGAGGCTGCCTTTGGCTTATACTTATATAATTGACGATTTAATAAAAAAATACCTACCTACTTATTTTTAGTGAATTAGCCATGATGGTTTATTGTAAAACTCATTTCAGTTATATAATAATTTACTATAATTAATATCATGACTATTTACTGTTGAATTGGTATTTATTATTAATGATCATTATGTTTCTGCCATGATTTATTTACTTAATGTGAGTTAATTTGAGCACAGAATAACTGGCACTTCTTGATGGGAAATCTAAAGTGAAAAGGTAAAAAATTCTGTCAGACATATTTCAGTTTTTTGCTTTGTTTACACCAAATTCTTAAATCGCTTTATTTACTGCTTCAAGTGCATTAATCCATTTTCTTGCTTTCTTGACATATTATTCGCCTAAGTTAATACAATTTAGACAACATGAGCACTTTGAAAGATAATTCTTGTGTGGTTCGAAATTCTTCCTAGCTGGAATCATTTGCAGCAGAAACAACTGAATAAAATTACGTTAAATTGTTAACGAACGCTATTTTAAGGTGCAGGTTATTTTTGAACCTCAATTTATCGCCCTGAGCTATGTACTTGTCTGCTTAGAAATGAATACCAGCTTTGAATCGGGGGGTCAGGGTCAGCCGGTCTGGGGGTCAAGAATTCAGCCCTTTTGGGCCAACATAACCTCAAAAACTAATATAAGCGTTAAAATGGCGTTGTTATTACACAGTTTCTGGTCAATTTAAAAGAAAGCAGCTTTGAAGAAAATTTTTCAGTTTTCATCCGTTTTTTTGTTCATTTGCCTCACTTTCCCAAAAAATTTTTTCCATTCTGGGGGTCTTTGACTCCTCAAACCCCCGCTCCCCCCGTGCATTTCTGGTCACCACCCTTTGTGCTTCTGCTACTACATATTTGCTTAAATGAATGTTTGAAACACTACAAAGCTTTTAGTTTTTATTTTTCTTATGCAAATTTAGGTGTCCGCCAGTGGTGGTCAAGCTTCGTCTATTGCATACGAACTTCAGCGGCAATTTCACAGACGATTTGGTCATATCTTGAATATCGAAAATCCTAAATTTGATCCTATCTACATGCTGGCCACATTCTTTATTCCTCAATTTCATACGATCTTTTCTGATGATGAACAGTTGCTTCCCGCTATTAGGACGGAAATTGGACATCTAGTGAGCTGAGCTTATAGCATCGATTGTAACGTGTTTCATGGAACATCAATCATAAATTTTTGAACTATCTTCGACAATAAGCTGACAGATTACGATTATAGCATTAATCTGATATATAATTATCGTAACCCTCGGCTTACTGTCGATAAAAATTCTTAAAATTTATGCTTGAAGTTTTGTCAAATAGTCGAAAAACGCGGGGGGGGCATTGGGGTCTAGAAGACTTCTGATAGATAATGCTAAAGGATTCATGGCAAAAAATGGCAAAATTGTGGTTAAAGATAACAACTTTCAAAATTGCTTGAAATCGACTAAAGCTATAAATTATTACCATTTTCATATTTTTTCTTATTTCATTGATCAAACACTGAATAATTGTAGAAATAGTGATTTACGCACAGCACGCACATGACAATATTTTGATTAGCCTATGATGTTTAAGTTTATCTAAAAAATCTCAGACTGCAATATTTTGATGAATTGAAATAAGAAAATTTAAAATTTGTTTAGTGTCGCAAATTAAGCATCTTAACATCATACAATGCATGACAGCACAATTTCTGGGGTCTGATGGACAAAATCACTTAAAGTATATTAAAAATTTTGTTCCAAGATCTATTGATTTGAGGGGTCATTTTGATTCTCGGGGGTCCAGGCTTCTCATGCGCATGTGAGGTCAGTAAGATGCATTTTTGATAGTGATATGCTTGCATTCTTGCATTTGTTTGTAGAAATAGTGTGATTATTGTGTTTGATCTGACATTTGTGCATTTCCTTCAGAATGATGTTCTGTTTATGAACGAATCTGCTGAATTTGTTGGGGAGCCATTCAGTCAAGTTGTCGCTAAAAATGAAAATAACAGTAGTGATAATTCAGTTATCGATGACGACCCATTGCTTCACTTTCAAAAACATGTGCAGAGGAAAAGACGTCTGAACCAGCAGCAGCAGCAGCTGCGCGTAGTATCGGATAATTCGGTGAATTCAGAGATAAAGTTGTATATGGCGGATGCTGCGTCTCTTAGTGATTCGGAGTTATTGTCACAAGATGTATTCGCCTATTGGAAAACTAAAAGGGCAATATTCCCCCGACTATTCAAATTAGTATCTGCTGTGCTAGCTGTGCCTGCCACATCTGCTCCATGTGAACGTGTATTCAGCTGTGCTAGCACAATTTTAGATAAGAAGCGCCACAATTTAAGTGATGATAGAATGGAAATGGAAATTTTTTTTGAAGTTTAACTTTGAACTTTTGCACCAATAATTTTCTAAATAAATCAGAATAAAGTTTGTTCACAATGCCGCAAAATCTTTTTCAAGCCATCTTACAGTGCAATGCATAGCTCACTATATCTACATATACTGTATGTGTCATTTATTTTCAATATTTCTTGAGGCAATAGACTATGGACGTAGAAGAAATTTTCTCTGTTGACTTTCGCGGAAAGAATGAGTTAGCTTAACTTCAAATAATATTCTTAAGAAGGATAATGTGATATCTAAATCATTAATAATTAGTAATGATATATTAGACTGCCTTAATTTGTTTCATGGTTCATAGTTGTTAATGAAAATATAATGAAAATGATGTATATACACCGAGTTGAATTGACAAATTTTCGCAAGTTTCCAGGTTGCCAACACTCGGCCAATTTTGTAAAAATTTATCATTAAAATTTAACAGTAAAGTGCTGTTTTTTAAAGTATTGGACTCTTTCCGATGCCCCTTCCTGTTGGATGCTTGAGAGTGCCACCCTTAGTCTCCCACCTGTATAAAATTGAATGCTTTGCGCTTTCCACCCTCATTTTAGCTTACATTACGATTCACTCTCAGTTAACATGTTTTGGACAAGAACTTAGTAAAAACAAGAACTTAGTTCAAACTAATTTCTTTTTTCGAAAAACTTAGTTCCCGCCTCTAGTTCTAAGTTCCAAGAAGTAGGAACTTAGTTCAGAACTAAGTTCGAAAGTTCTTTTTTCCTGAACTTTTGCCAACACTAGCCCCATCGGATCCTCAGATTTTTTTGCTGGTGATGTATGCTTCCAGACTTTCTATAAGAGGCATAAGCAAAAAACCAAAGGAAATGATACGATTTTTCTCTTTTAATGGGGCTGTTGTGTGTCATCCCTGTAGTATTTCCAAGCAAAGGAAATAGAGTAGCATTTATATAGTGTTGCACATTAGACCGTTAAAAAGTTCGGAGCAGATTTTAGTCAAAACACTGAATTTCTCTGAAAATAAACTATTTTTTGGGTCTGTCAATTTTTTTGTGTAAGCGGACTTATGTACAGAGCATCCGCCTGGTTCTACCAACCCCTTTCTTTACATGTTGTCACATGTACACGAAAGAAAGGGGACTGGATAATTTTTTCCCATGTAAGTACATTTAAGCCTCTAGACCCTCAAAAATAGTCATTGGCCCTCAAAATCATCCCATTATTTTAACGCTGACCATGAAGTAGTCATGCATGTGGGTGGCTTGAAAATTCTGGAGGTCAGATCGGGCAAAACAGCTCTAAAAATATGCTAAAATGAAATTCTAGGAGTCTGCATTTATCTACAGGATGGAATCAAAGGTCTTAAAAGCCCTTCCTTTTATGTCCACGGTGGGTCTATCGATTAAATTTAGATTATGGCTGGCTGAAATTCAGTAAAAATTTAAAATTTTCTTTAAAAGTGCTCGGAATTGACCAGAAGTTGTAGATTAACATAACTTTTGAGCTGCTTTAGAATTTATACCATTTTTTCGTGTCCGCTTGTCCCAAAAACTGACAATTTGACTCGCTCACCCACCCAAAATCTTTTGCATATACATACATATATAATAGGAAGTCCACAAAAAAAATGAATGATAAAAAATATAAATTATCATGAATGCACCTCCTGGTCTCTCAGTCGAACTAAAGCTTCCGGATCATTCTGCGTGGTGTGGTGACCTTAGATGCACAACTTGGCCGACCTGGGAGGGTCAGCCGGTCTGCGGCGAGGTCAAAAACTGAGTTTTTTGGGCCAAATGTACTCAAAAACTGGGCGTGGAGGGACAGTTTGGGGGTATGCACCTTAGTTGGGCGGCTCCAAAGTTTTGGGGGGTGTGCAGAGATTTTTTCAAAGGTCAAAAAATGGCCCTAAAATTGGTGGTACGGCGAAAAAATACCATTTTTCAACGTTTCTCATCGAGCACTATCCATTGGCATCAAAAAATTGCGAAAAAAACAAAAAAATTTCAAAACTTGAATTCTGGCGGGGGGGGGGGGGTATTTTTATTTGTGGGGGAGGGAGGGACGTATTTTGGTTTATCGGGGAGTAGCATATTCCCCAAACCCTCCACGCCCAGGTATGGTATGCACCCCCAGAAATCATAAAACCTCCCCAGAATTCGATTTTCGAAGCTTTTTTATTTTTTTCGCAATTTTTTGATGCCAAATGGATAGTGCTCGATGAGAAACGTTGAAAAATGGTATTTTTTCGCCAAGCCACCATTTTTAAAGGCCATATTTTGACCTTTTGAAAAATCTTGCACACCCCTCCCCCAAATTTTGGTGCTGCCCACGTATGGTCTCGAGAGCCCCCCCCACATCAACGCGTCTGTCTGGTAGTGACTTCTTGACCAATCCTCTGTTGTCATTGAATTGTTCATTCTTTGTCATGCATTTGCAGACCTAGCACTAGGCCCTTCTACTATGTAGGTTCGGTTTGGTGGGCTGAGTCAAAATGGTTCTAGAGGGCAAAGAACACTTGCTTTCATGGTCAGAGTAGGTCGAAAGTCGCTTGCACATTAAATTCATTCAATTGCTTCATTTTTTGCTGAACATTTATGGAAATAGGTTATACTTTCCTCGTTTGTGTCCTTCTAAATCTCTCTTTCGCCAGGATTTATCACTGCAAAACTTTGTACAAATAAAAGGTGCATGGTCTGTAAAGCAATTATTAATATACACACAAAGCACGTCGTCCTCGACTCATTCAAAAAATTAGTGTAAAACAAAAACTATAGACCGCGCATAAAATTTGAAACATGTTTTAGAAACAGCCTAAAATTCTCTATATAATTAATCAATTTTTGTTGTTGTAACAACCCGTTTACAGGTCTGAAATTGCGATTGAAATTTGACATAAAAAATTCAAATTAGCATTATTATCATATGTACAAAGGACGACTAATTCGAATCCACTTCCTTCCATCGGCGCTTATAATGTTAACTTCTCTATAAAGTAATCAAAATTTCATGGTAAACGAACAAGCATTGATTGAGTTATTAAAAATATTCCGAAACTGTCAATTTTCACGAAAATTAAAAACCTGAAGTTTGATGCTGGCTGCAAAAACTCTCGAGCATTCTTGCAAAGTTTTACTGTACGCTTTTTAATCTGGTGCAGGGTTGCCAGGTGCAGGAGAGAATTCAGGAGAATCTAAAATTTTCAGGAGCAGGAGCAGGAGAATGGGCTTTTCAGGAGAAATTTCAGGAGAAGTTGTAAACATGCAGGAGAATGCAGGAGAATTTTAAAATGTCAGGAGAATTCAGGAGAATCCTGAAAATCTAGGAGAATTCAGGAGAATTTTCAAAACTTAAACAGCAAGTTATAATGATTATCATACATTAACCTCCTTCACCAAGACTTTATTTCGTTCATAGTTAAGAACTAGTGTTAAGTTATAACTATATCCAAATAAGTTTCTTGCTTCCGTAGTAAATCATTCATTCATTCATTTATTTATTCACTTAATATCACGAAGTGCAGAAATACATAGCTTTACACACCGTCTAATTGTTTTTATCAGTTTCATAGACGTTTGCAAACACCGTTTTTTTCCACTTTTTGGCCTATTTGTCAACCAAAATTTTGGCAAATGGAAAAAATTTTTGGGCTTGGTTGGCATTTGTGGAAACTTTTTGTAATGTTAAAAATGCGTTTTAGAGAGTTAAAACTTCAAAAATTTTTCGGCGCTTCGCGCCGAATTGATTAAATTCTTACTTATTAGTAATCCTTAAGCCGCGCCACGCCAATTGCAGCATTTTTATCGACAATCTGGTCTAGAACTTCACTACGATTGAAAATCCTTATCTTCTGCACAGATTCAGTTAGTTTTTGTAATGCAAAAATGCGTTTTAGAGAAGTAAAACTACAAAAATTTTTCGGCGCTTCGCGCCGAGTTGATTTATTTTTTTTGTTAATAATATTTGAGCCGCGTCGCGTCAACTGCAGCATTTTTATCGAAAATTTGATCTAGAACTTTACTACGATTGAAAATCCTTATCTTCTCGCGGATTCAGTTAGTTTTCTAATGCAAAAATACGTTTAAGAGAAGTGAAACTACAAAAATTTTTCAATTGATTTAATTTTTTTATCAATATTTGAGCCGCGCCGCGTCAACTGCAGCATTTTTATCGAAAATTTGATCTAGAACTTTACTACGATTGAAAATCCTTATCTTCTGCACGGATTCGGTTAGTTTTTGTCAATGCAAAAATGCGTTTCAGAGAGGTGAAACTACAAAAAATTTTCGGCGCTACGCGCCGAATTGATTTAATTCTTACTTGTTATTGATGTTTGAGCCGCGCGGCGCCAATCGCAGCATTTTCATCGATAATCTGGTCCTAGAACTCCACTACGATTGAAAATCCTTACCTTCTGCACAGTTTTTGAGCTAAAATTTCAAAATTTTCTAGCGCTTCGCGCCATTTGATAAATTATAATTTTAATTGTCAAAAACGACTTCAGAATTGGCTAAAATGCTTTACTGAAGGAAGGAAATTAAGTTTCAACATAAATAACGTTTCTGATCGTGATATTCTTGTAGAGCGCGAAATTTTTATACAAAAAGTGCATCAAACACCGCTATTGCATGTGTACATAAAATTTTCCACGTAAAAACACTGATTTTTCAACACAGGCGCTCTATTTTGAACGTTTTTAGACCTCCCAAAAAATGTGGAAAAAAGTCGGAAAAAGTGGAAAAAAATTTTGGGTTCGGTCTATAATGTCAACCAAATCGCTGGGAAAAAACGGTGTTTGCAAAGCGCCTATAAACATTTTTTTGATATATTTCAAAACGTAAGGATTTGCTTGCTACTGAAGTATATACAATTAGTAATAAAGTATTATTTATTTTTCCGAAAGACATTGCAAACAGGGCTCTTTCCAGAAATTTTTGATGATGTAAGTGCAACTGAAAATTGGCGGTCACTGTTTTAAGCACAGAAACAGTTTTTTCGAATAATGTGTATTGTAAACAATGCGACCTCTTTAGCTTAGGCCCTTGAGCAGTATATCCTGATGAAGATCAGGAATCTGTTATTGAATGTTTGTCAGCTGTTGATGTTGAATAAAATGTTATACTTTGTGGTGCAGCATTAGTCTTCCATTATTTTTGCATCTGCCTGTATAATGCAGATATGCTCCATGAGCTTTTTGTGAGAGAATTAATGTTCATTATTTAGCCTTGAGTGTCCTTAGGATTAACAGTCAAGAGATCAGAATAAAATAGTTGGGCGAACCAAGGTAAATTGGCCTGAGCATGCTTGATATGCATGTGTACATACAATTGTAGATCTGCTGTACAACCTTTCCTGCAAAATATGAGCCAGGAGAATTTTCAGGAGAATCAAAATATTTTCAGGAGAATTGCAGGAGAATTTTCCCCCAATTTTACCTCTGTGCAGGAGAATCTGAATTTTGGGACCTGGCAACACTGATCTGGTGCCAAACCGATGGGCAAAAATTCATTTGTTTTTGAGGCATGTCATCAAGACCGGCTGCGTACAACCCGTGCGAATCTTAATGGCAGTTACTTATATAACATGAATTGCTCTCACATTTACTAGAGCTGCAGCAAGTAGATGCACAATTGGGGGTCGGGAAAGGTAAAATTTCCCGGGCTAAATTTGGTGAGATTAAGGTCAGAAACGGACCAGAGTCAAGGCTCTTTTTCTTGAAAATGATTGAAATCGACTAGCATCTAAGAACTAATGTATTTATTACATTTTTTAAGTTCCTAGCCATTTTAAAGTCATTTTGGCCAAAAATGACTCGAAAGCAAATGCAACTGTGTCTGAAAGTTATAAGTTGACACCATTTAACAAGGATTGTTGTAACATAGGCGAAAATTTATTGACTTCATTGATAAAACTAAGTACCAATCCTATCATTTTTACATTCGGAAAAATGAAATGTCTTAAGTGGTTGACATCTGTAACGAAATGAAAGTGTAACTGATGGAACTACATCAGTTTCAGTCAGTTTTGCAATCAATCAATACCAAAATTTACATCAAAGAACAAGGCTAAACTTAAGAATATGGTACTTTTAGAAAAGGAGCAAAACGAATATGGAATACCAATTTTTTTTGCCAAAATGGTAGAACATGATAAATTGAAGCGTGGAAAAAAATTTGGTGGAAATCTGAGCCATACTTGCAAAATTGCAGGCAACTCTCTATGTGAGTGTTGGGAGGGACGATGAAATGGCTCAATCCAAGGACGTACACATTTGTCAGAAATAAATAATATGGGCTGAAATTATGGGAGGAAGCAAGGCAATGAAGGAGAAGAAAGAAAAAAGGCGCAAAAAGCTGTTTGAAATTGTAAAAAACTTTAAAAAAATTTTCATATTTTTTTGCATGTTTTTTTCGGTTTTACTTGACAAGATATACAAAAATCTAAGTTTTTGCCTCTATTATACTTAGGCTTAGGCTTAGTATATCTAAAAAGGTGTTTTAAGCTGCTTAGGTTGAGGTCGCTCCCGCTCAGGTCGATGTATAGATGCTTAGGTCGATGTATAGATGCTTAGATCGATGTATAGATGCTTAGGTCGATGTATAGATGCTTAGGTCGATATATAGATGTTTTGGTCGATGTATAGATGCTTAGGTCGATGTATAGATGCTTAGGTCGACGTAAATTGGGTATCTGCCTGTGATTCTGCATTCACCTGTTTGAATCTCCAAATACTTAGGTCGAAAAGATGCTTGCTTAGGTTGAGAAGAGGCTAATTAACGAAACCCATAGCTTTTGTAATATTGATCAAAGATGGATGAAATTTTTTTTCCATGCTCTTTTTCAACATGTTCTAAGTACTGAGCAGCAAAATTCGCTTTTCTGAAGTTTATTTCTCAGTATTCTGAAAGTACCATATTCTTAAGTTATTCCAAAGAACAATATCGAAATTTGCAGGCCCTAATGCCGGGGCCTACCTGCTCCGGCCAATGGAAGGGGCCTGAGCCACAGCGCCAAGGCTGTGGCTGGACCACAGTGCCAAGGCTGGGGCCTGGGCCAGCAGTGCCAAGGCTGGGGCCTGGGCCACAGCGCCACAGGCTGGGGCCTGGGTCACAGCACTAAGGCAGGGCCTGGGCCACAGCGCCAGGGCTGGGGTCAAGCCCCACTACATATCTAATTTCTACTGCTTTTCACATCAAGAATGATGCAAAAGCATGTTCCACCAGCTCAAAGTCGCTTGCGAGAACCCGTCTAACTAACCATTCGGAAGGAGGTAATACCTCCCCTCTCACCCCATCCCTATGTGCATGCATATATACTAGTGAAATTGTAGTGAATTTCGTACATTTTGAAAAATTGCAATTTAGCGCATGATGCTTTTAATACAATTTTTAGTGTAAGTGTGAATTTCGAAGCCAATTTGCTGGAACACGTAAAACATAATATTTCGTATTAGAAATCGCACAATTTTTGACACTGCTCCGTTGTTTATCATAATTAGTAATTACGATCTATTTGGGGGCCCAAAATGCGTGATTTAAACACCCCCACTTTCAATGTTTTTTCCCCATGAGTACTATATACATATGTTGTTCACCCATTGCATCCATTTCTACAGCTTTTACACATAGAATAAGATGTGTTTTATGTTGCTTGGAAACAAATAGCATCTTTACGGGACTAATATAATTACTTTAGTGCATATAAATTGAAGAAGAATGGTGAAAATACATAAAAATGATTTTGAAACTAGTGATCAACCGGAGCGGCTAAAATGGCCTGACCTGGAGATCCGTCCGAAGCCGGATTGAACCATGTTGCTCCGGCCGGAGCTTTAGCTGGAGCCGGAGAAATATAATTTTACATGTGCGGATAGATAGGATATCTTTGTGACCAAGACCTAGACCATAGTGCACATGCATCTTAACTGCATATCAGCTAGTTAGTTGTATGAAATACAAGGCCGGATTTAAGGGGGATGTTGGGGGGAGGGGGTAGCCGCCCCCTCCCCATTGGCCAAAAATATTCGGCGAGATAAAGAATGCAGGGGCGGATATAAGGTGAGGGTGGGGGGTGGCCGCTCCCCAGCTTGGCCAGAAACATTTGGTGCGATAAAGAATAGATATGCAATTTGCAATGATTTTTGGCCGTCAGTGACCATAATTTCTCAAAATTTTTCTGGCGCTATGTGTCAGATGATATGTACATATTAATGAGATTTATTTACTTTCTTGGCAACCTGGCGTATTCGGCAAAAATTTTTCCCGTTGAATAAAGATTTTTTGGGACCATCTTTGTACATGTACAAAGATTTTTGGGAAGACAGAAATTGCAAAAAAGGTCTGTAATTCGAAAAACATTTTTGGCGCTTCGCACCGAAATGAGTAATTGTGTTCTATATATCTTTATAATGGCAGAAATTGCATTTCAAAAGGAAAAATGTCAAAATTTTTTGGCGCTTAACACTGTTTTACGGATCTTAAGCCATATTTATACTTCACACAGGATTGCGTTGCAGGATTAAATGGCGTGACTTTTTCTAAAAATAGCATATCCTGCAAAAATCGTGCAAATTGACGCATCGCGCCATCCGTTTATACTTCCTGCAAAAAATCGTGCAATAATCAACAAAATTCGTCGCATCGTGTCTTCAATTTATACTTGCTGCGATTTCTCGCAAAGTCGACTATCCTGCGATAAATCGTGCGATTTTTTCTGCAAATCTTGCGAATCATCGCACAATTTTTCGCGCATATTTTTGCTCATTTTTGTCCTCGCCTGACCCCATTACAAATTCAAAGCATTGTTGCGTGACATAAATGATTTAAGTAGGCACGTCGACCCGCGTCGATTGGCGTTGTACATGTCAAATTTGACAGTTCAATAGAAATGTGCGCAAAAAAGGACACAAATTTGCTTCCGAGCCCAATTTTGCGAATTTGCGTCGGACGTCAACTTGTTACTAAAATTAGTAATTTTTGACATTTTTCGCCGAGATGAACGCTATGAAGTATAAACTGAAATGCGATTCATCACACGACAAAATTTCTTGCCTGCGTGAATTATTAAGCGATGCGAACTTCGCAGGAAGTATAAATCGAAAAATCGTATCGCGGACAATCCCGCGATTCGCGCGAACAATTATTCGCGCGATAGTATAAATCGAATTTGCATGCTTTGCCCAATCCTGCGACTGCGATATTTCGCAAGTTCGGCGCGATGCATGAAGTATAAACCAGGCTTTAGTAATTTTTGCTCTAAGAGACCCAGAAATTACCTAAACCACACTACCAAAACTCGAACAACTCCGTTTTTACGACACTAAAATCACTACTTTACCATATAATAGTACCTAAAAATTTGTGTGTGCAAAATTTACAAAGACTTGGGGATGAAATTTGTACATGTACAAACGGACCATTGTACAAAAAAACACTGACTGCTTCTAGACGTCTATCCACTTTGATTTCACAAGTTTTCCGGTGCTTCACGCCAGATTTTTATAAAGTCAAAGAAAGTTAATGATTTTTTCACACAAAATTGTTGGAAATTTCAAAAATTTTTAGGAAAATATTACATTAAAAGTGATTTTATGTAGAAGTACACAATGTAGAACACCGAAAAATCGCTATTTTGCGCATTAAGGGCAAATTTTTGTACCTATTTTTGACTGCTTTAGGAAAAGTTGGGATACTGCCTCCCACCTTCCCCCCTTAGGAAAGTCCGAAAGAATGAATATGCAATTTGCAATGATTTCTGGCCGTCCGTGACCATAATTTCTCAAATTTTTCCCGCCGCATGATACCTATTAATGACATTTATTTACTTTTTTGGCGACCTAGAAGCACAGTTTGTTTATGTTCGGCAAAGATGTTTCCCGATGTACAAAGCCTTTTTGGAGCCATGTTTGTTCAAAGATTTTTGGGAAGATAAAAACTGCTAAAAAGGTCTAAAATTCGCATCAAGCAATAAATCATTTTTCTTGACATCTATCCACTTTAATTTCACAAATTTTCTGGCGCTTCGCGTCAGGTTTTTGTTGAAGTCAAAGAAATTTAATGATCTTTCACACAAAATTGTCTAAAAGTTTAATATTTTTAGAAAAAAATATTGCGTCAAAAGTGATTTTATGTGAAAGTATACAATGTAAAACTGAAAAAACGCTATGTCGCGCTTTGAGGGCAAATGTTTGGACCTATTTCTGGCTGTTTTGGAAAATTAGGGATACTGCCCCCCCTTAGGAATATTCTAGATCCGCAACTGGTAAAATAGACTGCATTCAACAAAATTTTATTCAATGCTTTTATTAAAATAAGCTGTCGTCTCCTTAGTCTGCCCTAAATAAAGCATCAATAGACAATATTTGATGTCAAAGCATGATTGTGTGTGACCATGTATATACATAGGCAGGCCCGCATCCAGGGGGGGGCAGGGGGCCTGCCCTCCCCCTCCGAAATGGGAAAAAATTTTTGTTTTTCCCAAAGGGAAAAATGAAAAACTTGGCGAAGTTGGTCTGAAACACCACCAAAACAGGTTTTTAACATACTTTTGAGCTAGAAAAAACAAAATTTTCCGGCGCTTCACGCCGGATTTATTGTTTATGTAAGGTTTTGTCTTCTAAACCGCTGAAAATCGTTCAAATTTGAGTTAGACATAGAAAGTATGTCAATTTTTTTCTAACGCTTTGCGCCGGATTCATTGTTTAGCTATAGTTTTTGCCTTCTAGCTTACTCAAAACAGCTCAAATTTGAGTTATGACATGGGAACAGGCCTGTATCCAGGGGGCGGGGGGGGCTGCCCCCCCAAAATGGGGAAAAAATTATTGTTCCTCTCAAGGGTCCCCCAAAGGGAAAAATGAAAAATTGGCAAAGTGCGTCTGAAACAGCGCCTAAACAGGTTTTTAGCGTACTTTTGAGCTAGTAAACTCAAAATTTTCCGGCGATTCGCGCCGGATTTGTTGTTTACGTATAGTTTTGTCTTCTGAACCGCTAAAAATCGCTCAAATTAGAGTTAGATATAGAGAGCATGTCAATTTTTTTCTAGCGCTGTGTGCTGGATTCATTGTTTAGTTATAGTTTTTGCCTTCTAGCTCACTCAAAACAGCTCAAATTTGAGTTATGACATGGGAAACATGAAATTTTTCCGGCGCTTCGCGCCGTATCTAGTGTTTTTACATGTTTTTTGTCTTCTAGTCCGCTCAAAACCGCTCAAATTTGAGGTTGATATGCAGAGCATGTCAATTTTTTTGGCGCTTTGCGCCGAATTATTAATTATCCGTATTGTTTTTCTCTGTAAAGCACAATGATTAAGTACAAAGGCAAGAGATAAGAAATAATTCGCCGATTACGTGATGAGAAATCAGCTTAAATGATAAATTTGCTGTATATCAAAATGAAATAAAGTGGAAATTCTTTAATTTTTTTGTTGAAATTTTTCTTCACCGTTGTATAGAGCTCGCCGAGATACGCTCAAAACTGTCTTTATTTTCGCCTATCTACTAAAGGTTCTTGAGATATCTGGTCTCAAAAATTTTCGGCCCCCTCCCAAAATAAAATCCTGGATACGGGCCTGTACATAGGTATGTTACATACTATATTATCTTCAGTGAACCGCGAATATGACGTACAGAATGGACAGCAACATTATCTGGGAAATCAGTATAGCATGTGCAGTGCAGGCCAGACTGCATCTTATGCTACCCTATGACTTCCAGTGTCAACAGGAATTTACTGCATCGATTTTCACAATTTTTGTTTCATTTTCATTTTCGTTTTTTTCCTAAAAATAAATATTTTACGATTGTGGTGGTGATAGACACTTTATTTGGTGTTATTTTCTTTTTCTGCTATTATATTGTGCTCTGACTAAATTTAATAAGCATAATGTCAGCAATTAGAACGTTCGGTCACTATGCAAAAAACAAAAAAATTCTTCGACCTCCGGCCGATTTTTTGGATGTCCTCCAGCCGGCGCACTGAGTGGAAAAAATGGCCGGATTTGCTTCAGGCCGGAGCCGGAGCCGGAGCCGGATCTCCAGTCGATCACTCTTTGAAACCAACTAATTAGTCTATCAATCACAAAAACAAAATTGAAAAACTGGGAAAATACTTTGAAGTGACTTGAGAATCAGCTAATCAATAAATAATTAACCAATAATTAACCAATAATTGATCAACGGATAATCAACTGCCAATTAAAAAACCGAAAATTAATGAAGAAAGTATTGATCAACCAATCAACTAACCAAGCAGCCATTTTATAAAAGGACAACCAATCGAAAGATTGGACAGCTGGTGTCAATGGGAAGACCGGCTGCACAGCAACGTGTATTCTTGGTACTAGTTGTGTTTGTATTACTGCTTTAATCTTCCTTATTCTGTATTTTACTCTTTTTGCGACTGTACTTTTTAAATGTTTCTGCTGACATATTTGCACTGCTGCAATAAACTTTCAAGCTTTCAGGTACTAGTATGTACCAATCTGATTTCTCGAAACCTTAGATAAGATAATACTCCTCCCTCACTCTCTTATTTCCCGTTTTTATTTTGCTTACATATATTGTATTCATTTTGAAAGGGCTTATTCATTGGCCGATTAGATTTTTTTCATTTCCTCAATGATTCTACATTGCCTTATTTTCATATCATTATCAATTAATGCGGCATTTTGTGTCGATGACGTCAGTCCTCATGCCGATGAGGACGGAGTATCTGTTTTAACCGATTCGAACTTTGATTCGTTCCTTGTAGAAAATCCATCATGCTTAGTGGAATTCTACGCCCAATGGTGCGGGCATTGCAAGCAGTTGGCACCTCACTACGCCAAAGCTGCTTCGATGCTCAAATCTAGCCAATCAAAAACTGTCCTAGCCAAAGTCGATGCAACAAAAGAGGTGCAAGTAGCGAAAAGATTCCAAGTTCAGGGTTACCCCACCATCAAGCTATTTTTGAATGGCATAGATGGGGATGTTGTCGACTATGACGGTGGCAGGACAGCCGAAGGTGCCTACCACTGCTATCTATTCAAACACTTTAGCTGACGTCATACCGTAATGACCATGAAATCTGAACAATTTGAAGTCCTTAAGCTTTTCTAAGGATTTAGCTGCCTATGTTACAACACGGTATGTAATCATATGTTTTGCATGGCTGAGCTAGAACGTGTGATGGCGTCCTCTACACTAAGATAGGCAACTCAATCCGTAGCAAAATTTAAGGCCTTTTAGTTGTGCAAATTTCGCGGTGACAGCTGTACGTTTAATACGGATCAGTTGATCTTCAATCCTGGGTTGGCCAACATTTGTCTAGGCCAAATTTGAAGCAATTACCCAGGGACATTACCGACCAAGGGGTGCCCTGCAGAAAATGGAAATTTTTTCAATTTTCCGCACGGGTTCACTGTGGGAAGGAATTAAAATACCCCAAAGTATTCTAAGATATCTGAGACAGGTTCTTATCACTTTGACTATTTGTTGCCTTAAAGGCCCAGGCTTGATATAAAAGATTTCTAGAGTAATATTTTGTGAGCATAAAAACACGTGAAAAACACCATTTTCATAGTTTCTGGCGATGTATATAATTTCAATTTTTAAAGAGAACCTAATAAAAGTGATCGAATCATAGTTCAAAAAATGACTATTCTGATTAAAAATTGATACTTCCTAAGATGAAAAAATCGCTAAAAACGCTACAAATGACAAATTTTCTTATGTTGTTTTTGAATACGTACTCAAAATTCTGCAAATGCCGAAAATTTAAAATAAGTACAATTTTTCAGAAAAATGCTTACCAAAAATGCAAATATGGCGTCCCAAGCGTAATTTACCAAGCTCATGCTAGTAGGTGGGCAAATTTTATGCCAAAAAATGTACCCCTGCTATTACATCAGATGTTTGTGACGACATACACTTTGTGAAATCCCAATATTTTTCAATTGTACCTATGCACTCTTTATATTACTATTTCAAATATCTATACTTTTGGTCCTTTTTTACTTAAATTTTGTGATGAAAAATTTCCTCATCCCTAATAAAATTAATAGTGTCTTACATAAGATTTACATGATTTAAAACCAGTAAAGGGTGTCGAAATTCAAGAAACTTAAGCATAAAGTCGGACTTACATGCATCCGTAATTCGATGGGAGTTACGGTACTATAAAGTTGACAGGTTTTCTTTTTTCAAAAAACACAATACAGGAAGAAAAATCGTCAAAAACTTGAAGCAGCTGATGTGGCTGTCTACTACACTTTTGACGCGAATTTTCTCGAAAATTTTTTTGAAATTTTGACAATTTAGTCAGAAAAATCAATAAAGTTCCTTGACTATAGTGAAAATCTGGCGCAAAGCGGCGGGAAAGTTGTGAAATTTAGGCGGAACGACCTTTAGAAGCTTGATCTACTAAGTATTTGACGCAGAACATTGGAAATGTTTGATTTAAAAATGAAGAAAACCATGTTTAAATAGCTGTTTCTGCTGTTGACATTGTTTTAAAACTTATCCCATTAGCGAAAAATCGCTTTTAGGTCGCCAAGAAGGTAAATAAATGTCATTAACAGCATAATATCCGGCGAAAAGTCTTAGAAATTAAGGTCGCTGACGTCCAAAAAATCATTGCGAATTGCATATCCATCCTTTATCTCGCCAGCTATTTGTGCTAGTGGGTGGAGTCATGAGCACCCCCTTAAATCCGCCCGTAAGCGCAGGAATAGCAGAACATCACAGTCACACTATAGCCACTTGGTGGTCAAACCCATTGAACCCCTAATAGCACGACGGACATATGTTCAGTTACCTGCATATGTGGCCTAGTATTCCATTCTAGAAATCGTTAGCTGGATCAATGAAAAGACCGATCCAAATTATAAACCGCCTCCGTCATCTGTTCTTACCTTGACTACCGAAAATTTCACCGACATTGTGAATGATGCTCACCTGACTTTGGTTGAATTTTACGCTCCCTGGTATGTACATAAGACATAATAAAAATAATTTTTCAATGATTTAATTTATTCTCAGTTGACAATTATGATATGCTCATGAAATATATTCTCAACGATTGAATAACCGAATTGCTAGCGCTGTCACGTTTATTGTTTACACTGTGCTGTCATATCAGCTGTCATCTATAATTATTTTACTTCAGCAGTTGGTTTGCTGTGGTTATTACATCAGTACACTCGAAATTCATGATCGCCTATTCTAACCTGAGTTGCTCATTTTAATTCAAAAATTTTTATATTTAAGAATCATCATGAAATCGATGACTTTTACATTACAATGCTATGCGACAAATGCCGATTGACTTCAAATTCTTTCATTATGAATATTATCTAATTTATTTTAATATAAGGCGCATAACATCAATGTAACATTTTAATTCAAATTAAAGCTGTTAAAGTGTTCATATTAATTTAAATAGACATACATATTGAGTTAATTCCTCAGCAAGGATAATACCACCCTGCTCACTTCCCCGCAGGTGCGGATTTAGAGGGGGGCGACCGCCCACCTGCTTGTCAAAAATAGTTCGGGCGTTACAAGAGAATAATGCGTATTTTTTGATGATTGATTTCTCGACATATGTTTTTGGTGTTATTTCAAGGATTTTTTATTCATCTTGCGCGTTTTTCGTAAAAAACCTTCGAAATTTCATAACATCTTTTGACGACAAGTCATTTCACCCGCTAAAAGACAAAAAACTGATACTTTACGAAGCATATTTGGACAATTTTTGACACTATTAGGTAATTTATGGGTTTCGCCTCACCTTGTGTCAGGGAATCGTGGGTACACCACTGCCTCCTTGCATGATTTTGCTAAGATGACTATAGCCTGTTTGCTTAAAGTTGCTCATTCCTTTCGCGTTTCCATTTTCTCCTTTCTTATTTTCTCCCCTGTACTTCATTTTCTTTTTCCTTTGGCCAAAACTTATTACAATTCGATATCTATTGCTTTGTTTTCTCAGGCACGTAGCTGGCCATCCTGTTTAGAAGGGGGGCAATACAAATTTTTGGGGGACTAAGCCCAAAAAAGACAAAAATAGCACAACATAACGTTTAAAAAGTCCGATTTTTCTGAATTTTGGGGTGTCCGAACCATACGTGAGCTGCAAGAAAATTCTGGAGGGGTGTGCAAGATTTTTTGAAGGTCAAAAAATGGCCTTAAAAATGGTGGTATGGCGAAAAAACACCATTTTTCGACGTTTCCCATCGAGCACTATCCATTGGCATCAAAAATTGCGAAAAAACGAAAAAAAATTTCAAAAATTGAATTCTGGGGGGATTTTGTATTTTGGTTTCTCGGGGATGCATGCCTCCCCCAACCCCCCACGCCCAAGTGTGGTCCGAACCCTCCCTTTCCCCTAGAGATACGTGCCTGTGTTTTCTACGTATTATCCTTATAATTCTGTTCTTATAAAATTGCACAAGGTGCGGTCACTGTAAGCGACTGGCCCCTGAGTACGAAAAAGCTGCTCAGCGATTATCTCAAATTGGGAGTCCGATTTCATTGGCCAAAGTAGATGCTACGGTTGAGAAAGATTTGAAGGATAAATATCAGATAACGGGCTTCCCCACTTTGAAGATTTTCCGCAAAGGGCGCTCATTCGAATACAAGGGTCCTCGAGATAGCGCTGGTACATGTAACTGATGTCTAAATTTAAAATTTAATAATTTCATTAGGGATATCTTATTTATTTTATAAACAGGCTGAAAATTAGTGAAACAATTATAAATTAAACATTTTTTTATTTCAAAGGGCTTTAGTATTTATTACCAACATCATATGCGAACAGGAGGTTTGGGTGGCTTAATTTTTTGACATATTGATTGTGTGATAAGCACGCATATAACGGCTAGAAAAGCTGGGAAGAGGTGGTGGGCTGATTGTAACGACCATACATGATCTTGGGGGGGAGGGTTTCACCCCCCCGCAGAATCATTTTTCACCCCCCCGCAAAAAAAATTTCCCACCCCACCCCCCTCCCCCAGAATTGGCGATTTTTCAAAAGTTTCCTAAACTTACCTGAAAATTGGTAGAAATAGTGTCTTTTTAAGGGTTTTTGGCTATCTATTTGCTCAAAATCGCCAAACCTTCGGCGCTTCGCGCCGTATATTCATGTTTTAAGCGATATATTGTTCAATTTATTCGACTTTTTTCGAAATTTTTTCATGATTTTATGCTCTAGAAGGATAGAGTATCGTCAGAAACGCCAAAAAACGATGTTTTTAACGCGTACCGGCCATTTTTGGGCCCAAAAAAGGCACTTTAGGTTTTCACCCCCCCCAGAATTCCCATGCTGAGCATGTACATATGGTAACGACCTTATATTTTTGGCCAGGAATGGCAAAAACAATGAAAAATAGACAGAAAAGGTAAGTTTTTGTCAAAAAGGTCAATTGAAAATCTCTGACGGCCGGGGGGCATCGCTACCGACTTTGAATGACAGATCCCATGAATGCTGTAAAACTTTCGTGAGGGGGCCTATTCCTACTAACCCTAAAACAGTCACAAATAGATTTGAAATTCTCCATTCTTTGTGTTTTTTATCGCCACTGACATTTCCTGCTTTTACTTAAGAGCATTTCGGTGCATCACTTTTTCCGGAAAGTTTCAAAATTTTGACAATTTCGGGTTGAAAACCTTTAAATTTGCCTCGAAAGCTGCTGGAAAATTTAGTTTAAATAGCTTTTTCGATGCTCCAGAAATCTAGAAAATTAAAAAAAAACAAAAAATCTAAAAAAATCTGAAAAAGTCCCCAAAAATCCTTAAAAATTGGGTGTTGGGTCGATGGGGTGGGTGGCGGGTCAGCCCTCCCCGCTATCTCCACGAAATTACCACCTGTTTAAACCTTTCGGCTGTGTTTACGGTTATAACTGATAAGCATGCTCGTAATCAGGCGCATATGTCGGATCAGGTCAGGAAGGGGTGGTCTCAAAATCATGTAAGATAATATATCGGAAATTCCATGAGGATGGCTCGCAGTGGCGGATCCAGGATTTTCCTAAGGGGGGGCGGTACCCCTAAGGGGGGGGCGGAACCCTAACTTAGGCGGAAAAATTAGCCGTTTTAAGCCGAAAATCGCTCAAAAATTCTTAATTTTGCGCACTGTTTTGGGCCAATGGGCTGGGGGGGCGGCCGCCCCCTAAATCCGCCCCTGGCTGGAATAGCTGTTTCTGCTGTTGAAATTGCTTTTAAACCTATTCCGTGAGCATAAAATAGCTTCCAAGTCGGCAATAAAGTAAATCAGTGTAATCATAAGCAGACACGTAGCTGGCCGTTCTATTTTGGGGGACCAACATTTAGTTTGGGGGACAAAGCCCAAAAAAGGCTAAAAATAGCACAAAATTACGTTTAAAAAGTCCTATTTTTCCGATTTTTCGGAATTTTTGGGGGGGGTCCTGCCTGATCTTCCCCCTTCCCCCAGAGCTACGTGCCGGGAATAGAGCTATTAAAAATTTGATAAATTACGTACGCTGACGATCAAAAATTATTGATAATTACATATCCATTCTTTATCTCGTCAAATATTTTGGGCAAATAGGGGGGGGGTCGGCCGCCCCCACCCTCGTCCACTTTAAATCCGCCCCTGGGCTCTAGGCGAAACTATAGGGAATACTTCACATATATACGGTGCAGAGCGCGAAAATTCTACAATTTTCGGGCAAACAGATGCGGTTTTTTTGTTTTTTACATCTTGTGGAGCATTATCTTACCTACTAAAATTTTCTTACGGTCGATTAAGGGGGCGGCCGCCCCTCACCTTCCCCCGCCCCCTTTGAATAGGACCCTGGATGCGACGAATCAAAGTTTTGGGAATGGGTATTCGGCTTCAGGGAGGGAGAATAAACGACCTATTTTTGGCCAAAAATGATAAAAAAAATGCGTGTAAGCTTGTGAAAAATCTCTGAATTCACGACGATGAAGGATGACCAATTTTGGGTAGCAAATTTGCATCCCATCCAGGGGCGAATTTAGGCAGGCGGGCCCAAAATAGTTCGCAAAATTAAGCATTTTTGAGCGATTTTTAGCGATTTTTGGGTTAAAACGGCTAATTTTTCCGCCCAAGTCAGGGTTCCGCTCCCCCTTAAGTTTACCGCCCCCCTTAGGAAAATCCTAGATCCGCCACGGGCGACTCGTAATTTTGCTTGGTGTCCCCGGCTATTTGGATGGGGTTACAGGATCTCCAATTTCCGGTCAAAAATGGCAATAAAAAAGCACTGAAAATTGTCAAGAAAATGCGGGGTTCCACCAAAATTCGGATGTGGCTTGGTCGAAAATTGCTGCCTTGTGGAGAAGGAATGGGGGACAATCAGTTTTGGGCGATAAATGAATCTCTGACATATGTGCACACTGCCAAAAGCTCCGGGAGGGGATAAACCGGGTTTCTGGGGGGGGGTGGGTAGGGTTTAATGCCATGGGTAATTTTTTACTTATTTGATGTCAGACTATCGTGTCCGATTGGCCCTCTTTGATTTTTAATGCATTTTTATTATTAAATTTAATGAAAACATTAAGAATAAGAGCATATAATTTGTACAAAATAAATAAAAATGCCTGGATGAAGGAGTTGAATAGTCTACTGCTCAAAAAAATGTGTACTTACTCGAAATTTCACCGTTTGATGTCATTTGGCGCTTTTTCATGGTTCTAGTAGTAAAGTTTGGTCCAAAATGGCCTGAGGGGGAATGCTTTTCTGAAACCCCGGCGGGCGCCACCAAAAATGTGGGGGGGGGTGCAAAATTTTTCAAAGGTCAAAAAATGACCTTAAAAATGATGGTACGGCAAAAAACACCATTTTTCAACGTTTCTCATCGAACACTATCCATTGGTATCTAAAAATTGCGAAAAAAACAAAAAAATTCAAAACTTGATTTCTGGAGGGGTATTTTGTATTTTTGGGGGTCTCATACCCCAACCCCCACGCCCACGATATGCCCCCCAGTGTGCATGTGTGATCCCACCCATTCCCCTGTTATGCATGCTAGCTCGCTGTCTCATTTCTCACGTTGCTCGCGTGATTCTTGGAGTAATTATCGCCGTTTTTTAATTAAATTATAATTCATGCCCGAATTTTCGACAGGTATCGCTGATTATATGATAAATCAAGCCAAAGACGCCTTAGTTGAGCTGAAAACATTGAGAGACGTCGATAAATCGTTCACTAAAAACGATATAAATATCATTGGGTTTTTCGACAAGACCAGTGGCGATGATAATGCCTTTTTCGATGCGTTCAAAGAAGCTTGTAAGCTTAATACTTGTATGCAGGGGCGGATTTAGCTGGGGCGGGGGGGCGGTCGCCCCTACCCCCATTGGCCTAAAATAGTGCGCAAAATTTAGGATTTTTGAGCGATTTTTAGCGATTTTCGGGTCAAAATGGCTACTTTTTCCGCCCAAGTCAGGGTTCCGCCCCCACCCTCCCTTAGGGGTACCGCCCCCCCTTAAGAAAATCCTGGATCCGCCACTGCTTGTGCATGCGTGCTATGACGAAGTCTGGGCATACCGTAGAGTTGGGTTTTGTGAAATCGAGGCACGTATATATCTCTGGGGGGGGAAGTTTGGCTCCCTCAAAAATTCAGAAAAATTGGAAAAATAGGACCTATTAAACGTTATTTTGTGCTTTTTTGGGCTTAGCCCCCAAATGTGTTGGTCTCCACAAAATAGGACGGCCAGCTAGGTGCTTGTATTTGTGGTTGATTGAAGGATAATTTACAGTAGCGTAGCTGGCCCTCTAAATTTGGAGAGGGGACGAAAATTTTAAGTTGAATATATCTACAAATATTATAAACTAGTTAAAAGGAGGGGCGGATATTGGCCCGAAATAGTGCGCAAAATTTAAGATTTTTCAGCGATTTTTGGGTAAAAACGGCTAATTTTTCCGCCCAAGTCAGGGGTTCCGCCCCCCCCTAGGGGTACCGCTCCCCCCCTTTAGGAAAATCCTGGATCCGCCACTGGGTAAAAGTAGTGGTGTTTATGATCTTTTCTCAGCAAGATTTACGCTTTATTTAAAAATTTTAAAAAATTGATTTTAATTATATCGAACCCATATGCTATATTTCAAGTTTATCAGCTTAAACAGTATGCTAAAATTTATTCTCAGCAGTCTCTTAGATACGCTTTATGAATTTTTAATTCAATCCTTTAAAAGAGCCTTGCGAAAAATAGGTACTGAGTGACGCTTAAACCCGTATCCAAGATTTTTTTAGGGGGTACGAAATTTTTGAGGTCAGTCAGATATCTTGAAAATAATTAGGAGATGATGATATTTTTAATGATATAATGATAATGATATAATATAATAAAATGATATAATATAATATAGTGATAATAATATAATAATAATATAATTTTTATGATATAATGACATTTTTCAGCGTAGCTCAACGAGCTGTACGCAATGGTGAAGGGAATTTCGAGAAAAAATTTCAAAAATTTTAATTTTATTCTAGATTTAGGTTATTTATCATTTAAACAATCTACACAACTGATTTATCTTCACTTAATCTCGGAATAATTTACAAAGAAAAACAATACAGAAAATGGATGATTCGGCGAGGAGCGTCGGAAAAATTTGACACGTTTCGCAAGTCTTACTCAAACTTTAGCCATTTTGGGCGGCTCAGAAGACAACAGGAATAGATTAATGATAAATCCAGCGCGAAGCGCCGCACAATTTAAGCTTACTAGCAAAAGTACACTAAGAACCTGCTTTGATGGTGGTTTCAGACCTACAGTACGCGCCTTGAATTTTGCATGCGCAGTCTCCATTAACTTTTGTTGCAGTCGGATTTTAGCGAGCGGACCTCAGTGGCCATTAGTGGGCCGCTGTTAAGCACTTGCAGCCGATTGACGGACTGCTTCGAACTACTGCGGCCGTTCGTGGACTGCAGTGGCCGTTGAATGCTGACTGCAGTTACTTTACTGTAAGTATGGAAACATGTATAGTATCACTGCTTGCATATTGCGTTATTTGTCGCACAAACGGAAAAAATTTTCTCAATCTGCTTTGATTTTTCGCATGCGTGCGTTTCAAAAGTGTGTGCGTGCTGCATGCCCAGTCCGAGAAAAAACGTAAAAATAGATTGGAATTTTCGTGCATATTATTATAATTCTCGTTTCCTCCATTGGAATCTCATCTAAGAGATGATGGGCATAAAAATGAAAGAGAATAGTATTTCCTGTGTGCGATCAATTGCATATTTCACTTCAGCAAAAGAGCATTTTGAAATTAATTTCAGGCTGAGAGCTTTCCGCGTTTTAGAACAAATTCATGGTTAATGAGCAAAAGATTTAAGAATCATATAGGCCCGAAATTTATTTTGCCATTAGTTATATGATTTTTAAAAGCGCATCATTTTGAGTAAATCAAAATTAGCAATATAATCAAAGCAGATTGCTCTTATCTTCTGGAGGAAAAGGTTTTTCAAAAGGGTATTTTCCTTCTTCTACAAACCATATTTTTCACTCTTATATTGCAAAATTGGGAAGAGAGAATGAATACTGACTATAAGGTCTGAGCTAAATATAAAATTTAACAAAATAGTGAAATACAGATGACAAATAGTTTTGCAAATAAATTGCACATCATAAAATTTTTGTTAAAATAAACTAAACAATAAATATCGTAATGCCTTTAAAATACAAAATTGATAAAAAGCTCCTGATTATCCACTTTCAAAGATATATTGTATCTTCGCTTTTTTCATTAATTTATATACAATAGTATGTCAATGATATATTCAGTTCAGAAGTGAAATATATCATATAATGCCTGTCTTCTCAGGTAAGCATATAGTTCAAAAAATATTGCCGGTTCTATTATTTCGCGCAAATTTCATTCTGACCACCCAACTTCCTTAGCAATTTTCTTGTTCAATTAAAGTACTTTATATGCGTATCTACCATTTTGTATTTGTTCTATTCAGTGGACACACTCACACACACACAGGGGCGGATTTAGGGGAGCGGGTGGGCGGCCGCCCCCCCCATTGGCCCAAAATAGTGCGCGAAATTAACGATTTTTGAGCGATTTTTAGCGATTTTCTAGTTAAAACGGCTAATTTTTCCGCCCAAGTCAAGGTTCCGCCCCCCCCTTAGGGGTACCGCCCCCCCCCTTAGGAAAATCCTGGATCCGCCACTGCACACACATGTATTCAACGCAAAGCTTGAAAACACGACAACAAATTTTTACCTCCTGATATTTTTAATACACAAGCTCAAAAATATTTTGCTCGCGTTCCCCGCTCTCTGTTTGACTGAGGACGCATAAATTTTGCTGATCAGATAGCGAATTAGCTGGCGTTTGCAACAGGCTGTGCCTAAAACTTGAATCTCCTGCGCTAAAAGTGTAGTAATCGAGCGTTGAATTTCGACTTAACTTAAGTGGGAATAAATCGAAATATTGCAACCAAAATAACCCAGCGCACTATGCATGATGTACAATTAATGTGCAAATCTATTTGTCATCTGTATTTCACTATTTTGTTAAATTTTATATTTAGCATAGAGCTTTACAGTTACTAATTCACTATTCATTCTCTCTTCCCAATTTTGCAATATAAGAGTGGAAAATATGGTTTGTAGAAGAAGGAAAATACCCTTTTGAAAAACCTTTTCCTCCAAAAGATAAGAGCATTTGCTTTGATTTTATTGCTAATTTTGATTTAGTCGAAAAGATGTGCTTTTCAAAATCATATAACTAATGGCTTTGATGATTTTTAAATCTTTTACTCTTTATTGGCCAGAATTTGTTTTAAAACGCGGAACGCTCTCAGCCCGAAATTAATTTTAAAATGCTCTTTTGCTGCAGAGCAATATGCAATCGATCGCACACAGAAAACACTATTCTCTTTCTTTTGTATGCCCATCATCTCTTAGATGAGATTCCAATGGAGGAAACGAGAAGTATAATGATATGCACGAAAATTCCAATCTATTTTTACCTTTTTTTCTCGGACTGGACCTGCAGCACGCACACGCTTTTGAAACGCACGCATGCAAAAAAATCAAAGCAGATTGAGAAAATTTTTCTTTCCGTACGTGCGACAAATAAGGCAATATGCAAGCAGCGATACTATACATGTTTCCATACTTACAGTAAAGTAACTGCAGTCAGCATCCAATGGCCACTGCAGTCCACGAACGGCCGCAGTAGTTCGAAAGCAGTCCATCAATCGGCTGCAAGTGCTTAACAGCGGCCCACTAATGGCCACTGAGGTCCGCTCGCTAAAATCCGACTGCAACAAAAGTTAATGGAGACTGCGCATGCAAAATTCAAGGCGCGTACTGTACTTTAAGAATTTTTCATTTTTTCCTTGGAGCGACCCTTGTGTGTTTCAAGAATTATTTCTAATTTCCGGGGGGATGGCGCGGTCCCTTCCACCTTCACTTATGTATACTGGCCAGCTCATACTCATGCTTCCGAAATTGGGGGAGGGGGGCTAGTCGCCCTTATCCCCCGCAACTATGCTCCTGATAATTAATTGAAATTTTTGGACGGTGTAACTGACTGACCTCTCGCGGAATGGCTGGTCCCGCACCCCAGAATTGTCGATTTTTCCGAAATAAACCGAATAAAATATGCGGTTTCTCTTGACTGTTTTAGCTAAATTTTTAGCTCAGGCTAAGGTATAAAATTTTTTTCGGCGCCTCGTTAAAGATACTCATTTTTTCCCTTTTTTCTGTTCAATTTACTCGATTTTTTCGAATTTCTAGTCAGCTGTTTTTTTATATTCTAAACAGGAAAAGCAATGAGCATCATCCAGAACGCTAAATAACATTTTTTCGGCATTTTCATTATAATTTTGTGAAGTTTTTCCAGAAATAAGCTTAAAATAATGAGTAATTAATTTAATTTTCGACACCTTTACACCAGTTTTTTAAGTTTATTTCCGGTTAAATAGGCTGTAGTTTACCCTCGTGATCACACGCGAGGTAGGTGCTTGCCAGTGGCGGATCCAGGATTTTCCTAAGGGGGGCGGTACCCCTAAGGGGGCGGAATTATGACTTGGGCGGAAAATTTAGCCGTTTTAACCCAAAAATCGCTAAAAATCGCTCAAAAAATCCTTAATTTTGCGCACTACTTTTGGCCACCCCCTCCTAAATCTGCCCCTGGGTGCTTTCGGTTTTTAGATTTGTGATATTTCAAAGTACCGCTGAACAGGCACGTAGCTGGCCGTCCTATTCTGGGGGGCAACACAAATTTTTGGGGGGACTAGGCTCGAAAAGGCCAAAAATAGCACAAAAGAACGTCTAAAATGTCATATTTTTCTGAATTTTGGGGGTTGAACCCCCACCATTCCCCCGAGATATGTATATGCCTGAGAGATACGTGCCTGCCGGTGAAGGTTTCTGTGGACTCCAGTTTTGACTTGCTGCCACATTGTTTTGCAATTTTTTTTGGCTTTTTCCTCTTGCAGATCCCTCGAATTTGCACGCTGCCTATGCGTGCTCTTGACCTGGTGGACTCCTCGGTCTGACCGAACCCCTCTTCTCCCCAAAACGCGATTCTATTCGTCGTTTAATGGGCAGCAACGTTAAATTAGTGGTCCGAAAAATTCCCAGTGATAAAAAACAGAGGCGTATCCAGGATTTTGGTTTGGGGGCATGAACAAAAAAGTTCCAAGACTACTTTTGCATTGAATGCCAGTAACGTTATGTACAGTAAAACTGAGTTTTTCGACCTTTAGTAGTGTAGCCCATGTGTTTTTTTTCTGTACAAGGTCCGTTTGTACATGTACAAAGATGGTCCCCAAAAGTCTTTGCACATTTTGAAGACATAAATGTTTGAGTACTATAATATGGCACGGTAGCGGTTTTAGTGTGCTAAAAGCAGTTCGTTCGACTTTTGGTAGTGTATTTCAGCTAACTTCTGTGTCTCTAAGGGCAAAAATCACTGATAATCGCCTTAAAACGGCGCGAAGCGCACGAAAAATTCGACATTTTTCCTTTTAAATTGCAATTTCTGCCAGTATACAGATGTATAGAACACACAATTACTCATTTCAGCGCGCAGTGCCGAAAATTTCTACCAATTTTAGACCTTTTTTGCAATTTTGTATTCCCAAAAATCTTTGTATATACCTGTACAAAGACGGTTCCGAAAAGTCTCTGTACATCGGGAAAAATCTTTGCCGAATATAACAAACACTGATGTAGCCTAGCTACATAATTTAGAGGTTTCTGACGATCAAAAATACAAAAAGTGTAAATCGGCTCTAAGTGCCGATAATTTTTGGAATTTCTACTGTTTTCATGTAGAATTTACGGTCTTTCTATTAACAATCATTTCGGAAATTAAAAGTGGCGCAAAGTGCCGAGAAATTTAGTCATTTTTTACCGCCCTTAACACTTTGGCCGGTGAAAAAATATTTCTAAAAAAATTTAAATTTCTTCAAATTTTGGGCGGTAAAAAAATATTTCTGAAAAAAACTTAAATTTCTTCGAGAAAAAACAAAAAAAAAGGTACTAATAGTCTGACAGAGCAGAAAATTGTCAAA
Source organism: Mermis nigrescens (assembly GCA_036768485.1). Taxonomy (NCBI): domain Eukaryota; kingdom Metazoa; phylum Nematoda; class Enoplea; order Mermithida; family Mermithidae; genus Mermis; species Mermis nigrescens. Next base: position 40,338,940 of record JAVLUZ010000154.1, on the reverse strand, counting down.
TTTGCACAAACCAATTTTGACAGTCCAAGCTTCTAACAAGAAAACTGCGAATTACTAACTTTGTCTGAAGATATTTTGTGAGTGATTCAGGCTTTTAAGCGCAATGCCGGAGCTTTACAAAAAGAAAGGTCAGTAACTGGCGGCGCTATGCGCCTGAAAATTTTGACGTTTTTGCCTTTTTGAACTCAGTTTTCCGGACACACATTATTGCAACAGACAAATGAACAATATTTCTGAAAAAAATTCGGGAGGGGGGCATGTGCCCCCGATGCCCCCCTGGCTACGCCTATGATAAAAAACAGGCCTAAGAGTTGTGTTGTTGTTACGTAGGAGCAGAGGCCGATGCAGGATTTTCTGACTGCGGCCTAACAGTGTCAGAAATTGCACAAAAAATCCGACCATTATGCTCAAAATGGAGATTTTGCCGCCTTTTCGATAGACGGAATTATTTCTCATACGAAAAAACTTAAATTTCTTCAATGATTTTCAAGGTTCTCTTATGAAAAACTCACAAATCGACACAAAGTGCCGAAAATCGCTCGAGAAATCGGTGATAGAAGTGCAAAATACTCGTCTGATGTAAAAATGAGTTTGTTAGAGCCGCCGAGAAAGTCAGTTAATGTCACTTATGCGTACTAGCGCGAAGCGCTGCTCTGAAAAAATTTGAAAAATCGAGACAAAAATTACTAAAATCATCAAAAAATACACGCGCCCAAATATTTTTTAGTGACAATCCTTCGACCTTTTTCACAGGGCTCCATCTTTGACAGGCATCCAAAAAATAGCAAAAAAAACGTGAAAATCCCCTAATAATTTTATAATTGGATCTTTCAAATTCCGGGGTAGTATTTCGCATGCAGAAAGTTGAGTTTCCCCACTTCCCATCAGACCTGGGCGTGGGAGTTGGGGCATGCATCCTCCACGAGGAACCGAAATACCCCCAGAAACCAGAATATCCACAGAATTCAATTTCTGAAAATCTTTTTTTGTTTTTTTCGCAATTTTTGGTGCCAATGGATTGTGCTCGATGAGGAACGTTGAAAAATGGTGTTTTTCGCCAAACCGCCATTTTTAAGGCTATTTTTTACCTTTGAAAAATATTGCACCCCCCCAGAATTTTTGGTGGCGCCCACCTCGCCCATATGTACGAGTGCACTTACGTATGTTCTGGGCAACTTTTTCGAATTTTTTTACCAACGGAAACAAGTTTTTCGTCATAAGCGCAGATTGAGAGGAAGGGAGGGCGGCCCCCTGTCGTCAAAGAATAATCGGGCGCAATTGAGAATAAAGTGTATTTTTAATCATTTTTGCAACTTTTATCACAAATTTTGAAAATTTTTATCCAGCGCTTCGCGCCGGACTGTATTAATTAATGACATTTACTGATTATCTTGGCGCCGTAACAACTTTTTTATGTCAAAAGAGTAGTCTACGTCAGTAGTGGATCCAGGATTTTCCTACGGGGGGGGGGGGGGAGCGGTACCCCTAAGGGGAGGGGCTGAAAAATTGGCCGTCTTAAACAGAAAATCGCTAGAAATCGCTCAAAAATCCTTAATCTTGCGCAATATTTTGGGCCAATGGGGGGGCAGCCCCCCCCCGCCCCCTCCCCTAAATCCGCCCCTGGTTTACGTACGGAAAAAAATTTTTTACGCTTACAATGATTCATCGAGTATTTTTTGTGCTTTGAGCACGTTTCACTTTGATTTTGCGCGTTTTTCGTGAAAAACTTTCGAAAATCTTAATTTTTTTGGATTATAATGATTCTTCTGTCTATCAAAGACTGCAAAAAGCCGATACTTTAAGCACAATGGGCGGATTTTTTTTACATACTTTTTGACAGTATTTTGAGGTTTTGGGATTCCGCTCTCCCTGTCAGAAGATACTAGTTCCGCCACAGTCTCGTCATTTCAACATGTAGTTTCATCATAAAATTTTTCGGTCCAAATTCGAGCCGGAAATTTTTTTATTTGAAAAATATTACCGAGTCGTGACCTTAGGTGGGCGGCACTAGAGTTGTTGCGGGGGGGGGGGTGCGAGATTTTTCAAAAGGTCAAAAAACGCTTTAAAAATGGTGGTATGGCGAAAAAACACCATTTTTCAACGTTTCTCATCGAGCACTATCAATTGGCATAAAAATTTGCGAAAAAAACAAAAAAATGTCAAAAATTGAATTTTGGGGGTTATTTAGATTTCTGGGTGGGTGAATACCCCTGCCCTAAACCCCCCATACACAGGTATGGTCGTGAGTTCTAAAAATCGGTGATTTTGATTGACAAATTCTTGACTATTTCTTTGAAAAATCATTATGTTTTTTGTTTATTTTAGGTGAAGAAGTTCGCGATGACTTTTCTCATCTGTTTTTCACTCATAGTAATGATTTGCTGCGCCATTTTGAAACCAAGCCTAATTCAATAGCCATAATTTACCCAGAGATTTTCTGGTCCAAATACGAACCGAGACTTGCCTTATTTGACGAGGTATGTAAAAGTGATTTGAGTGATGAAGGTTTTGTCAGATGTTTTTTCTTTTTTATAATTTTTTAAACCAATTTTTTTTCTTCTTTTTTCCATAATTTTTTTTTTAAATTCTTGCTTATTCTTTTTCTATAAATTTTTTTACCCGTTTTATGCCTAATTTTCTCCATTTTAAACAAAACTTCCCCATTTTCCTCCACTTTTTTCAAATTTCTTTACCACCCGCTATAATATCTACGATTTTATTATTCATTAGTTCAATTCGAAATTAAAAGTGAGATTATTATTCTATTTTCAATCTTAATTTACGAGTAATACTCTACAGTTGTCGCCATGAAAGGTGACGCGTATCACCCTCAGAATTATGTCTAATAGATGGTGCGTCGCGAGCGCCGCGTTTCGATCACATCATGCGCTAATTATCTCTTTTTTATTATTATAAGCCATTAATCTGTATCATCCCGTTAATCTGGCGATGCGGACGGCGCAATTTAGCTATTAATAAGCGCCAACAATGGGAAAAGCGCGCGCACGTGAATGCTGGAAGCTAGCGCACGTTAATGTCGTTCTATATTTAGGCGAGCTAACATTAAAATCAATATTTTTGCGAGCCGGCGACGGACGATGAAGAGATTTTGCACAAAGGTACGCAATACAGAGCGATGTACGCAGCACTGATTGAGGAGTTTTTAAACATTTCGAATTGATTTATAAAAAAACCTCTGAAAATGCTATCGAAGTTTTTTCGATGACTCAATAAATAAATAATAATTAATAGACAGTGCTCGGCTTGCAAAAATATTGATTTTAATGTTGGCTCGCCTAAATATAGAGCGGCATTCACGTGCGCGCTTCTAGCATTCACATGCGCGCTTCCTTCTTGTTGGCGCGATTAATAGGTAAATTGCGCCGTCCGCATCGCCAGATTAACGGGATGATACAGATTAATGGCTTATAATAATAAAAAAGAGATAATAGCGCATGATGGACAAAACGCGGCGCTCGCGACGCACCATCTATTATAATTCTGAGGCTGATAGTGCGTCATCTTTCATGGCAACCACTGTAGCAGTTGATGTATTAGTGTATTCCCTAAAAATAATATTGAGAGACGGAGATAAAATTTTTTTTAGGGAAAATTAATTTTTTTCAATAAATTAAGTCGGATGATTGTTAAGAATTAATAATGAAAAATAGTATGCGAATCTTTATTCTTTCTTCGAATTTGAAGTTCAGTTTTCGGTAATTTTATTAAAAATTGTATAAAATTTGTTTTTTCGTCCATTTAACATTAGACATGCAGTATAAATTCCCTGATGCGATGCCCGCGAGAAATTATTTGGAATAGGTCCATGATTATCGTTCCAGTGTTATACTTAAAGGTTCAATCGCCTCAGAGCTGTAAAAGTTCACAATTTAGGGAGAAAAAAATTTGTGAAAAAAAACAAAAAAAACAATTTTCGGAAAAAATAAAATTTTCAAAAATTGAATTCTGGGACTGAGGTATTTTGGTTTCCGGGGAGTATGTTGGTTTCTGGGGGGTGCATACCCCTTAATCCCCCATGCCCAAGTATGGTGGCCGCCCGTGTCATAAAAAATATTTGGGCGCTATAGAGAATGACTTGTATTTTTTAGGTAATTTCAGCCATTTTATCACGATTTTTCAAATTTTTTTCGCAGTTCACGCTGGGTATCACTAATTAATGACGTAGTTCAGCTTTTTTGGCTTTGTTGGCCCTAAAAATGGTTTTTTTCACGTCAAAAGAGTTGTTTGCGTTACCAGAACAAGCTTTTTTACTTCTTAAAATGATTTCTCGAGTATTTTTAGCTTCTTTTTGCCGATTTTGAACCATGGCGTTTGCAGATTTTTCGTAGGAAATTTTCCGAAAATTTCTAAATTATCGCAGTTCATAAATGATGCAGTCTATCAAAAGACGGCAAGAAAATCGATACTGCAGACATAATAAACGGATTTCTGAAAAAAAAGTTTTGGCATTATTTGGGAAAATTTAAGGTTCTGCTCTCTGCCCCTTGTCAGAAAATCACTATATCCTATACTACGTAAAAATAAGCTGAAAACGTATGTTTTTGCCAGAAATGGGGGCGTTTGAAAAAAATTTTTTATGGTGTGTGGGGACAGCCAGTTGGGTGGGGGGTCTACGGGTCATCAGGCACGTAGCTGGCCGTCCTATTTTGGGGGGACCAGCACACCAATTTTGTGCGACAAAGCCCAAAAAGGCCCACAAATAGCACAAAATTACATTTAAAAAATCATATTTTCCCGATTTTTCTGAATTTTGGGGGGTCGAGCCCCCCCCCTCTCCACCCATTCCTGCCAGAGATACGTGCCTGCGGGTCGTTTATGAATCACTCTATGAGAAAACCTATACATTTCATGTAGACAAAAGAACTTGATTGATTAGTGAAATTTTTTGAGTTTTTGTTTCCTCCATACAAAAAACTCAAAAACTGTGGACTTTAAAAAACCGGTGTCTTGATGAAAAATCTACGTTACATATCCAACGCGATTAATTGTCTTTCGGTTGGAAAGTATTCTGAGCGAAATTTAGAGATGAAAATAAAATAATTATTATTGTATTAAAAAATGAAAATAATAATATATTAAAAATGAAATAATTTATTCGAAAATATTATTAAAATGAATGCGAAATGATAGCGAAGGAGAATAATTATTAAACAACCAGTCTACAGGATTATAGACTTATTTGGCAGATTATTATTATTTATTATTCTACAAGATTATTATTTATCATTATATTTATTTATCATATTTATTATTATTTATCATTATTATTATTATCATTCTACAGATTATCTACAGGATTCTTAGAATCAGACATGTTCAGCATGTAAATTTTACATGCACGCTGTCAAAAGTTTGCAAAATGGGGCTAACCCCAGTTTCTTGGGGGGGGGGGGCTAATAAGTAATGTTCTAAGTGACATGATATACAATCTTGATGCTTAATTCGCCGTATTTTATTCTTCATGAATATATACGGTTCAGCTTGCATGGAAAAGTAACAATAAAGGCGGTGGAATGACATGCAACATCAAATAAGTAAAAAAATATATAAAGACAAAAAAAATAAAAATATAGCAAAAAAACTTGTCTCGATGAATGAAACAAATATGTATGCACTTGCTTGAAATACGTGTAATACATACATGTACCTGAAAAAAAATGAAATTATACTGGTAGAATTCATTTTGACGCTTTTTCACGGTTCGATCCATGGAGCTGGATTACAGGGGGCGGGGGAGGGGGGGGCGCCCTTCCCCACATTGGCCTACATAAATAGTGCGCAAAATTAAGCATTTTTGAGCGATTTTTAGCGATTTTCGGGTTAAAACGGCTAATTTTTCCGCCCAAGTCAGGGTTCCTACCCCCTTAGGGGATACCGCCCCCCCTTAAGAAAATCCTAGATCCGCCACTGGTTCGATCAATAGGTTTTGGTCTGAAATGGCCTAGTTTTCAAAAATTGATTTCTGGGGGTCCCGTCCCGACCTCCCAAATTCGGGAAAAATGGGACTTTTCACACGTCATTTTGTGCTATTTTTGGCAGTTGGACCCCCAAAAATTGGTGTTGCCCCCCAAAATAGGAAGGCCGGCTACGTGCCTGTATATATGCTTCTCAAAAGTTGTGGTAGGGAGTAGGGATGTTCCGGTTCCAGGTTTTTCAAAAAATCGGTTCCGGTTCCGGTTCCGGTTCTTGGAAAACGAGAACTTCGGTTCCGGTTCCGGTTCTTGCGTAAGTTGGAACCGTCGGTTCCGGTTCCGGTTCTTCAACTAGAACCGTCGGTTCCGGTTCTCGGTTCCTGTGTTAAAGTATGTACGCTATTGATAGCCTGACTTCACCGGAACGTATGACGATGTAATCGAAAGATAAATTATTCATGAAGTCGTTTCAATCTGGCAACTGCACGTTCAAACAAGTTTTATGTCTAGTTGACAATTTACTTATAAATCACTGAATATTATTTTTGTTTCTTAATTGGAGGCTTATACTAAATCGAAATGCTCAATTCGATGAAAATCTGTTGCAATGATGGAAAGAGAAGTCTAAGAATTTGCCGATTCTCGCGTCTATAGCTAAGCAGTATCTTGCAGCCAGTGGATGATCTAGGATTTTCCTAAGGAAGCGGTATCCCAACTTTTCCAAAAACAGTCAAAAATAGGTCCAGAAATTTTCCCTTAACGCACGAAACAGCGTTTTTTGGTGTTTTATAATGCATACTTTTACATATAATCACTTTTGACGCAATATTTTTTTCTTAAAATTTTAAAATTTTCGACAACTTTGTGCGAAAAAAATCACTAAAAATCTTTGACTTTTACAAAAATCTGGCGCGAAGCAGTGTTTTTTTTTTGTACAAGGTCCGTTTGTACATGTACAAAGATGATCCCCAAAATTCTTTATACATTGTGTACACACAAACTTTCGGGTACTATAATATGGTACAGTGGCCATTTTAGTTTGGTTAAAACAGAGTTATCCGACTTTTGGTAGTGTATTTTAGCTAATTTATGGGTCTCTAAAGGCAAAAATCACTAAGAATCGTTTTAAAACGGCGCGCAACACCGAAAAATTTGACATTTTTCCTTTCGAAATGCAATTTCTGCCATTATAATGATAAATAGAACACACAATCACTCATTTCAACGCGAAGCGCTGTAAATTTCTGCGAATTTTGAACCTTTTTTGTAATTTTTGTCTCTCCAAAAATCTTTGTACATGTACAAAGACGGTTTCGAAAAGTCTTTGTACATCGGGAAAAATCTTTGACCGTGGCGCAAAGCGCCGGAAAATTTGTGAAATTAAGGCTGATGGACGTCTAGAAGCATGATTTACAGCTTGATTTCCTGTATTTATAGCATTTGATGCGAAAGATCGAAATTTTTAATTGAAAATAGAAGAAAACTATGCAAAAATGGATGTTTCTGCTGCTTCTGAAACCTACATGAACAGAAAATGGTTTCCAGGTCGCCAAGAAAGTAAATAAATGTCATTAATAGGTATCATCGGCCGCCCTCCGCCCCCTTTGAATACGCCCATGCTTGGAGCGCCAGCTACAAGTGTTCCATCGGAACAGCTGTTCAGTTGCGCTAGAATCATTTATGACGATATCAGAAACAGGCTACATGGCAAAAAAGCAGAACGACTGTTATTTTTAAAATATAATTTACCCGAAACAAAATTTGCATACTAAGTTTTAATCTGTTAACTTTTGGGTAATAAAAGATTGAATTGCTGCTTCATGTCTTCACTAAATTTTATGAAGTTCGATTTTTAACTCTACTTTTAAAGAACCGATAACCGAGTCCAAAAAAGATCGGTTCCGGTTCTTAGAAAATCAAAAAACTCGGTTCTGGTTCCGGTTCCGGTTCTTGGAAAATCAAAAAATCGGTTCTCGGTTCCGGTTCCGGTTCCAAAAAAATGGTCGGTTCCAGCCGGTTCCGAAGTTCCGGTTAACCGGCACATCCACTAGTGAGAAGGGGAATATCCTCCCCTGTGTGCATGTGCTTTGTAAATTCTAGGGGGTGGTTTGAAATTTTAAATTACCTTTTTTAGGCTAAAAAATGTCTATACGCGTCAAAAACATGATTTTCGGCATTTTTGACTATGCATTATCTTTTTAAAGCTTGAACAAAAGAAAATTGATGAGAAAGTAACGGAAAAATTCTATCAAATTGAAGAAAATACAGTCGAAACGCCCGAAAATTTCACGTTTGAGCAAACCGATAGCTGAAAACGCTCCAAATAGCAGCCTGTACCTACAGAATTTTTCCTTAAAATTTTTCGATTATCGCGAATTTTGGGCCGAACAAATTCATAGGGTGGGGAAGAGTGAAAACCTCTGAGGGTGAAGCATGCTTATGAATTATATTTTATGTTATGTTACTACAGTCGAACCTCTTTAAAAACACTGTGATAGTGAGACACTTCCACTCAATAAACACCCTCTCGTTCGGTGCTTGCCAAAGTGCTTTGCCTTACAACACTTATAGCAGAAACTCGCTTAACAAACACTCCGGTTGACGGATAATGCACACGGTTCTATAAGACCTTGGCTATGTGACATCACACTAATCACACTCAGCTTAATAAACGCTTCACAAACGCTTCATTAGAATACGTGACTGAGAAGACACTGAACCTCATTTTTTCCGAGTAAACCTGGTTAGTAAACACGTAATATTTTGTATCACACATGCTTTCTTCATATTTAACATACATGTAAGAGAGGAGATTGAGAGATTCTTCTCGCGAAGTCGGACACCCTAATCCCCTAAAGCCAGAAAGTTTTTGACTTACTCCCCCGATTTTTGAAAAATCGAACTTTTTGGCCATATTTAGGCATTTTTGTTCGTTTTTGGTGAAAAACCGGAGGTTTGTTGCCCCTCCTACCTGCTACAAATGGCCGGGACCCACCCCGTCCCCGACTTTTTAAAAATCGAACTTTTTGGCCATTTTCGGCGTTTTTGGCGAATTTTTGGCCAAAAATTGGGAGGTCGATTACCCCCTACCCGATTCAAATGGCCGGGACCCACCCTCCCCCAAATTTGGAGCCGTTGCATCTATGAAATAAAAGATTACAATCCTTAATATTCTGATGGCAGTAACCCTACTTTATTACAGTACTTCCATTAACAATGTTATTTGATTTATAGAAGTAAATAATTGCCAACTCGGTTAAAAATCGCCTCAATTAGTAAACACAGAACCCTCAGGCCCCCCTCCAGGTGTTTATTAGTGGGGTTCGACTACATTTTTGTTTTTCATGTAAGTGTAAAGTAAATTTTGAGCGTACCACGCAAAACTATGGACAAAAATACGAATTTCCGTTCAGGAGGATGCTTCTAGAAAAGACATTGTGCAATTTATCAAGGACAAGTGCAATCCTCTGGTTGGCCATAGAACCAGAGCAAACCAAGAAATCAGATATACGAAACGTCCTTTGGTGGTGGTATATTATACCGTTGATTTCGGTTATTTACACAGAGATGGTGAGTCCCATCTCGCTTTTCTATTTTATTCATCCAACTCACTTACTTTTTGTTACCTACTTATGCCTCTTTAGATTTACTCTAATCAATACTGTGTTATTTTAACCTCATGGGAATAGTGTAAAGTAGCTTGATGATTTTAGTTGTTCCGAAGCTGTCAAATTTTCACCATGAAATCCTGCTAGAAGTCTTAATTCTACCACAGATTCATCCGTGTTTACAAGATGCTTTTGAAATTGGATAAAATAAACCTGCGCTAATGTAAACTCAGTACTTGTGTAAAGCAACTTAAAGTCTAATTAGCGAGTGCAGGCATTGTTGTGTAAAGCGATGAAAGGTCGTGTTAGTGTACCGATGTAAGGATTTTCGCCATAGTTTTTATATTTTTTGGTTCAAAAGCCTAGTTTCATACTTTAGTTTACACTGTATGTTCACAATTTAAAATATTCAGGTTAAGGAAGGGAAAATTTGTGATTGGCTGCAAAAATTATTGAACTTTGCTGCATACATGCACATTGGGGGGTGTATGGGGTATCCCCTCAACTGGAATTATGGAAGGCTAACCCCTCAGGCCAATCATGTAACAGGGGGATCTCCCCCCCACCTAAAGTCGGACGTCTCCCATCCTCCAAATCCAGAAAATTTGTTCGACCCCTCCTTCCGTTTTCTTGGAAAAAATCGTATTTTTTCTGTTTTGAAGCTTTTTTGGCCGTTTTTCATTTGAAAAATTTTAGGTCATTCATCCCCCTAAAAATGGCTGACCCCCCAATTTCGAGCCGTTACGTGTATGCCTCAGGCTGTTTTGGACAAAAGCTGTTTCTCGAATAATGAAAAAGCATTAAATGACGCCTAACAGTATAGTGCTGGCCTCTAAAAAGAACCAGTCGATTTGTAACCTAAAAAAAAACCACCCTTTTTTCCATAACCGAAAGGAGATGACTGATGATATTATACTGGCGAACAAGCTATGCATGAGGATTACAATTGACCCTGGTCGCTTTCCGGATCATTCAGAAACTTGAGATGTAAATTTATCGAAAAGTTCCTAAAAATTGCCATTTTTATGATTTTTTTAAAGCATTTTTGAGGTCAGTATTTCTACCCGTATTCATATTTGTTGGAATCTTTTATGTTTTCACGTTAGGCTTTCTTGCAGACTAATGTCAGAAAAATATTTAGTTCTTCTATGTCATCCACATAGCTACAGTATACCTTCAAAGCCAAACCTAAAAAAAAACCAGTTGTAACCTAAAAAACAACCGCGCCAATTTTTTTACAAAGAACTTAGCAGGAATGTGCCTCGTAGCACCTTTTCATGATGCCTGATATTTGTTGTCACAAAAAATAACAATCACCCCAAAAACTGCCAAAAAAGTTCGATTGTAGCCTAAAAAAAACCACCGCAACCCCACGAAAAAGACCAATGCTAAGTATACGTTGCCGTAGCAACGAGATTACTTTTCATCAAGTTGCATAATTTTGCACTGATTTCTTGCAGAGGATGTAGAAAGACTTACTTAGAGTCTTTTTATCAATTGAAGACTGTATTTGTGAAATTTATAGAACTTTTAATGAAATTCAGAAAAATTATTGATTTTTATATAAATGTGATAAAATGAACGGAAATATCGTGAAAAATGATTTTTTTTTCAAAATTGTGATCATTTAAGGTCAACTAACTGCTTTCACGCTGCCAACCATGCACTTCGCATAACATTTTGGGGGTGGTTTTTTAGTTCCCATGGTTTTTTTAGGAAAAAGTGGTTTTATTTCAAAGTTTCGTATTTCATGCAAGCTTGCTATGAAATATGGCGCTTAAAAATTCTTCCATGTAGCAAGTTATAGGCCTAGGGCGGCTGTCAAAAATAGATGTTTGTTGACTTCTTCAATGCTATTTGTTCTGAAGTTATAAGCCCAAAAACATGAAAATGGTTTTTTTTTTAGAGGCCAGCACTATATAGTTTCAGGTGGATATACTAATTTTCGAGCAGTTACTGTCCAATTAATTCATTTAGACAATTTTTCTTCCAGCATTTTCTATATTTTTGATGTTGTAGGTCATTTGATCGCCCTTATCGTTATTGTTTTCATGCAAATTTAACCATTAATATTAATGAAGAATGAAATAAAACGATTTAAGTATCAAAATTTATTAAAATTTGACATCATTTAGGCAGGCATGCAGCTCTGGGGGGATTGGGGGGTCCGTCCCCCTCAAAATTCAGAAAAAAACCGGGAAAAATAGGACTTTTTGAACGTTATTTTGTGCTATTTTTGGCCTTTTTGGATCTGGACCCCCAAAATTGGTGTTGGTCCCCAAAATAGGACGGCCAGCTACGTGCCTGCTTGAGGTAAAAAAACTTATTCATTCACCCCCGCCATCCCCAGCAAACCCGGTTTAGCCCTTCCCAGAGTTTTTGACCTTTTGCACATACATGATCTGGGGGGGGGGGTGTTGGGGGATTTCCACCATCGGCACCAATGTTCTGGGGGAGGGGGTTGCAAGATCTTTTCTAAGGTAAAAAATGGCCTCAATAAGGGTGGTATGGCGAAAAAACACCATTTTTAACGTTTCTCATCGAGCACTGTCTATTGGCATTAAAAAATTGCAAAAAAACAGAAAAAATCTCAAAAAATTGAATTATGGTATGGTTTTCACGTCCCCTCTCTTCACGAAAATGTTCTATGCCCCCAACCCCCCGAAAAAATTTATTCACCTTGCCCGGAATTACCGATTTTTCCCAATTTCTCAAAAAGTTTATAAAAATTTGTAGAAAATGTATTTTTGAGCGTTTTTAGCTATCCATCTGCTCAGAAGTGCCGAATTTTCGTTGCTTCGCGCCATTGAACTCATGTTTTGACAACATTTTGATGAATTTATTCCGACTTTTTTGATTGTTTTCAAAATTTCTTATGTTTTTACGCTGTAGAATGATAAAGCATCGTCAGAAACGATGAAAAGCGATGTTTTTGACGCGTACCTATCATTTTTAGCCCAAAAAACACCTTATAATTTAACTCCCCCAGAATTCCCATGCCGCGCATGTATATTCTTGTGCACGTATAGTTTCCGGCTTAGTTTACATTGTGTTTCGGATTAAACCAACTTTGATCTCGCTCGAGTTTACTCGGTGAGCGTTTAAATTCTACGGTTTAGGGACGGAACATTGGCGGCAAAAAGTTTTAGACGTGGCTAAAGATTTTTCGTCCGAATATACGTTCGCCGTATCGGATGAAGAGGAATATGTTCAGGAATTAAACGAGATCGGTTTGTCCGATTCCGGTTCCGAAGTGAACGTCATAGTTTTTGGGCAAAATAATCGTCGTTACAAAATGGATCCGGATGTGTATGACGAGTTTACAACGGAAACTTTCAGGAAATTTATGACCGATATGACGCAAGGTCCGCATTGTACTGAATTTTGCTTTACAACGTCGCTTGCGAAAATAGTTTAAACTGATTTTTTTACTTTTGTTTATCTTTTTATTTTTTTCAATATTTATATAAACGTCATTTAACACATTTGGTTGCGTAAAAAATATGCTTTTTTTATTATTTTTTCCTTGTTTAAATCGTTAAAAGGTCGCTTGCGAAAATAGTTTAAACTGATTTTTTACTTTTGTTTATATTTGTATTTTTTTCAATATTTACATAAACGTCATTTAGCACATTTGGTTGCCTAAAAAATTTGCTTTTTATTATTTTTTCCGGTATCAATTTAGATTGATGGCTTTATCTTTTAAAATTGTGTAAACTAATTTTTTCACTTCTGTTTATTTTTTAATTTTCTGTAATATTTATATAAACGTCGTTTAACATTTTCGTTTGCATAAAATATTTTTTATAAAGCAATGAGGCTAAAAATAATAGTACTCATAAATACAAAATTCGAACTTGTTTACTGTTGGATTTTCAGTAGTTATAAAAAAATGACATATGAATGATTCGATTTGGCTTTATTTTTGAGAAAAATATATACCTTACCATAAACAGGCACGTAGGTGGCCGTCCTTTATGGGGACAAACACCAATTTTTGGGGGACCTAGCCTAAAAGGCCTAAAATAGCACAAAATAACGTTCAAAAAGTCTTATTCTTCCGATTTTCTGAATTTTGGGGGGTCCGGACCATACGTGGGCAGCAAGAAAATTCTGGCGGGGGGTGCAAGATTTTTCAAAGGTAAAAAAATCGCCTTAAAAAGGTGGTATGGCGAAAAACACCATTTTCCGACGTTTCTCATCGAGCACTATCCATTGGCATCAAAAAATTGCGAAAAAAACGAAAAATAATTTTAAAAATTGAATTCTGGGGGGGATATTTTGTGTTCTGGGGGGTTTTTTGGTTTCTCAAGGGCTGCATACTCCCCCTCCCCTCAGGCCCATGTGTGGTCCGGTCCCCCCATTCCCCCAAGAGCTGCGTGTCTGACCATAAATAAGGGATATACATTTTTCCCCTATTTCAGAATTCAATTTTTGAAATTTTTTGTTTTTTCGCAATTTTTTCAAGTCAATGGATAGTGCTCGATGAGGAAACGTTGAAAAACTGTGTTTCTTTGCCATACCTCCATTTATAAGACCATTTTTGAATTTTGAAAAACCTTGCACCCCTCCCGCCAGAATTTTGGTGCTACTCACCTATGAGTGGAACTGAAAGTTTTTTATTACCCCTTTCGTGCTCAAAAATGGAGGATACGCGTCAAAAACATGATTTTTACGCGGTTTTGATTATGCTGTATTTCCCTTAATCAGTGAAGCGTGAAATTGTTTTGGGCTCGAGTGTCAAGTTTTCAGAAATAAATATTCAAACCCGTCCTTTTTATCCCTGTTTTTGTCAATAAATGGATTTCGATCAGAAACGTCAAGAAATTATGCATGTTTTCTCCCTTAACTGCCAATTTTTCGTTTTGAGGAGCCTAATTTTGCCCAATATTTTTCGATAACATCGGATGTGAGATATTGAAAATCTATAACTGTCTTCTTCCATGTTTTCAATTGCTTTTTTTATCCTTTTTTTGAAAAGCCTTTAAGGTTACGGTCGGTAGATTGTAAAAATCATGGCTACTAAGTGTAGTCTTTATTGTTGTTTTTGCTAGCTAAATGCTTAAATTGATCAAGAGATTATGCATGTATAGAATGTTTTTGAGCGGCAACACCACGTTTGTAATCAATTACAGCTGCATTAAAGCTTTTCTAAGCATAAAAACTATATAAATTCATTAATTCGGTCAAAAAATCTGATTTTCGGATGCTTGTGATACGATTCTTGGCGCTTTTAGGGTAAACAACACAAAAATTATGAAAATTTTGACTTTATCGCTGCTTTTTGCGTTCAAAAATGATCTACATTTTGCAAGCTCAAAATCACCAGGCAGTCATTGGTGGGCAGCATCAAATTTCTGAAGACTTATGGAGGGAGGCCTGATTTTTTAAGGTCAAAAATGCTCTGAAAAATGGTAGTATAGCTAAAAAGACACCATTTTTCAACGTTTCTCATCAAGCACAATTTAATTGGTATCAAAAAACAATCGCGGAAACGCAAAAAAATTTCGGAAATTGAATTATGGGGGTATTTTGGTTCTTTTTGTAGGGGGTGTGCATACCCCAAATCCATTACGCCCACGTGTGCTAACAATGCCTACTAGTCTGACTAAATCCACCAGCTTTTACCATACAGTGCTCGCCATGAAATATGACGCACTATAATCGTCAGATTTTTATTAGACGATGCGTCGTGAGCGCCGCGTTTCATCTATAATGGGCTATCATTTCTTTTTTATTATTATAGGATATTTATCTGTATCATGCCGTTAATTTGGTGATGCGGACGGCTTAATTTAGCTTTTGATAGCGCCAATAAGAGGGAAGCACGCACGTGAATGCCAGAAGCGTGCACGTGAATGCTGTTCTGTATTCAGGCAAGTGCGCACACGTGAATGCTGTTCTATATTCAGGCACGTGCGCGCTTCCTTCTTGTTGGCGCTATTAATAGCTAAATTGCACCGTCCGCATCGCCAGATTAACGGCATAATACAGATAAACATCCTATAATAATAAAAAAGAGATGATAGCGCATTATGGACAAAACGCGGCACTCGCAACGCATCATCTAATATAAATCTGACGATTATAGTGCTATGGTGCGTTATGTTTCATGGCGAGCACTGTAACTTGAAGATTACGAGTCTGCATTCAAAATCTACTTAAACTCTATGTCGTCACACCAGGCTGTAAAATATACATGTTTCTAAGAACATGGCGTTGCATTCAGTTACCTAACTCAATTTTGGTTTCTGTTTTAGTCTCACTTCCTCACCTCCCTTTCAAAGGTGCACAATGTCAGGGTCAGCATGGGGGTGAAATCCTAGAAATCCAAAATAGTAGATTTAACATTTACATTTTTTTGCTGTTCAAACGACCAAAATGCTTAAAATAGCATATAAAACGTTATGTCCCTAGTAATATCTTATTTTTAAAGCATTTTTACGTCATTTTGACAACGTTATATCACTCTTAATACTAAAACATGCAGCTTTGGTGCTTTTTGAGCAAAAAGTACATAAAAGTAATAATCCGGCTAGAAGCACCCGAAAATGTTTTAGCATTTTTACTACTTGTGCCCTTAAAAATGATGCACGAAACGTTCCGTCAGCTCAAAATCGCAATCGCAGTGCAGTATCTGTCTGGCTGACCCTTCAGCAGGGATAGTACCCACACCTGGGCATGGGGGTGGGGGTCTGGGGGATATGCACCCTTCCCCGAGAAACCAAAATACCACCCCCCCCCCCCATAGAAACCAAAATACTGGCCCAGAAATCAATTTTTGAAAATTTTTGTTGTTTTTTCACAATTTTCTGATGCCAGTGGGTAGTGCTCGATGAGAAACGTTGAAAAATGATGTTTTCTCGCCATTATACCATTTTTTGACCTTTGAAGAATCTTGCACCCCCTCAGAATTTTCTTGCTGCCCACATATGGTATTACCCCCTCACTTTCCATGTGCATGTATGCTCCATATGCGCTTCCTTGTATGCTTGCAATTCTTTTGTATCATTATAGCTTGCTACGCAAACTTTCAAAATTTATTTTCAAGGATGGAAGATATTATTGTTTTGCTTTTCATCTTCCATATCTGATTCATTTGTCAAGTTTTAGGTCGTGTTAAGCCGTTCATCAAATCACAACCGGTTCCTAAGCCATCCAAAGCGGCTGTCAAGACATTAGTCGGGAGCAACATTGAACAAGTGACGCTTGACGACACAAAAGATATTCTGATTGAGTTTTACGCACCCTGGTGCGGGCACTGTAAAGTAATCTCGCGTTTCTCATACATTTCTACGCTTTCTTTTAAATAGGTCTCTCTCAAGCATACACGTTACAGGAGGTGGGCAGAGATTTCCACCCGAAGTTGGTCGTTGCTTCATTCCCCTAAAGTCAAACAATTTTTGACCCCTTCCCCGCTTTTTGGAAAAAATGGAATTTTTTTGGCTGTTTTTAGGTGTTCTTGGCTATTTTTGGATGAGAATTGGAGGTAAGGTATCCCTCCTCCGGGAAAGGCCCGGAGAAGCCCACTTAAAATTTGAGCCTTTACTTGTATGCACACCTGGGCGTGGGGGTATGCACCCCCCAGAAACCAAAATACCCCCCAGAAATAAAAATACTCCCCTAGAATTCAATTTTTGAAAATTTTTTTCGTTTTTTTTTCCGCAATTTGTTGATGCTTGTTGAGAAACGTCGAAAAATGGTGTTTTTATCGCCATACCACCATTTTTAAGGCCATTTTTTGACTTTCAAAAAATCTTGCACCCCCCCTCCCCAATTTTCTTGCTGCCCACGTATGCTTGTATAGCCTCAAGAACAGCGAATGGACAACGATTTTGGTTTTATGTATATATTTATTCATACATATGGCAATAATGGCAATATTATGGCAGGAGCATTAGCTGTCCTAATTAGCTTTGCTTCTGGTCGGGTGTATGATAAAGAGCAATTTATATATATGGTGTAAACTGGCGTGTGAAAAGGAATCGGTGGAAAAGCAATATATGAGAGTCAATAAGGTAGGAACTATAATATATATTGAAAAGGCCTCAAGTGGGCAGCAATTAAATTCTGGTAGGGGGTTTAATTGGGTCAAAGTGCCAAAAATGGCATGAATAATTAAATTCTGAGGGTCAATAGATTTCTGGAGGGATCTTTCAGATTTTGGGGGATCAGACAACATAGGCGTGGGGCAACGTAATGGTCCGGCTGAACCCCTAGGATCCGGTGGATCAGGCACGTATCTCTGGAAGGGGGACTTCAGACCCCCAAATTCAGAAAAATCGGGAAAATAAGGACTTTTCAGACATTATTTTGTGCTACATTTGTCCTTTTTGGGCTTAGTTCCTCCAAAATTGGTGTTGGTCCCCCCAACGTAGGACGGCCAGCTGTGTGCTTGCAGTGGATCCCTCAAAACCAATGAACCCCCATTATGGAATTTTTGGTGTAATTTTGGGCAATCTCGCCACGTCGGATCCCTAGAATATGGTTACTGCCCATGTATAGTCCAGAACCCCACGCCTGTGTGTGGATGAGACGTGTGTTCTTCTATCAGATTTTTAACAAAATTTACTTTACTTCTACGATGTAGCAATGAGGTGTAAAGTTCTAATGGATCCTATCTCATTGAGGCAATGATCAACTTTACAATTTGGACAACTACAACCTCGTTTACGTCCTTAAACATTTTTTCGCTTAAAGATGGATGACGGACAGAATGGTTTTCATGAGTCATCTTTACAGTGTACTTTATTCGTTAGTGTAAACCTTGATTGGATGATAGGTTCATCTAGGTGCCTAGTTTGATTCATGAGAACTCACTTTATTCAATTGTTATGAAAAATAGAATATCAATGCAGAATTTGAATAAGAGCGGGCTTGAGCTGAGGAAATTCATTCCCTGCATGTTTACGCGACCTTATTCTCCTCAATGGCCAGAACTATTGCCTGTATATTAAACAAGGCAACCGCTAAGGAGTGCCTCTTACTCTTGCCTCTTTAATTTGGCTCTTGCATTTTCGCTGATTATAGATATGTGCTTTACCCTAAGTACATTCACTTACTTAGTTAATGTGCTTTGTGTAATAAGCGAACATCGTATTGTTACATTATCCACACGATTAGCATATTTTTGGTGAAACAGATACATGAGATGTGTTGTCTAATCGCAGGCTTTTGAAGCAATCTACGAACAACTGGCTCAGAAGTTCAAACATGACCAGAATTTAATCATTGCCAAAATGGATGCCACTGCCAATGATGTCCCAGAACCATTTGTCGTAGAAGGATTTCCAAGCATTTATTTCGTCCAGGCTGGGCGCCAGAAGGAACCACTAAAATATGATGGTGGGCGTACTGTGCACGACTTGTCCGCATTTTTGAAACAAAATGCAGTCGCCAGTTGCCAAAAAACCGAGTTGTGATGTTATTGCTTTTTCCCTGAGTCTCTGGATTCATTTGTTACTACTCGTTTTTTTATTTATCCTTCAGGTTGCTCTTCTCTGTTCCGTTTGTCAATTTTGGTCTGTTTCGCGCATTGCATAATTCTATGGTTCGATGTTGTTTAAACTATTGCATTAAATTTTATTGTTTAAGATGATGAATCTTAAATCATTAAATTGGGTGTAAACAGTGGTGGATCTTGGATTTTGCAGAGCAGGTGGTACGCACGCCTTTCCCAAAAAAACAGTTAAGACAAAGGTCCAAAAATTTGCCCTTCACCTGCAAAATTGTGTTTTTCGGTGTATCACATTTTATACATATATGTCAAATTAGCTGAGCTGCCTGGCGTTGCCTGGGCTGAACTTGGGCCTGATAGCTATATGAAATTGAGATGCCTCTTGTATTTTTTATTTTTCGCGACTTTTGATGTTTTTGAGATATTTCTAAAACAAATTGTTGGTGAAAACCATATTTAATTTTTGGATTTTTCTAAAATGTTTTTTTGATAACCATTCTTTTGATCAAATCCATATTTTTGACATTACAGAATGGTTTTGAAAATCTGCCAAAATCATATTTTTGATTTTTTGGGATGTTCTGGAAATTTTTCTCATCAAACCCATATTTTTGATGTTTTGGGATGTTCTGGAAAATTTTTTTGGTCAAACCATATTTTTGATGTTTTAAAAATTTTTGTCTGTTGTAGCAAAGGGTGTCATATATCATGTGATATCTTATGTCACTCATATGTTATAGCAGACGGTATCTCCTATCTCATATCACTGAATGTTTTGACACATGTTATCGGCTAAGTCCCAAAATTGGCCATGATTAAGCATAGGGACGCGTCCCGCTTCACCCCTTTACATTTTTTTGATCAAATCCATATTTTTGACGTTACAGAGTGGTTTTGAAAATTCTTTGACCAAAATCATATTTTTGATGTTTTGGAATGTTCTGGAAATTTTTTGTTCAAACCCATATTTTTGATGTTTTGGAAAATTTTTTTGGTCACATCATATTTTTGATGGTTTTAAAATTTTTTGTTTGTTGTAGCAAAGAGTGTCATATATCACGTGATATCTTATATCACTGCATGATATGGCACAGATCGGGTATCTTATATCACATCATTGTAGCATACAGCATTGCCCATTACAGCGGCAAAAGTACAGTAACCCGAAAATAGTGTAATCTGAATTCATTCTGATTTGCGAAATTTGGCAAAATTCGGCTATGACCCGGAATCGGCCATGCTTAAGCATAGGCACGCCTCCCGCTTCACCCCAGCACATTTTTTTGATCAAATCCACATTTTTTACGTTACAGAATGGTTTTGAATATTCTTTAGCCAAAATCATATTTTTGATGTTTTAAGTAAGGATGTTCTAGGAATTTTTTTGGTCAAACCCATATTTCTGATTGTTATGTTTTGGAAAATTTTTTTGGTCAAAGCATAGTTTTGATATTTTAAAAATTTTCTGTTTGTTGTAGCAAAGGGTCGTCATTTATCACGTGATATCTTATATCACTCATATGTTATAACAGAGGATATCTCCTATCTTATATCACCCCATGTTTTGGCACTTCTTATTGGCTGTGTTCCAAAATCGGTCATGCTCAACAGGGCCGTGCTTAGGGGTTTAGCGGCCTTGGGCGAAACTTATTTTGGCGGCCCCCATAATTTTTAAAACTGCCATTATATGCATCATAATTTTCATTTATGTATCTCCCTTACATATGTACCTATATGATCGCACTTAGCATCCTACTGTAAATTCACTAACAAAATATTGTGCTGCATTATTTTAAGTAGGTATCGTATGTTTTTCCTCAAATAATTTACCCATTTCGTGAATGAGGACGTACTTTATTACAAAATAACTTTCCTAGCTTGCTGAGCGGCAAACTGGTCAATCAATTGCGGAAAATCCAACGAAGATGATAAATCATTTTCAATTGAAATAATCGCTAGTGCACTTAATCGAGAATCAGTCATAGTTGACCGCAAATTTGTCTTTATTAATTCCAGTTTCGAGAAGGAGCGTTCTGCTGAGGCCACACAGTAATAGGTATTGTAAGTAAAATTCTGAATTTAGCGGATTGACACTCTGAAAATGAAATTTCCGAATTTTTGATTAAATAAATATATGAAATAATTTTAGATCCTTTTTCATGGTGTTCAAACAGACATAAGCAGCATCTATTACAAAACAAAAACATCTAGAAGTATATTGATGTAAGGAGAAAATAAAAACGTCTGAAATATCACAAATCTGAACTCTTATATCAGTTTTGCAAGGATAAACGCAGATAAGTCAAACAGGGAGAATGAGAAAGTTTATGGAAAATGATTGATATTTCGCAGTGCACAGTTATTATTATTATTAGTATTAAGGAGAATAGGCGAATTAAAGTCAGATTAAGCACAAAAAAGGAATTTCAATTCATGGCTTGCTATTGTAACTTTTTAATAAGATGTAATGAATTTCAAAATAATAAAATATGATTTGAATTTAATAAAGATAGGATTTTTGTTTGCATTTCGTAAAGCTTCTACATCAGGGAACTGAAATTGTTTAATCTTCATACGAATCTAACTTATTCTTATTAAGCATGGTTAAAATCAATAAAACAAAATGAAAATTGTTCATTAAATCTAAGATTTTCGGAATATGTAAAGCTTCACAGAAAATCAGGTGCAGAGAGAAATACTGTAATATCAGTGGAGCTTTATCGATAGAAACAGATTAAAATGACATCAAATGAGCAACTACATTGCCGTATCAGCGCACGACTCAGACAGCTACAGCTTACGTGTATGACTGTCACTTATACAATGCACAAATGGTATTTCGTCTGTTTCTGGACACGATTGCTAATTTGAATTCATTTTTTGTTCAGGCACGCATATCATTTGAGGCAAAAATCTGCTGTCTTGTTCTCAAAACGCTATTTCTCCATGCACGCTACATGCATGAGTATCGGTGACATACATGCTGTATAGGTACGTGTTTTACATACATACTTATACCTATTATACTAAATGGAACATAAATCTCAAGTAAAGATTTTAAACTGCTGTTTGCATTAGAATGGCAAAAAATCGATCCTTTTGAACATATGTATCGAATTATTGTATGAGGGCCGCCAAAAAATGAATTCTATATGCTTTGCACTACAACTTTTTTAGCGTGCCCTTAATTTCAGCGGCCCTGTGTGGCCGCACAGTACGACCCCCCCCTAAGCACGGCTATGATGCTCAAGCATAGGGACGCCTCCCGCTTCACCCCTTTACATTTTTTCGATCAAATCCATATTTTTGACGTTTCAGATTGGTTTTTCAAATTCTTTAGCCAAAATCATATTTTTGATGTTTTGGGATGTTCTGGAAATTTTTCGGTCAAACCCATATTTTTGATGTTTTGGGATGTTTTGGAAAAATTTTTTGGTCACACTATATTTTTGATGTTTTAAAAATTGTAGCAAAGGGTGTCATATATCGTGTGATATCTTATATCACTCATATGCTATAGCATTGGGTATCTCCTATCTTATATCACTGCATGTTTTGGCACAATATATCCACTCTGTCCCAGAATCGACAATCTTAAGCATGGAGTGCGGACGCCTCCGGCTTCACCCGTGTGCAGGGTGCATGGGTGGAGTTGGTGAAAATTAAATGTCGCTACTATACACCCCCGACCGGTAGGCTGAGCTCAGGCCAAAACGTCAGCCCACTAAATGTTATGGGGCCGGACCCAACTCCAAACACCTTTCACAAATATATAGTAGATTACTTTTTGCTCTACATTTTTTCGAAAAACTTTTACACTCTCGATGATTTTGTTCGAAAAAATTGTTAAATGTTTTTTGACTTTAGCGAAATTCTGGCGCGAAACGCCGAAAAATTTGTGAGATTTACGCTGGAGGAATTAAGAAGCTTGATTTAATACTCAATTCCCTGCATTCAAAGCATTTGATGCTGAAGGTCGAAAATTTTCTAAAAACTGCTCCAAAATGGAAGGAATCTTTGCTAACTTAGGTGTTTCTGCTCTTGAAATTATTTTAAGAGCTATTCCTTGAACAAAAAGTGGCTTTTTTAGGTATGTAGCAAAATGTCAATAATAAATGTTGAAATGTCATTCATAGGTTTCCATCTGGTGCGAAGCGCTGGAAGTATTTGAGGAATTACGATCACTGATGGCAGTGGCGGATCCTGGATTTTTCTAAGGTGTGGGGCGGAACCCTTACTTGGGCCGAAAAATTAGCCATTTTAACCCAAAAATCGCTCAAAAATCCTCAATTTTGCGCACTATTTTGGGCCAATGGGGGCGGGCCGCCCCCCCTAAATCCGACCCTGACTGACGGCCAAAAATCGTTTCAAGTTATGTATCCATTCCTTAGGTGTAAGGCCAACAGCATAGGTGAGTGGCACCAAACTTCTGGGGGTGGGGGTGCAAGATTTTTCCAAAAGTGAAAAAATGGCCATAAAAATAGTGGTATGGCAAAAAACATCATTGTTCAATGTTTCCCATTAAAATTGCAAAAAAGAACAAAAGTTTTCAACAATTGAATTCTGAGGGGAAGAATTTTGGTTTCTGAGGGAAGCATACCCCAAACCGCCCCTCCCATGCCCTGGTATGGTCAATAGGTATCCTGCAAAAGCGCTGTACTTCACTGAACTTTGGAGTTGACCTGGCTATATGCACAATGCAAACAGTCTTGGGAAGTAAGGTCGAACTGGTGTCTTAATCTGACGTTGTAAGAAGGCTGTTGTGTTTTTAAATTTTTTTCACACATTTTACACATTGTCGTTCTGAACAACAAAGGTTTGAATCATATTTATATTGGCAGCAATGGAATTGGGGGTCAGGTGAGCGCCTAGAAATTTGTAAGTAATACTGCCCCTGCCGGTATCTAAGTACACACAGCTACCTAGAAAGAGACAGATTACAAACCTATGGGGCTTACTTAAACCTGGCTAACCTTAGCACTGGTCATGTTGCCAGGGCGAGACGCCGCAACCAACCTCTATACCCTTATGGACTTATGACCTCAATCTCCTCGGTCCTAATATTGCTGACTGGTATCTAATGAAGATTTTGGCAGCTACCCCCTAACTACCTAACAGGAGTAATTATGTAATCCTGGACTTACAGGCAAGTTCAGTTGACCTTTGGGATTAAAAACCCAATAAAATTCTTTTAACCTGTTCCGCTGTTTACATAGTCCAGATTCCGAAACGTTTTTGGTTCCTAGTAGCATGCTGTACATTGAAAACAACAACAGCAAATGGCTCTAGGCCAGTCAGTCATCTTAAATAAAATTTTGATATAATTTCTATGATTTTTTGGTTTTCAAAGGGGTAGTAGAATTTTTGATAAAATAAATAAGTCTAAGAAGATTCATCTGGATTATGATGGCTGTAGAATAATAAAGGACGTCTACCAAATTCCCTCTACCTGCAATATGTTATCTCTAGGTTTGTAACTACAATGTTTAGGTACACAAAAAAACAAAATAAAACAATAAGCTAAGTCACTAAGTTGAATGCGCCAGACTGTACACCGCAAGACATAAAACCCAACAAAATTCTTATGACAGTGGAGTTTAAAATATGTGTAATTTTTAAAATGACAATACAACATGGATTTTTTTCGGATCTCAAAACAGCCTTAACAGAAGTAGCAGTCACGTCACCTATGTTTTTAATATGAATGTATAAGGGGATAGGAAAAATGAATCTGCAGGCGTAGCTTACATAGCGATACCTCAAAAGTACATACATGACTTTGCTAAGGAAACCAATACAAGTGAGGTAGCTGCATTGCCTTGCTTTCTCAAGGATGATATCCTGGTCAGGCGACTAACATAAATCTTTCCAAATAAGCGAATATTTTACTAATTTTGAAGCGGTCAAACCTGGCTGGTTCAAAATTACTGCGTGAAAAAAAAGTTTTGCGTAAAATTTTGGAATGCAGTGATGAATTTTTCCCATTTGAGAGGCGGTATTGATGGCAAAAAGTTTGTAAAACGGCAAATTAAGCAAATTTAGCAATCAAATCAAGAGGTAATAATTGATTCTGAGAACTCAACTATTAAAATTGTCACAGTAATGCCTCCAGCCAGATCTGGAAATTGTAAAAAGCGAATTTTACACAAATAGTTTTTGAGTTGAGCGCATGGCAGTTGTTTTGTTAAAATTTATAATAAAGATGATTTGTGCTTGGCAAGAACCTTAGTATTTGTGAAGGCTTATTTGCACAGAGATGACCCAGCATACCATTGGGAATCAATTAAATGTATTGATCTAAGACGTAATACAATTCAAGAGACCAAGGCATTAGAATTAATGAAATTAATGGGTTTAAAGGATCATAGAGGGCCTTGTGGAATTACCACAGTTATTAAACTACAGGAGGCTATGCAAGAATACCAGATTGAAGTGTTTGGAAAAGGTTGTTTGACAATTTGCTCTTCGAGGGTGAGTTGCATAATGAAATTTCCATTTAATTATAATATTTTTCATGTACTATTATTTAAGGGGCCTACAAAAAGCGACAAAATTCTGCATCTGTACCTGCACAATGGTCATTTCACTGTTATAGGCAGAATTAGAGGTTTATTTTCAAAATATTATTTTTGCGAATTTTGTAACATTCCTTATAATCATATGGAAGATCACCAGTGCAAACAAAAATGCTCTTCTTGCTATCATTCTCTGCCTTGCGTAAAATGCGGAATCCAGCCGCCAGGTCGCTTTTCAAAACGTATTTAATTTGAATAGTATCCATTTTCTAAGTAGTATAGTCAAATATTACATTTTGATGCTTCTCTAACATTGCTAAGTTATCAAATTCAGCATAAACTTTTACTTCAATGCCCATATTTCGAATTTTTTCTGCAAATGATACTTCAATGCTTAGTTGTACCCTCCCTAATCAGATCCCAATGGGTACTGTAAGGTTTAAGGTTTTGCTATTCCTTACATTTAGGGTTAATTCGTCTAGTGGTATAAAGTTTGCTTGTCAATCATTGTCTTGGGAGTATTACTAATAGAATTCCAATCATAAGGCTAGTAAAATCAATTGTTCATGGGCGATGCACGTTTTGGCCCATGGCCCTCAATACATAGTTTAACGTGAGCTAAATAATATCCTTCTGTGATCACACGTATGCCACATTGTAAGCTTATACCATGTAGCTGGCCAGATAGCTGGCCAGCATTGATCCTAAGCTACATATTATTGGAGGTCTCTTGGACTGAGCTATTTACCATAGAGCAGGTAGTAATTAAGCAACAAATAGTAGGCGGAATTATAAATATAGAAAATGGGCCATATATCTAATAAGTACATAGCTTAAGCTTAAACATATGAATGTAAAATAACACTGTTAGCTGTTGAATGTATTGGCTTTGTTACACTCCTCCCTCTTTAAGACGAATTCTTCCCCAAAGTTCGAAACATCTTTATATGAATCAAACAAAATTTAGGTCCAAAAGTACTAATGGGCGGAAATTGCGGGCAAATAATCAGAAATTTCCAACAAAAATTATCCGGCCGGCAGTCGAGAATCAGTCCATTCACGTTAAGCAGATCTTTTGTCAATACTCAATGCTATATTTGCTGAGATCGTCAGCGTCCTTGAGTACGGCATGGCACTGTCCATGAAATGGACGCAATTGATTCAAATGAACCATTCACATCCTTTGGCATCCGCTAAGATCTCGGATGATCGCATTCGGCGGTTGTAAGCAACGCAGTTCGTACAGACCCAACCATCGCTGATGGAATTTTGAGCTGGCTTGGAAATATTGGCACAAAACGAGATTGCCAGTTTGATAATTTGGCTTGTCTGATTCAATGTGATTTCATTGGTTATATTGTCGCTACTGCTGCTGATGTGCATGTTGGGCTGCATTGTTGGCTCAAGGCCAGGCCAAACGTAAATTTTGTAGAATTTCACATATTGGTGGCGGCTGCAAATCGTCATCATTGGCAGTCAAAGCTTGATTGATTGGTAGTTTTGCGTTCCGTCCATACACTATGCAATAGGGCAAATACCCAGTGCTATCCTGGCTGCTTTGATCTTCAGTTTCCTGGATGCAGGTGGCCAACATGGTTTGCAGAGTTTGATTAAAACGCTCTACCAACCCGTTAGTCTATGGACAGTATGGCATTGACACAATGTGTCTAATGTTGCACAATATGCAAACTTTGCGGAAAACAGTGGCCACAAACCCGGGGTCTCAATCAGATTGAATGACTTTTGGGGCTCCAAAATGCAAAACAATGCATTCTAGCAAAAATTCGGCGTGAACGTTAGGTACCGCAATTGTCTCGGCCGATTTAGTCATCCAATCTATAAAAACAAGAATGCTGGTGTCAGAGGAGGGTTTAACCGTGAGCGGCCCCATCATGTCCATGACACAATGGTCAAGAGTGGCTGCCGCAGGTATAGGGTGCAGCAGCTGGACGGGCAAATGTTGAGTCAGTGGTCTGTGGCATTGACAAGGCAAACACTTTTGGCAGTGAGTGCTCTTGGGCTTTTTTGAAAGTCCGACAAAACGCTAAATGACTGGAAATTGGATTGTCATGCAATTCTCGCAACAAAATGGAGACCAACTGGCGTGGAACAACTAAGACTGGCTCTTGTTCCGGATCCTGCTGATTTTTAGGATCCCATTGTCCAACGCAAAACGATCAGTGAGGTTCCACTGATCTGGGGTCAACAGCTTGGGTCATTTACGCGCCTGCAACAGTCTATAAATGTTACCTAGAAATACATCACAATGTTGCATGTTAGGCAAATCATGAAACAAATTACAACTTAAATCAATCACATACACATTTTCAGTACAAAGATTAATATTAACATCATTAAGATTAACAACACTATCTTTATTGCTCTCTTTCAGTCCCCAAGTGATTTTATTATCACTATTATCACTGTTAACATAGCATGTATCATTTTGACTATTACATATATTTAAAAGATCACAAATTTTTGCATTAACACTCGTACAGTCAAGACCACAAGTAACGTTGCTCAAGTGCATGTCCTACAGGCGCCTGGCAGTCAGTGTGACAGGCATTGCACAGGCAATTTTCTTTTTGATGCGCGTGTTCACCAATATAAAATTTAGCCAATTCACAGGCAGGTCACAGGCGCCTGTTGCCTGTCATGCCTGCGCTTGAGTGATGTTACTTGTGGTCTTGACTGTACCTACATCAATAGCTGTATATTTTACACAATTTACATCAGAATCGATTTTTAGTACAATTTTCCTTATTAATTAGATCAATACAATTAAGCAAGTCCAAGTTTTCAATCAGCAAACACGATAATGCATCTGGGTTCGCGCTTTTGCGTCCTTTCTGGTAAATAACGTCGTAATTGTACTCTTGGAGCAACAAAACCTATTGCATCAAGCTCAATGGCAAAGCATCATGGATTTTCAAAAATCGAATGGGGCATGATCAGTGACCTGCGTGAATAGGTGACCATAGAGATATGGTTGAGACTGCTTAATCCAACCAAACATTGGCCAGCGCCTCCTTTTCAATGGTAGAATAGTTTCATTTGGCTTTGGTCAGCGTTTGCGACACAAAAGCAATTAGACGCTCTTCTCCAGCGATTTTCTGTGCCAAAACACCTCCTACACCATATCCACTGGCATTAGTTTGGACCAAAAATGGGCTTTTAAATCTGGAAGAGCTAAGGTAACAGCACAATTTTAATCATTTTTAATTTCCTGAAAACTGCTGACAAAAAGGGTTCCACTGAAAAGGGAATTTTTACGCAAAAGTTTATTTAAAGGACAGGTTTTATCGACAAAATTATTAACAAATCTTCTATAATAATTAGCTAAACCTATAAAACTATGTAATTCGGTAATTGACTGGGGCACTGGCATTTTAGCCAGCGCCTCAATTTTGGCTGGATTAACTCTGAGACCATGGCAATTGATGATGTGGCCCAAGTAGTTAACCTCCTCTAACGCAAACTCACACTTCTTGAGTTTTAATGTCAATCCTGCACGCATCAATTGGTCAAAAACTTGTTGCAGTTGACTAATATTCGATTTTAGGTCTGTTCCGCGAATTAAAATATCATCTAAGTAGACAAAACAATGATGCCATTTTAGGTTGCGTAGAACTTGTTCCATACTTCACTGAAGAAAGGCTATCCCGTTCGTCAGCCCAAATGGCATAACACTAAATTCAAAAAGACCTAAAAACAAATTAAACACGGTTTTATGTTTATCTTCTTCAGCAACCTCAATCTGACTATAACCTTGCTCAAGATCTAAAGTTGAGAAAATAGTTGAACCTTGTAACTGACTAAAAATATCATCAATACCATACAATTGTTTAATTTATGATAATCCACACAAAATCGTTTAGTTCCATCTTTTTATCTACTATAACAATAGGAGCTGCCCAGCGACTTTGGGAAGGTTGAATAATCCCAGAATCTAACATTTGATTAACATGCTCCTCAATTACCTGTCTTTTAGCAAACAGTATGCAATAAGGGGGTTGAGAAATAGGTCTATGATCAGCGGTATCAATTCCATGTCTAACAATGGTTGTTCTACCTAATTGATGACCTATGCCAAAAACTTTGGCATTAATGTCCAAAAATGCCACAAATTGTTGACGAATTTGAGGATTTTTAATATGAGATAACTTTTCTCTGAAAATTCTCTGGAAATTTTTTATTTCTTCACCATCTCCCTCCTCCCTCTTCAAGTGTAAAAGAATTTGAGGAATGGAAGAAATGGCTGCATTATGTGTGTTTTTCTATAAACAAATAGGTTGTTCTGAATAATTTACAATTGGTAATGCATCAATATTGTTAAAATCTGAATATAAATGCATATCAGGTATATAAAAAGCATGCACTTCATCTAAATTTGAGTTTACACTTGTGATTTGAAGCCACTGATTAGCTAATGACATTAGATTGGCATTAACTGGTAATATGTAAATGATCATAGGTGGTAAAATTACAGTGTCTTTAAATATCGCTAAAACTGTTGGTACACACCAATTTATGCTTAAATTTGCATGCAAATTTACACTATTGGTTACTTTACACAAAGAAACTGGCAAATTATTGCCAAAACGCATAAAATGTAGCACATGATCAGTAATAACATGGGGTTTGTTGCTATCAAGTTTAATTATAGAGTCATACCCTAAAAAAATAGAATAAGGGCTATTTAAGATAACTATAAACGTGATTAGCAACATTTTCTGTCCAATCTGAGCATGCAAAACAACATATCCTAGCAATTTAATGGAATGACTGGCAACAGAAACGGCGGATGGTCACAAACAGGGTTTCAGGGGTACTTCTGAAGCAACACGTTTATATGTTGAGTAATCAACAACTGTTCCAGTCGAGCCAGAAATGACTAGCGCTTCCACGCATCGACCATTAGAAAAATGGACAAAAACGTGTGGTCGGCAAACCTGAATTTTTAGCGAGTCATGATTCATGAATCACATAAATTGGCGTGCAACTGCAATTTTGATGATATGCAACTGATGGCTCATGGCGTTGGCGGCAGGTGCTTGAGCGAAGTGAACAAATTGCATAGTTTGCTGATGTGGTAAGCAACACAAAGATGCAAACCACTGACACAACAACGTAATAGAACCACATCCCCACTGACACCTCATGCAACACCAACCATACTGCAAAAATTGCCCCAAATAATGCATTTGTGATTGTATGAATAAATCCTCCAGTAAAATAAGATAATGCATGACCAGTATTTGAAATTTAACCACTAACAGCACTTTGCAGATGTGACACATTTTACATCTTTTACACCATCGCCTATATCTCTGTTTACTTGATGAAATTGGGCGGGATCAACATGTAAATTTGATGTAAAATTAACTAATTATTGCATTTGTTTCTGTAATCTCCATGTTTCAAGTGTAGCGAGTTCCAGGGATGTTTGAAAAGGTTGGTGTTGTCCGACTTCTTTTAATAGTAATGAGGCATCAAAGACAATGGGGCTTTGGGATGTTGAGGAAAAATTTTAACATTGTAAAAGAGGTTTTACATCCACGGTTCCATGGGGGCTGACCCACCTTTGAGTTTTAGGGTCAAAATGGACTACCACCAGATGAATAAAACACGGTACTTTTAGGGCATGAGCCACCATTGAACAGTTATGAAAATCCAATGTGGCAAATCGCTGTGGTAAACTGGCTCCAGCGATACAAATTATAAAATGTTTGCTTATTGTGTGTACCGTGTAACCATACGTGGGCAGCAAGAAAATTCTGGAGGGGGGTGCAAGATTTTTTTAAAGATCAAAAAATGGCCTTAAAAATGGTGGTATGGCGATAAAAACACCAT
This sequence comes from Mermis nigrescens, assembly GCA_036768485.1. NCBI lineage: Eukaryota > Metazoa > Nematoda > Enoplea > Mermithida > Mermithidae > Mermis > Mermis nigrescens. The sequence continues at coordinate 40,307,571 of JAVLUZ010000154.1, read as the reverse complement.
TTTTCGACGTTTCTCATCAAGCACTATCCATTGGCATCAAAAAATTGCAAGAAAAAACGAAAAAAATTTTCAAAAATTGAATTCTGGGGGGGGGGGGATATTTTGGTTTCTGGTGGGGTGCATACCCCCAAACCCCCACGCCCAGGTGTGCGTGTAACTGTCATAGTTACATACTTTGCAGGGGCAGTTGGCCAAATTCAGACAGTAAGATGGAGCATAACTGCAAAAAACTCTAAATCAATTCTACAGAATCTACCAAATTTAAGAGAGACTTTGAATTTTGGGGCTTCAAACCCTATCCTTTTACATCTATGTATGATGCCCACTCTATCCCAATATTAAAATACATGATTTCTAGCTTTTAAGCATGTTATTGTGGCCCGGACACTTTAAGGTAAACCAAGACATTTGAAGGTACGTCAAAGTGTCCGGCCGGAAACTTTAAGGTGTGACACCCATACAGTGGGCAGCAAGAAAATTCTGGGGGGGGGGGGGGGCGGGGGTGCAAGATTTTTTTGAAGGTCGAAAAATGGCCTTAAAAATGGTGGTATGGCGATAAAAACACCATTTTTCGACGTTTCTCATCAAGCACTATCCATTGGCATCAAAAAATTGCAAAAAAGACAAAAAAATTTTCAAAAATTGAATTCTGGGTGGGGTATTTCGATTTCCGGTTGGGGGGGTATCTTGGTTTCTGGGGGGGTGTGCATACCCCCCAAACCCCTCACGCCCAGGTGTGGTGACACCTGCTTAGACTTACTCATCCGTGAGAAATCATTAATGAAATCTATGATATTTGAGCCTACAATTTTGTTTCCATCAATAATGATCTTACCCTTGTCTGACCATTTAATGTGTGGTCTTTTGCGCTCATACTTTAGCAGGAGCAGAGCATTTTTGTGCCATTTGTGCGGTATTGTATTGTATAATGCAGCGCTTCCTCAATCACATCAACCTCTTTTTTGCTTTCTAATTGAAGTAGTTCTTCATCTTTAATTGTCAATTGGTACGGTTTTTCAAAATCTTGCTTTGCTACCTGATATCTGCATAAAATTTGAATATATTTTAAAACTTTACATTGATGGGCAATGCTTTATCTTGTAATATGTGTAACATTTTGCGATCTGAATCTGACATGTATTTTAATGTGCTTTCACTTTACCCCACAGCAAGATCACGAGGAACCAAAAGTTTTTTATTTGCATGAATCATCTTTTTGTTATTGTATCGGCTAACATTTGACCAGCAATCCCTAATAAAGGCGCGAGCAGTATAGGCAGATAACCATCTTTTTGTAGGAGTATATCTTTTTTATGTTCTATTGAGTTGTCAGCAGCAGTCAATTGACAAAGTAATGACTTGTACCGAATTAATTTTTTCAGTTTGTCTGATTTTACAGGAACATTACCATCTAATACATGAAGAATACACTCACATAGACATAGAATCAAATCATTATTTGCAGTGCTTAATATAGCTTTACGTTGGGTGGGTTCAGCTTTGGCCAACACGTCAGTGTAACTAACAATGTTTCTTACGTGTTTTGGAGCCATTTTGGATAACTCTGACGTGCACACATTTCTTTTATACCTTTTCAGTATATACTATTGGATTTTTGGAAAAATATTTGCACGCAGATGTAAATTTTCTGGCGTAGATTGAGTTAAATCCATAAAAAAAGGAAATCAGTATTTTAGTTGCTTCATTAAAAGCTTCTGTAAAAAATTTTGAATTAAGTGGATACAGCTGACAGGCTAGTGTTTGTACTTGCAGCCACACATGGGCGTGGGGGGGATCTGGGGGGGGTCTGGACCCCCCCAGAAACCAAAAGACCCCCCCCCCAGAAATCAATTTTTGAAAATTTTTTTCGTTTTTTTCGCAATTTTTTGATGCCAATGGATAGTGCTTGATGAGAAACGTCAAAAAATGGTGTTTTTATCGCCATATCACCATTTTTAAGGCCATTTTTTGACCTTCAAAAAATCTTGGACCCCCCAAATTTTCTTGCCGCCCACGTATGCTTGCAGCCTGTTGGCAGGATTTGTCATTGAAACTAAATATTTGGCGTTTATTCTGTGTCCTCAGATTTTTGAAAAATAAATTTTGTACAATATGAATAACAGAAATATTCCAGTGATGGCAACTGCATGTAAATAAACTATCATTATTTGATTCAAGCATAAGGTCATCAATAAGGATGAGCTGTGGTTTTCACAAATGTTCTCATGTCATATTGAAGTCTAAGGCGCCCTTTATAAAAATAACATCTTTAGCTAACTTTTTATGTAAATGATGATTTTCAGCAGAAAACCACCATATAAATTTTGGAGTTGAAAAAATAATTTTTTTTGACATTTTCAACGAGTTGCTTGACAAAAAATGTCTTGCCCGCTTTTGTACGCCCAGCCACTATGCATGTAAATGAATGTTTCATATTTATGCAATTTTTTTGAAATTTGTTCTAATATGAATAAAGCTCACTCTGCCAAACTCAAAGAGTTGCTCAGCCTGTGGGACAACGACCCGGAGCTTTAGTGCAGGCCATTTTTTGGGTCGTTTTGTTTTTTGTTATGCAAGCAAACTTACAGCAGCTCTAATTTTACGCATTCACAAATTTTAATTATTGATTGATCTAGTGATGCATCTGATTTCAAACTCAATTGTATTTTCGCCAGGCATCAACCAAAATAATCTAAATTCTGTTTGCAAATTATTCCACATTTTGCTAAATATGTTTCTTTCAAAGTTATGCACATTCTTTTGTAAACTGATTGCAAATAGCCAAAAACCACATATTTATCTTTTCCCATGCAATTTGTTCTGATTGATTGTAATTCATTGCTTTAAGTTTCCATTACTGTTATTAAAAATCAGTAAAACGATTCCAGAAGTATGAAGCAGCGCATGCTAAGTTGTGATTTTCATAATTGCCATATGCCATTACCGGGAGTAGCCGATCACAAAAATTGACAAAATGAGATCCATCGCGAGCCATTTTTGAGGAACTCGCTCACAAGAGAGCAATAATCGAGAGCAAATGAGAAATTAGAATTTTCCTCTCTATTTACATATATTCAAATGTATGACTCACATGCGCGGGTTGGGGAGGCCCCTCCCAGAATGGGGCAACCTGCTAAAAATTCAAAAGACCCCCAGAATTGAATTTTAGGTCTGGCGTTTGCCCCATCTGCCCTCCTATGGTGACTCATGCTTTTTTACTGAATTAAAAATGTTGGCGCTTTTTCTGATTCACTCGCCATTTGCTTAGTTTTGGCAATTTGGCGACTTAAAGCCAATCTACCAGCCTCCTGCATTGCCCTGTTGTACTTTACACATTTTGGGCACATTTGTATCGTAAAATAAATGTGACCTGAGTCAGTTACAAAACAGTCTCTTTCACAGCTACTTTTCTGATAAAAGTAGCACAATTCAATCATGAAAGGGTACATGGGGTGAGGCAAGTTGCGGGCACAAAGCTCAATAGGAGGCTTATTGCTCCTACTGAATGGTCGCCTATCCTCAAGTGTTACCTTAGGTTTATTGTCAGATTTGTCCTTTTTTAATGTTATTTGATGATACTAAGTTCTTATGTAGACTTGGATTTTTATGATATGATTCACCCAATCATTAAATTTATTAGGATAACCATGCCATTAGACAAAATATTCAGTTTTTTGACAATTTTTGCACATTTTTATTATTTTCTATACAATTTCTACACTGTCCATCACACCTGGGCGTGGGGGGTGTGCACACCCCCCAGAAACCAAAATACCCCCCCAGAAATCAAAATACCCCCCCCCAGAATTCAATTTTTGGAAATTTTTTTCGTTTTTTCAGCAATTTTTTGATGCCAATGGATAGTGCTTGATGAGAAACGTCAAAAAATGGTGTTTTTATCGCCATACTACCATTTTTAAGGCCATTTTTCGACCTTCAAAAAAATCTTGCACCCCCAGAATTTTCTTGCTGCCCACGTATGCTGTCCATTAATTTAACTTTCAGCATTTATGGCTCATAAAATATGTCTTCTAGTTTTTCACCCATTGTGTCATTTTGAATATAAACAGGTGGCTTCCTATTTAACCTCTCATCGACTATGAATTTTTGTTTGCTCCAATTTGGTTCATAGCCCTGCTCAAAAACATCCTCTACTTTGCTTATGCGTACTTCATCACCTTTATCATATTTGAATTTGAAGTCACCTGTTTCAATTTAAAATGCTTTTTGCAAAATTTCTCTTTCATTTTTAGAATTTACCTTAGCTGGCTCTATGCCAATAGTGCTATGCTTTGTGTTATTATATAGCCTATGAATAAATCTTGTAATATGTCTGTGTATTCATATGCATTGTGCTTTGTGAAATATTACCACATGTACTCTTTTGAAGTATAAATAAATTGTTCAACAACAGATGCCTTCAGTTTTTTATTTATAGAGTAAGTGGACATCATTTTGTCATATAAATTCTTAAAACTTTTTATTTGTAAACTCTGTACCTGCATTGCTTTGAACTTTATTCTGGCTTGCAGCCACTCTCTATAATTGATTTAAATGTATTTACTATAGCATTGGCGCTTTTGTTTTTTAAAGGTATGCTCCAAGCATACTTGTTCATCAATACAATTTAGTAGAATAGCGTAACCATTATTATGTTTTTAAGCAATTGCAAATCAGCCAAATCCACTGCCCATTGTTCATCAAATCTTGAAACTATAACTTTATTGCATGCATATTTTTCCTTGTGGGCATTGTGCAATGTATAAGCAGGTTTAGGTTGTGTTTCTAACTGTTTAAGTATTGTATGTCTAGGCAGCTTAATTCGGCTAGACAAAATATTAGCACCACTGTAGCAAGTTTTAGGATTGTAATATACTTTTTCCATGCGTAATAGAAATATAAAGTTTTCTTGCCTTCTGCAAAAGTACAGAAAATACTTGCACTTTTTGCAGAATTTCACTGATATTTTTAGACTAATTTAATTTTGTACAACTCTTAAGATACAGTCCTTACATTCTACTGCAAAGCTTATATCATTTGGCTTAGGTTGAGGTCCAACCTCATCTTCAAGAAAAAAATAGAGCATGTTTTTGTTTTTCTTGACAATATTCACCTTGCCAGAACATTGCATACACAATCTAAAAGTAAAGCCCAGACCTTTTTTACAACAAACAACTTTTAAGATGCATTCCCTGCAACCTGGTTGAAAAGAACTACACCATCTATATAGAAAACAACGTTTCTTATGAATTAAATTGCAAATTTCATAATGGTATGCTGATATGGGCAACCTAGAACACTGAGGACACTCTTGGAGACTCATTTCTGCTAGAACCTAAGCTGTACACTCCCTTGTATAATTCTTTGAGATGTTTTTTCAGAACTTTGCATATAATCTAAATTGTTTAAACTACAACAATAAACCATACAACCACACACCATGGGCATTGGGGGGGTTTGGGGGTATAAAACCCCCCCGAGAAGTTGAAATACCCCCACCCCAGAAATCAAAATACCTCCGCCCAGAAAATTTTTTTTTGCTTTTTAGCAATTTTTTGATGCCATTGGATAGAGCTTGATGAGAAACGTCGAAAAATGGTGTTTTTTTGCCATATGACCACTTTTAAGACCATTTTTTGACCTTTAAAAATTTTTTCACCCCCCCAGAATTTTCGGTGCTGCCCACCTATGCATACAACCCGGTACTTCATTGTAAATGGGCTGCAAGTAATTTCAATCAATACAAGTTTCATTGAGCATTTTTTCTTCAAATTAACAAATGATTAAACCTTATATAAAACTTACTTAACTCACTTTGCATGCTTCTCAGCCACTGGAAATGCAGTGCCCAGTGCCAGCACGTTGAGCTGAGCATGCAGCAGCACCATTTTCTGTAGGCAATATTAGCCCTTTTCTAATGCACAAAAAATACAAAGTGCTAATATATTAATATCCATATGGCACAGTCAAAAAGTCTGGCAATGCAAAGCACTTGTCATAGACCACTCAATATTTTTTTGCGGTTAACTGAGTGACAATCATAGGTGGGCAAAACCAAAATTCTGCAGGAGAGGGGGTGTTTAAAAATTTTCAAAGGTAAAAAATGGTCTTAAAAGTGGTTGTATGGCAAAAAAACACCATTTTTTGATGTTTCTCATCAAGCACTATCCAATGGCATCAAAAAATTGCTAAAAAAGCAAAAAAATTTTCAAAATTTGAATTCTAGGGAGGGGGGTATTTCAACTTCTGGGGGTGCATACCAAATGTGGGCAGCAAGAAATTTCTGGGAAGGGTGGAAGATTTTTTTGAAGGTCAAAAAATGGCCTTAAAAATGGTGGTATGGTGATAAAAACACCATTTTTTGACGTTTCTCATCAAGCACTATCCATTGGCATCAAAAAATTGCAAAAAAGCAAAAAAAATTTTCAAAAATTGAATTCTTGGGGAGCGGTATTTTGATTTCTGGGGAGGGGTATTTTTGTTTCTGGGGGTGCATACCCCCCATGCCCAGGTGTGGTGCATACCCCTCAAACCCCCCATCCACGCCCATGTGTGGTGACAATTGAATGATTGGCTTGGCATCAAATTTGGGAAAGGTCAATTTTGATTGAATTGACTGGATTTTGAACAAAACTAATGACTATGTGTCTGACTGATTTGAAATTGATCTTTGAGGCAGTGACTGGCAATACAGTGAAGCCACAAACTTTGATATGGTACTGAAATTGCTGATTTTTGGTTGAATAAACTTTGTAGACATATTTTTCAGGTCCTCCACTAACAAATTTTTCAATATAGCTTCCTTTGCCATATTCCTTCACTTCCATGTAATCCAAACATGATCCAATTGGCACCTAATATTCTTGCCCGCCTATGGTTGACTTGGATATTGAACTGTCTGTGTCAAAATATAAAACATGATAAGCTAGTTGCTCGATGTAATGGTGCAAGCAAAGGCGAGCCTGAGTTGTTGTGTATGCTGCAAGTACAGAATTTTATATTTCCGAATACATCTGCAAAGTCTTCTTTTTCGTATAAGTAACACCAATCATATTCTCATTGATCAGTGTGATATTATGCACAACTGTCACTGGATCCAGTAATAAATCGAATAATTTAGCTGGTGCTGTGAGATATGTGGTCTTCATCATGTTATTGCACTGCCCAAAGTTGCCCCAGAATGAATTTATTATCAGCCTGGCTAATTGGCGCATTCCAGGATTATTGGCGATCTTTGTGGCAGCCATTTGAATTACTTCTTGCTCTCTTATACTTAGTAATGTAGTCCAGCTTGTCTGAGTTGGTCTTTACCCAACTTGGCCAACCATCAGCTTCTTGCTTAAGTCACATAAATTTGTCAACATATTCAGTAAATAGGCCTCCCCCATCTTCGTTTCATTGTATAGCTCTCACTGCATCTTATTGCCAAATTTCATAAACCTTCAGCACTTGATGGCCTAATTCTATTGCTTTATATAGCTTCATTGTGACCCAGGCTCCTTCCAAAGCATGTTCTTCTTCCAAGTGATTACAACCCTCTTGCATTTTTGTATCAGCACATATAGCACAAAGCGGGAACATCAGCTTGCCATTTGTACAATATGGAAGCACTGGATGAACTATTTGTTTTGGCGAAAGCACTTTGGCCTTGATGAGTCCTTTATATGGGCGACTGTCTTTGTCTATGGGCAAAAAATATTTGGTAATAATGTGAGTATGACCAATTGGATACCTGACATATTTATTACCAGTTGGATACAGGCTGCAAATGTCCAAATAGCTGATTAATCTAAGTAATGATTCATCGGCGGCTCTTTTAATTTTGTCACATAGCTTCACTTCATTTGTTTGCCCTCCATAAAATGCATCATTGGGATCCAGTGGTTGCATAATTTTAAATGAGTCAATAAATTGGCGCATTTCCATGTTCTGCTTTGAATCTTCATTGTAGCTGCATTCCCAAATCACATGTGCTCAATATCCTCGCATTTCCATGTCCTTTTGCTGCTTAATTGTCAACTGATGAGCTTCTTCTGCTGTATGAACTTGATCAGCACTCATGTGATGCCTCTTTTTCATGCACACTGGGCGTCCATGCCAATAACATCTATTAAACTCATAAATATTTGTTCCACATATCCCATCAACTTTATAATGCCTAGTTTGTTGTTCTGTGCCATTCCTAGCATGCTGAATGTTGATATTCTTTGAATGGCTCAGCCATTTTATCCATTTAATCGCAGCAATTGATTGCTGATCATTTTTCTTTAGCTGCCATAGGGTATGATTCCAATAGTGCTTGGCTTTAAGTATTTGGTCCTAAACACTTTGTTGCAGGTTCCAGCAATTGTAGTGCAGCCCTTGAATGGATCCAGGCTAGTTTTTATCTATAAATAGCTTTCAAAATTTTCATGCAGCAGTGGCGTAATATGTCAACATCTGATTCACAGTACATCAGGAATTCAGCTTTGAAGTCAAATAATTTATTTTTCTGTACCTTGTGCCACTCATTAAATCCATCATGTATCTTTCCACTCATTATGGCTGGCAAATTGAACCCTGCATCTGGCCAACTTCCGATGTCTGACTGATTTGCCACATTATTGAATAAATACAGGAAATGGCCTTTCTTGGTCTTGGATTTATCAGAGACTTTTGGCATTGCTGATAAATCCATTGGCAGGAAGTTGTACGAATCAATGAATTTGATGGTGCCAACTGAGGTGATATGATTTCAAGGCCTTTTGTTATAATTGTAAGCACAATTGCTTGTTTGAAGAGGTAGCGTAGGATAAAATGGGCATCAAACCCTTTGCTATTATGAGCTATATCAATGACATTTTCCATACTGAATCATAATTTGCAAAAATGTTCTGTACAGTCATTTCCAATAAAAATGTGCTTTCTTGTTCCACAAATGTCACAGTCAATCTGTTCATCCTTGCATTTGTTGCACATCACATGGACAATGCATAAGTTGGGCTTACGGTCAAATAGGGGAACTAGCTTGTTTTCTCCAACAACGTCCTCCTGATGTGTTTCAAAATCATAAAATACAAATTTTAGAGGAGCTTTGGCAACAGTTGTGGCTTATTTCAGTGACTGTATGTAGCATTTGTGATTCCAATTTGAGCTTCTTCCTTGCATGTGGAACAATAATAGTAACGTTCCATAGAATTTTGTACACTTGTCATTTTTACAATTTTTTGTAAATTTGATGTTTATATGCACTATGTGCCAGCTTAATAAGCACTACACAACACAAAATGACAAAAGTAATAATAGACAATGCAGCAAATACAAAAGAATCAGTATTGAGTTGAGCCACCTTTGTTCTTAATCACTTGATCCAATCAATTACATAAGCTTGTAACCAGCTTTTGCAAAAATTTGATGCGGCCACAACTTCTTTCCAAAGCTCTCTTTGTTTTGAACAAGCTTTTTGTGAATTTGGCGGTCAATATAATCCCACAAATTTTTGATAGGGTTTAAATTGGGGGACTGTGCAGGCCAATCAGTGATTGATCAAGGGTATCAATTTCTGATCTAAAGTAATTTAGCGTTATTTTTGAGCAATGGCAGGGGGCATTGTCCTGTTGGAAGACATATTGACCATTAGGATGAAGTTTATTTGCAACTTCCATCAAATTATTGTCAATAATTTTGCAGTATAGATGTGAATCAATATTTAATTTATTGATCCAAGCAATTTTTCCAACGCCGTTATAGCTAAAACATGCCCAAACCATAATACCATCAGTGTTCTTGACAGATTTAGTCAAGCATTCTGCCTTGAAAGCTTCGCTTGTTTGTCGGATACAATATTTGGGCCTGTCAGAAACCAGGCAGAACTGGCTTTCATCAGACCAAATCACTGATTGCCAAAAATCAATAGGCTTATTTTTATAAGATGATGCCCAAGCCTTTCATAATGCAACGTTCTTAGTAGGAAGCAAAGGTTTTTTCTTACAATGATAAATTTTGAGTCCCCGTTCACTCAGACGCCTTGAAATTGTTTGTTTGCTAAGTTTAATGGAATGCTGACCCTCAAAATCACGCAAAATAACAGATAATGACTGTTTCCTATTGGTCAGTGCTAGACAAATCAAATTTTGGTCCTGTCTTCCAGTTGATTTACGAGCTGGGCCAAGTTGTTTTTTGCTAATAATGTACCCTCCGCTTTCTCTTTCTTTATAATATTTGAAGTCGACAATTTTGAGACCCGTATTACATACTCAGAGTTCAATTTTAGCGATATCTGTCATATCAATAATCCAGTTTTATGAAATGCTGATATTTTTCCACAAGTTTCAAGAGATAAATCGCTAGAATCATGCATTTTGACCATCCTAAAAAATGAAGGAGCATATTAGGTGAAATACTAAGCAAAATAGTACAAAAAATATTCACAAATCAGCAACAGAATATCAATATACAAAAAGTCAATAATTGATGAACAGACAGAGTGATCAGAAGGTATTAGAAGGACAGATTTTGTTATTTTTGAAACAAATAGGTGATTATTTGATAGCTCATTTAATTTCCTGCATGATGATAAGTGGCTTAACAGCATCACGGAAATGGAAAAAAGTTTAGTATGCACAGCAAGAAGAGCATATTATACACACTGCATGCTCAACAACAGCAAGTTGCACTAAAAACCAGTTTTCTGAGCAAAGGCGCAAGCGAGCTACCTAGAAAGGAAGGATTACAGTAGCTGAATGTTTTCTCTTTAACTTGCACCATTAAACACTTGCTTATCATTATTATTTGCTACGCCAGCTGCACATGCTATCAAACTTTATTGTGATTTGTAAGTGACCAAAATTCTATGGAATGGTGTGTAGTTGCATTGGTGCTTTCTGATTTTTTCTGCTCCAAGTAAATGACGTCCACATTGTTGGCATCGCTTGATCTTTTTGCAGATTGCACACAACCACTGTCTCTTCCTCTCAACAATGTGGCCAATTATTTTTTGTGACTATTGAAGCATATTTGGCGTTGGGAATAACAATTACAATTGTGGCATAATATCAGCTGTTGATTGTTCAAACACGATGGACTTATGGCAGCAGGGGCATATGGTGTTGGATCAATGTCTTTCATTATGGTCATAAGCTTTATTGCAAAAAGTGTAGTAGTAGTTGCAATTGAAAAAGCTGGCATTGACGTAATTATGGTATAATGATTGTCATATGATAAATATTGAATATTTGATCAGTGCATGTTTCTTGATAAATTATAGCATTGCAAATGTCCGCACTATAGACTTTAATTACATAATTGGGCAAAATGTTTTGAAGCTGTTGCATCTCAACCAAGCCACACGGTTGATTATGATTGACTAACCCACCATCTTGTAGCAGTGCTGCATCTTCCTAGTATTGAGCTCTTAAGTCTCCTATCAGCCTTTGCCAAATTTTTGTACCAATTTTCTAGCCGTGTGTTGTCAGGAGCAGCTTTTCATAGAGCATGTCCATGAGCAACAACCAGAGCACAAGGCAAACACAAATTGTCCCAGTTTTTTATCTGGATGATGCACTGTTTTGATTTGATGAATTCTGCAGACTTCTTTGGAGTCAACAATGATATCCTCTGCCGGCTGGTGAAGTGACAGCTACAATTTTGGAGTATGATAAAATCACTGTCCAAGCTAACAGCCTCATTTGATTGCAGCATTCACTCAACCACATGAAGTAGTTGTTCACCAGTTATTTGATCTTGGCACTGAAAGGGAATTAACCCTACTTTTACTGAGCTCTAGATCTGTGATCTAGTTGCCAGTTTTTTGCAGTTCACTGTAAGGCCATGAATTCTTATATGGCAAGCTTCCCATAGCTGTCAAAATAGTTGCGGTGCTTCTTATTTTGAAAATAAATTGCGATCCAGTTTGATCCTGGTTCCTCACCGAGGTCCAAATTTACAACTAGAGCCGCAGGGTAGGTTCTTATGGGTGGCAGACAATCTATGGGGAAAACGCCTGCAAATGTATTATTATGTTTGAGAATTTTGAATATTTCAATAGTGTTCATGTTTATGCATAATAGTCATGAAACGTGTTTGGTTTTATCAATCATTATTAAGTTATCAAATTCAGCATACATAATGATTTCAATGCCTGAATTGGGCAAATTCTCAGAAAATCTAACAGCAATGCTTGTTGTTCCTACACAAACTAGGTCCCAGTGTCCTCGATCATCTGCATCAGGAGTCAAATCAAACACAAAGAAGCAGTGACTTGTTTTAAAATCTTCTCTGCTAATAACCGGAGTTAGTATCAGACATAAACAAGTTGAAAACTCGACCAAAATGTGCTTTTTTCACCCCCAGATTTTTGCACTCTTACACTCCCATTCGAGAACTAATGTGAATTTCAACAAACAAAAAAGCCATTTTGGAGCATCCCTTCCTCAACAAGTCTGTGCCAATAATTTATTTGAGGGGTCAATACTGAGTTGTCCACATGCCGCCTAAAAAACCTTGCAAAAATTTATCCTATGGTATAACATTACACAAAAACTTTACACCTTCTTTACTCAGCCAGTTTTGAGTTTCAGGAAAAACACAAGAACACGGGCAGTGAATTTTTTCTATTATCTTTCTTTTAAAAAAATCGCACCTTCCAGAAGTCTCCTGTTATAGCTGTAGGGGGGTGCACAGGTGTTAGGGGTACCCAAGTAGATTATAGGTATGTGCTAATGTGCTACCTATGATATACCTATGATATATATATATATATATATATATATATATATATATATATATATATATATATATATATATATATATATATATATATATATATATATATATATATATATATATATATATATATATATATATATATATATATATATATATATATATATATATATATATATATATATATTATTTTGTAGTTTAAAATAATAAAATTCTATCAAAGTTTCCCACTATCAATGATATTCCACTATACGTTAGACCAAAAAGTGTGAAAAATGATGTGTCAATGCAATTGCTAAGGACAAAAAAATTTGTTGGTCAATACCAGGCCTGTATCCAGGAGGATAAAGGGTCATGTGCCCTCCAAAATGAAATCTATATGAGAATAATTTGTTTTCTCTACTCCTCTTTGTTTTTCTTTTTAGCCAAAATTGCAAACAAATTTTTGGTGCTTTGCGCCAAATTTCCCATTTATAATTAGATTGTATATAGTCCCAAGCTTGCAGTTTCAACACTCCATTTTTGGTGTTTATGCAAGCTAAAGGATATTTTTACCTATTTTTCTGCTCTTCACACATTTTATGCAAAAGGAAAGATTTGTTCAAAAAGCAACAATGACAGCAATTTTTCCTGATGATTATAAATCTGCTGATAAACTTTGACTATACATTGGCAGCAAAAAAATTCTGGGGGAGGAGCGTGCACATTTTTCAGAGGTCAAAAAATGACCTTCAAAATGGTAGTATAGCGTAAAAAACACCATTTTTTTGACGTTTCTCATTGAGCACTATCCATTGGCATCAAAAAATTGCGAAAAAAACGAAAAAAATTTCAAAAATTGAATACTGGGGGAGGGGTATTTTGATTTCTGGAAGGGTATTTTGATTTCTGGGGGTGCATACCACCTCCCAACCATATGTGGGCAGCAAGAAATTTCTGGGAGGAGGGCAAGATTTTTTCGAAGGTCAAAAAATGGCCTTAAAAACGATGGTATGGCGATAAAAACACCATTTTTCGACGTTTCTCATCAAGCACTATCCATTGGCATCAAGAAATTGCAAAAAAAATTTTCAAAATTGAAATCTGGGGGGATATTTTGATTTCTAAGCATGGTTTGTCGGTGCATACCCCCCATGACCAAATGTCTCCGCCCCTCCACCTACCCAGATGTGAACTTTGACCATTTCTATGGTGAATTGAGAACCATAATTTGGCTAATTTTGTAAAAATTTTAATGCTACAATTACAAATTTGTCTTTTTTACAGTCTTATGTGCTCTATTGGACCCACTGAGGCGCTTGAGTGTGCCTGACCAAAACAAGACAGTGTCTATTGGCTTCTCACCATCACACCTGGGCATGGGTGGGTTTTGGGGGGTGCACCACACCTGGGCGTGGGGGGGGGTTTGGGGGTGGGGGTATGCACCTCCAGAAACCAAACACCCCCCCCCAGAAATCAACATACCCCCAGATTCAATTTTTGAAAATTTTTTTCGTTTTTTTCGCAATTTTTTGATGCCAATGATAGTGCTTGATGAGAAACGTCGAAAAATGGTGTTTTTATCGCCATACCACCATTTTTAAGGCCATATTTCGACCTTCAAAAGAGTCTTGCACCCCCACCAGAATTTTCTTGCTGCACCTGCGTATGGTATGCACCCCCTGAAACCAAAATACCCCCCCCCCAGAAATCAAATTACCCCCCCAGAATTCAATTTTTGAAAATTTTTTTTGTTTTTTTCGCAATTTTTTGATGCCAATGGATAGTGCTTGATGAGAAACGTCGAAAATGGTGTTTTTATCGCCATACCACCATTTTTAAGGCCATTTTTTGACCTTCAAAAAAATCTTGCAACCCCCCCAGAATTTTCTTTGCTGCCCACGTATGCTCACCATGTCTGAGGTATCCAGCTGACAAATTCATTCTTTAGTCTTCCTTGTGTTGAAAAAATTTCTTTGTGGATACACCCCAGATAAAATGATAGATACAGGCCAGATAGGTAGCATATAAACAGCTCACTTTTTAAATATATACTTGTATGAGCCTCTTTTGTCCTGCAAATTAAATGGTAAGACAGCAAGCAGTTGCATTGCACCCAAATCACTATTAAGATAGGTAGGTGGCATGCCTAAGAAAAACCGGCAACTGCTGATTTTAGATATAGTTCCACATTTTTCATCATCGCTGTCATGGGTATAGGTTGGAAGTGCTTCAACATAATGCAATGTTCTACAGAGCTAAAAAGCTATCTCAAATCCAAAACTATGTACTTCCGCTCAGCTTGAAAAGCCACTTAAATTATAAGAATGGCTGTTAGTCAGTTGTTATCAGCATCCTTCTGAAATAGTCAGTTGTCATCTGCATCCTTTGGAAAAAGTCATTTGTCATCAGCATCTTTTTGAAAAGGTTGCTTGTTATCTGTCTACATCTGATAAAGTCAGCTGTTATCTGCATATTTCTAAAGAAGTAGATTGTCATCTGTCTCCTGTTGTAAAAGTCAGTTGTTTGTTATCTGCATCTTTTTGAATAAGTCACATCATTTTCAGTGTAACATGAATGATTTTGAAGAAAAAACATAAACTTCAAGAAAACTGATGAGATTTGATCTGTTAAACATATTTTATCAAAAAGAGCATAAAATTTTATGTATGTCTATGTGTAAAAATTTGAACTGCATTAGATCAGTCAAAGATCAGAGATCAAAAAGCACAAAAATTGCATATTTTTCAATATGACTGGCCTACATGGCAGTAATATTGATTTTTTCTTGAAACTTGTGTACGCCATGCAAATGAATATTCAGTTTAAAGCGCTTTGTAAGCACATTCCAAAATGCTCTCAAACACAAAATAATATAAGGTAGTTCAGGAGATATAAATTAAAACGTTATTTTTCCAATATGGCTGCCCCCATGTTAAAAATTTGTATTGAGCAAATCTAAATAACGAGAAACTTCTATTCAAAAAAATTATTGTACAACAGAGCTTGTTCAAAGAGGCAAGTATTTTACTACTGTTGGGCATTCTACCTACAATGTGTGCATAATGATAGCAGTAGCAATTTTACGTCATTTGCATGCTACAAAAGTATAATATCTTGACATTTTTGAAATTTTTTTCCACAAAATAGTTGCGCCCTAAGTTTTTCTATCAGTAAAACTTTACTTTTTTAAGAATAGTTCTATGGATCTTGAGATTTCCTCAAAAAACCTAAAAGGTATGAACCACTTTTTTCAGGTGTCACCAGTCACATACACTTTTATTATGCACTGCAAGCGGATTACTGTATTCTCAGTGCTCAATTTGCATGTATTTGAAAGCTCTTTAAAAACTGATTCAAAAGTGCATCTAATCATTACATATGACTTCCTGGGTCAAGCACAGTAGACCATAAAGAGCAAATTTTTACACATTTTGGTGAAAATGTTGTGGTCAATTGTTAAATGCATCCTTTTGAAAATGTCAATTGTTGTCTGCATTCTTTTTGAAAAATGTTTGTTATCTGCATTTTTTTGAAAAAGTCTGTTGTTATCTGCATCCTTCTGAAAAAGTTGGTTGTTATCCGCATCCGTTTGAAATAGCCAGTTGTTATCTGCATTGTTTTGAAAAAGTTTGTTGTCATCTGCATATTTTTGATAAGGTTGGTTGTTATCTACATCTTTTTGTAAAAGTCCATTGTTATCTGCATCCTTTTAGTAAAGTTAGTGAAAATGATGTGATTTTTAACAGAATGCATTTCTTCCAGATTTTGTTGGCGCCCTACTATACAGTTGAAGTGGTGGTTCCACCTAATGTCCATGTCAGTGTCAAATATCAAATGTCACCAAATCGGCGCATTCAAGCACTTTTATCTTTAAAAAACCCTTGCTAAATAGCCTCTTTGCAAAAAGAAAGCTTGGTCATAAAATGCCAAGTATCTTTGCAGCAAACAAGTATGAAGGGGTGTGATCTCTATTCTCAAAGCAAGTCAGATTTTTCTCATCAAAACAATCAAAAGTCAAAATATAGCGTATAGTTTTATTTAAGTAATTGGGAGTACGCAAAATCAATATTTTGTCTTTTTCAGTGCAATTTATTTTATAAGGGTAGGCAAATGTAGTCATAATGAAGAATTGGTGAGAATTTCCGGAAAACACAGATTTTTGTTAAGTGGTGGGTGAGAGCAATTCTTCTGTTCTCTGCACATAACATGTTCCAAAAACAACATTTGTGATCCAAAATAACCAGAGAACACTATTCATTTCTAGCGGCTCAATGCTCAAAAATTTAATAACAAGACTTTTTATTACCTCAACAATTGTTTATATATACACTGGACCCTCCCCTGCCTAGCTGTGTAGTTTTTAAGTACCTATTATGTATGTGTGCATTGGAAGTAAACGCGTTTATTGATGATGATACACAAAAACTACCAGTAATATGGCCGGGTAGAAAAGTTTCTACATATTATTTGCTTGTCGTAAACAATACAAAATTTCTTTGGGGTAATTTTTCAAAGAATTTTACAACTTTTGTTTTTGCAATAAATACAATTAAAACTAACTACAATTTCTCTCCTGCAATTTTGTTTTACAAAGGCGTAAACTAAGTGACACAAAGATTTAAAATTTACGCAATTAACAAAATTTGACTTAACATAATTCCATGAAAGTAGTTAACCCTGTCTCCCTAGGATGGCAATGTTATAACATAGCCTGTGTTATAGCATAGGCGGAGGGGCTCAGAATCTGCTCCCTGGCTTTTCTCAGGGCGCAATGCTGTAGCATAGGCTGTGTTGTAGCATAGGGAGGGAGGGGTCGCGCGCCAGCCCAGGGCCAGGGGCCCAGGGCCAGGGAGGGGAAATTTCCCTGGGGGAAATAACTCAAGAACCAGCGGTCGGATCGGACTAAAAATTTCAGGGTATGTTAAGAATATGTTAAGTATGCTATGTACAAAATTTTAGCGCGCAACCTACAGTATACCGATTATAGTTTACACTTTTTGTATTTTTTCAGGAGGAAGAGCGGGATGAAGAAGAAAGGTAAGACCTGTTGCAACGGTCGGGCGCCTTGTCGGGGCGCAACGGGCTTAAGCCACTCGGTGGCGAACTAAGACCCGACCATTTTTACTTAACACACATAGGTAGGTAGAGGCTCGGATCACGGTTCCTTATAGTAGAAGAACCGCCGGGACATACATTATAAACCTGTAAATAAATAATTATTTATAGTCTAGGTCCACGGTCTACTGTACTCAGGTAATGAGCAGGGAGACCGCCGATCTAGACTACAAGTTCAACCCCTAAGTTCCAAGCCGTTTTATACTTTTTGTCTTTATGCAGGTAGCAAAATCTATAAATACTAATAATGGTCTACTGTTTAACTAATCTTCTTAGTACTAAAATGGAAGAAATAAGAGAACTTAAAAAGCGTCTTTTTGTGGATGAGGAGAAAAAGCCCTATGGCAGGTCAATCAAACCGGTCATAGAGCTATGTGGGAGGAACTTGGATCGGCCCATGTACTCCCTAATGATCCAGCTTTGTTATTATTGTCAGAAAAATAGTTCTGAAAGGGACATTTTTGAAACAAATTCTGGCAGGTGGTATTTGAATATCCAAATGTGCCCTAGGTGCAGTGAGTTTAATAGAGCCATGCAAGAAGCGGGCAAACAAGTGCTAATGCGCTGTCAAGTAACACGGTAAATTGATTGCCGTAATTTATTAAAAACTGTTAATTTGATTAGTTTAATTTTGTGCATTGCTTAAAATCTTTAAATAATGAGAATTGTCCAAAATGTTGTAGGTTTCCTTTTCAGTATTTTAATTTAATTGATATTTTGATCGCGTTAATACTGTTATAATGCACTCACTCTTAATTATTGTAGTATGTAGGAAGTAGTTGAGGAAAAATGCGGGAAAATAGTTTACAAAACGGATCTAAATCAGGTGCTAATGAAATTTACTTATGCGATTGGAAGATTAAGACCGAAAAACCGAAGCCACTTCAGTCGGACATCTGCCCAGAATAAACCCCAATAATCCGGGCAAAAGTTACAAAAAAATTGTATCTAATAGCATGACCGATGTGTATAAAGATAAGTAAATTATAGCACAGTGTACGCGCTAATCCATCTTAACACGCAGGTATGGGCAAACTACGCAAGCTTTATGGACGATATATACAGTAGCAGCATGCAAATAGATGTATATCACATTAGAGTTCGTGAAGGGCAAGAGTATGACATAAAAGAGGAAACCGCTTGTTGCATAGTAACATACAAAGCGCGCAAAATCTAATGAAACTGTAAACTGAAACTTCCGCTAGAATTAAGAAAACCAAGCAAAGCAAACCTGATCAAACAATCCATAAAACCAAATCTGATTAAAACCGCGTCTCAAAAACTCTATAAAAAGCAGATTATGAACCTAAAATCGCTCAGTATATTCGGCTGCTAAACTAGATCAGTTCGCCTTTTTTCTCATCGCGTTAGCTCAGTATAGTCCGTCTGCTAAACTAAATTAGCTCGATCATTTCTCGTCGCCTTTTCGTCGAAGTTAAATATATTCCGTCGTTACAAGTGAACGGTTTTTCCCCGTCTTTTCCCTCATCAAACTTGTCAGCTAAACGACTCGTCGTGCTAACTATATTTCGATATTCGTCGATCGGTCTTCGCTCTGTCATACATCGTAAGTTCGTTTCCTGTATTTATTCGTCTTCACATCTAACTGTCTAAAACTGTTAGGGTTTATTTCTTAATAAAATAATCCCACATTTTTGTCTTCTAGAGTTAAACGTGTTACGCATTTTCTTGAGGTTAAAGAAACGCGCTTAAGCTATTAAGATTAGCTAAAATTATAGAAGTGATAACAAGTTATATAAGGGAAACTGAACGGAGCGTAACATATTGTGGCGCAGAAAACAAAGGATAAAGTCTTACGGCCTTAACTTTCGGAATTTCTTTTCTGATTTCGAGAGATTCGTTTTAACTTTAATTTAAATTACGCTTTTAACTTTTCCTTCGAAAATATGACATCGTATGCTATTTCTTGCAAGCTTAACATGCCTATTATTCCGTCAGCCGTTTTGAATATATTTATTTATTGAACAGAGATTGTTTAAAAATCACGAGACAGCAAATTTTTCAGCTTATTGAGGAACGTAGGGCTTAGAATTATTGTCCCGGATTTAATTCCTGTGAGAGAACTGAAAATCCGTTTGGCTATTATTTTTCTGATCATTGAGGAACGTAGGGTTTAAAACTTCCCGGATTTAATTCCAGTGAAAGGTCTTAAAAAGAAATAGCTAAACATTTGCTGTTTTCTTTTTTATTTGGTTATTCATTTGGTATATAAGATTTGAGATTGGGTAACTGTGGAAATCATCTCGGAGGATTAGGTTGCCTCCCAGCCCAGCTTTAAGCGCCCTAAACGTCTCAAAAAATTCTTGCGTACTTTTTATTCTGGTGTAAAATAAAACACTCAAAAAATTTGTGAAAATATAATTCACACAACTTGAAAGTGAAAGTTTGACGTGGAAAAACTCAAAGATAAACTGAGGATAAACACGTCCCCTGACTCTTTTCGTGATTTTTAGTCAGTTTTCTTTTTGCCGGCCCCTTTTTTGTCTTTTTCCGTGCTGTTGTTGACTGGCCAGCAGCTGCAGCGAACTTAACGAACTTAATAAGTTTAGGATAAAAGCGGAATTATTTAGATTGAATAAATTAATTTACAAATGAAACATAATTAATCCTGAAAAACGGCGCAAGAGAAGTTTAAAAAGCATACGCATACTCAAACAAATAAAGTTACGGATTACGTATAATTCTACCTCTTATACTGTACTTGTATAGTGTGCTTCGGGTAGAATAGCAAAAAGGGAAGATTGATTAAAAAGTGAAGGAAATCGTTAAAAGTCAAAACGGATTCAAACTCTGATTCTGAGAATGAGAAAGTTTCTCAAAAAAGCGCTTTTACCTCATCTGAAGAATTTTTTGAAGAAGACACTACAGCTTTTGAAGATACTTTAAAAGCTCATCAAGTATTTTTAGACACTTTACGCACTTCGTTTGGTACCCCTAAAGTTCATAGTACCCCTAAAGTAGGTGTACCGACAACCTATTTTAAAAATATCGTATCTCTATCTCCAAGTACATCGGGACTAGTTGAATTAAGGGAAAAAAGTGAACTAAAAGAGGAACGAAAAAGTGAATTTTCCGAAAGTTTTGCACCATTCGTTAAAGATTTTTTGATTCAAAAATCAAAAAAACCGATAACTAGAAAAATGACGTTTGATCCTAAAATAATGGAAGACGCTTTTAAAAATGCTTTTGACGAATTTGGAGCACCGTTAATTCGAAAAGTGACACATTTAGAAGAACAGATACAACAAAGAGCAGACGCAAATGCATCAAGGTCAGTGGGGGATCCTTTTCAACGCCTCGGTGCATTAATGACTCAAAGGCCTCCAAAGCCATTTTCTGGAGCTTTTGGTGAATCTTTTCATGACTGGATTAAAAAATTCCAAAAATATATGGTTCTTCAAGGTGTTTCAAATGCGGATAATGCTTATAAAATCGCATTTTTAGAATCCAATTGCGTTGGAACTGGTTTAGCTACTTTAAATAACATTTTAGAGGTACTTCGCGATCCTAGCTTCGACGATGTAGTAGAAGCACTTAAAGCGGAATTTTTAGAAGGTCGTGATAGTGACATTTATCAGGGTATGGTGTACGATGCTAAGCAGCAAAAAACTGAGCCCGTCCTGGAATTTTCTGAGAGGGTGAAAAAGCTAGCAAGATCGGCTTACCCCCAACTTTCAGAACATAGCCGGGAAAGTATAATAAAACCGATTTTCATTCGCGGTCTTTTGCCTAAAATTTACGAGGGATTAAAATACCAAGAATTTGCAAACCTAACGGATGCGATTAGGCGAGCATCATACACCGAACGTCAAGTTTTTTGTGAGCAGATTCAAGACTACCCTACACAGTCTGAAACCAAACCTGATTATAATTTAACAATTTTATCTCCAGAATCAAACATGGATCGGAAGATAAACGACATAAAGTCCATGATCGAGCGCAGCCAGAGATACTGCAAAATCTGCCGCATGGATAACCACAATACCAGCGAATGCCGTTTGTTGGCATTGGTTCGCCGCTTCACCACGAACCGAACAGGTAATTTTAATAATTTTAGTGGTAATAATAATAATAATGCCACCCTAAGTAATCGCTATAATTCGAATAATTATCATGCTAATAATAGAGTCCTGAATGGAAATACAAATCGTAATTTAAACGATAATCAAAGAAATACTAATTTTCGCAATTATGAATTCAGGAGACCAACCTTAAATAATCGCGATAATCAGAACTATCGTAATTATTCGAATAATTCAAGGTTAAATTCATATAGCACAGACAGCAGGAATATGGAGTCGAGAGTGCAGAGTAATGGAACCCGCTTTAGGACCCCAAGCCCAAGGCCCAGACCCGACCAGCCCCAAAACTCTGATTTTCAAAGAAATCGTGGGCGAAATGTTCATTTTTCTGAAAATTTGAGGCCAACAAATAGTAATATTTCAACTCAAAATGACGATGAAATAAATAGAAATTGTGAAAATTTTGAAATGTCTGACATAGAGGACGAAGGTCTACTCCAAAGGGCCATAAATTCTGGACGTGTAAATACCGTGAGCCTTCCTTTTAAAACAGAAACTGAGCCTGCCATAGAAGCGCCGCTAGAACCGGCTCCGGCGCCCGTAGTAACGTCGTCGGATGAGTTTGAGTCCGACACGGACTACGTGGCTTTACAACAGGCCAATTTCGAGCGGCTCTACCAGGAGTTTAAGGCGGAGCAGCCCATGTTCCGTTATCTCAACGGGCAAATTTACCCCTGGGTAGAGGGTAAATTTAACAACCTAAATGCCGAGCCCGTAAGCGTTGAAGAGCATTTTCGACGAATGTACGGGCCGCCAAACGACCTAAACGCGCTCGATACGTCGTCCGACAATGTCCCTGATTTTTCAGCCAACATCCGCCCGAATCGTCGCCAACGACGCAGCCATCATCGCGTTCGTCACATTCGCCGTCACCGCGGGGCTGCCGACGCTGCCCATGGCATTGTCGTCATTCGACGCCGCCAACGACGCCTCACAAGCCGCCGACTACGCCCATACGCCCACCGTCCACACCTCGCCGCCCGGTGGTGCGCGATTTGCCGATGTCGCCACTGGCGGTGACGGATTCGTCTCGTCCGTCAGCCAACGAAGCGGATACCCGCCGCGAATATATACGCTGGGGACGTTTCTCCGGTAAGAACTTTTCTTTGTTTTTATCAGACTGTCCTATGAATTTCATAAACATTTTGGTTTTTTTTCGGAATTTGCCTAGTAACAAACGTTTTTGGATTAATTACAAATATCCAAAAAATTTTCCTAGTGATTTTGGCCCATAATTTACTCACGAATTTAATTTCGAAGTCTTTTATGCTGTCTAAAAAACTTACATTGTGTATGCATTTATCCATGTTATTGTGCATGCAATTGTTTGTGTTAATGCTTGAATTTTGCCATTCGTACACGTATTCACAAAAACTCGACAAAACTGGGAACGTTAAAACTTCTGAGCAGTTTTTAGAAGTCTTAGAAAACCCGAACATTGTCTTTTGCGAACTTATTAATCACATCTTTAAGGCTAAAAGCATATCTTTACGTTTCTGTAAACCTTTTACATCTATTCCCCGCCTTTATTGCTGTTATATGAACAAATATCCGCAGACAGGCTGTTATGCTGCATACTGTGTAAATTTTTATCGCTCGTGCACATTAATTTCATTTCCTAAAAGTGCTACTTTCGAAATTGAATTGAGCGCTGAGCGCCAAAATTTTTGGGTCATAGCAAAAATCGATGCTTTGGTCAAAAAGACTACTGTTTATGTTTTATCTAAAAATAGCCCAAAAACCAGTCGAACCTATAACTCCCCGATAGAAATGCTCATTTTTAAACAATACCCAACATGGTTAGAATTTTGGGGAGAAAAATACTCAAAAGCTTTGTCATTACATATTTTCTCAAGCCTTATCTTTCCCTCTCAGACGTCTCTGACGCCGAATCCTTGGAAGAAGAAGGCGATCGCATGCAGGGTATCGACTTGGACGAAGACGGCGTCTTACTCATCGACCTCACCGAGTCAGGCGATGAAATGGCGCCAACGGCCGGTAAAGCAGCCGTCGATTAAGCATCTCAAGCCAATCTGTATGAACTCGATCTCGAAAAATTATTTAAAGTTATATAAATCACGAATATTTAAACGCTGCTGTCTAATCGTAAACCAGTTATTTAATTTATTTAAATCGACCCTGTGTATTATGTATAAACTATTCGCGTTTCGCTTCGTCAAGTATAATACGGGTAGAATACGCAATAAAAACCGCAAAATAATCTGGAACAGTTCATTTAAAATATTTTTCGTGATTTCTTTGATTATATTTTTTTTGAAATGTGCCACGGGAGACCGGGAATTCCAGATTTGTGGGTCAAGTCGTAGTGGCCACCCCATAAGCTTGCCACGGTTGGTCCAATGCACTTTACCCGGAGGGAAACTCCCCAGGCCAGAAAAGCAAAATGTCACGATTTTCGTTCCCAGAATTGAGCCAAAAAGTGCTTTCGCTTTTAAATGCATGAAAATCACTAGAACGGTGTGCACAAACACCGGATTTTTCGGTTCAAAAGGCATAATTTCAGATAAAACCGAAAGTCAGCCAGTTTCTTATGAAGCGTGCAAAAATTCTTACGAAAATAAAGAATTTGAGGGAATTCATTTAAAATTAGATAAAAGTGGATTTTTGACAACTGACCTGAAACTAGAAATTCAATTTTCATGGTGCTGCAAAGATGTCTGTAATACCATTACGAATTTTATTATAGAAGAGGGTCAAGTCGCCAGTTGGACCGGACTTGATGCTGTCTCAGACTTGGGGGACGTGAGTTTGTGTCGCCCCACCTACGGTAAATGTAAAAACTTAGAAAGTACTTTTATTTGGCACGGTGAACTTTTCCAAGAAATTTGTCCATTTATCCCCCGAGGCACATTTCCTGCCTTAATTAGCGATAAGTACGTCGTTGTAGACGACCTACAGGCAGCCTTTTTGATAAAGGAAAAATATAAAAAGTGTCATGAAATACGAAACGCATTTATGTCAGAGCAAGGAGTCTTAGTAGGGTTTAACTCCGACAAAGGTTTAAGCACTCTGTCCAATAATTCGGTAGAGGCGCCAAAAATCATCAAAATCAGGAAAAACGATTTTGACCCTGTAAACTTGAAACTAAACTATCTCGAAATTCGAATTTTCCAAGAGGAAATCTCAAGTTTTCGGAGAGTTTGGTCAGAATTGTGTCATCAACTTCAACGAAGCTTAGATATAATTTGGCAACTTTTATACCTGGACCCCACCATTGGTGCTAGGGCCTTTTTCCAAAGGAGGGATCTCACCGCCGAATTCACTGGTGATGTACTTACTATTTGGACTTGCCGAAAAGTCAATGTGACAAAGGTTTACACCGATCATAAAATAAATGACACGTGTTATAAGTACCTACCTGTAGAGTACAATGCAGAGGTTTGGTTTGCTCTCCCAGGGAGCGAAGATTTGGTCCACTTCTCAGAAACCGTAAATTGTTTACATAAGAAAATCGAAATTTATCGATATAAAGACAAATGGGTTACAGAACACGGTTTAATTCACGTTTCTGAAGTACCATTAGAGCTAAAATGGAAAGAAAATTTTAGCCTTTTTCAGTTTAATACGCCAGCAGTTTTTCATGATCATTTAGCGTCTGGAGAACCAACTTTTGGACTTTTTCGCAATTATCTCTATAAAACCGAAAAGTTAGAAAAAACTTTGCACCGACTTTTGGATTACACTTCTGGTTTAGCCCTTCAACCAAGTGTGATTCGTGACTCACTGATAGGAGCAGGAGTAGGAGTGAAGACTGTTGCCCAAGGAGCAGAAAATAGTATAGAAAAATTTATTACTGGAACTCAAAACAGTTTTTCTGCCAATTTAAATGCGTTATTGAAAGGCCCTGTTCAACTTTTATTCAATTTACTATTAATAATTCTCGTTTTCGGACTGACAGGTTATTTCGCTTATGTTTATTTAAGGCGAAAACGATCATCCCTTATTTACACTTCCACCCTTCCTTCGTCGTCTGAAACGCCACAGCGTGAAAATTTAGGCGAAACCATGCTAAGATTTCTAAAACCAAAAGCAAAAAGCGGACGTGGAAAGATAACATGGAAACGAGATACAACAGAAAACGTGGGACCATTAGTAGCAGTTATAAGTACAGAAATTAAGAAAACTGCTCATATTAATGTAATTTTAAATAGTTACATAAATGCAACAGCTATGGTAGACACAGGTGCAGTCTATTCGTTGCTAGATTTGAAAATAGCGCAAAAATTACCAAATTTCAAAATATATAAGACATGTGTACGGCTAATAGCCGCTAATGGAAGTGAAATCACTATTCTCGGATCGGCATTACTCACAGTAAGCGCACATGACGTAGAAGAAGCATTATTAGTTTACATACAGGAAAATTGCGCAGCAGACCTACTTTTAGGCTCAAATTTCTTATCTAGATTTAAGAAAATTGAACTAGATCTGGAAAAAGCCACTATTAAATTTAGAGAAATCCCTATACCCATGGTAGGAATGCAATACAGCCCACCAGAGAAAAGAAGCGCAATAATACTGATCGAAGATGAAATAATAGGACCAAGATCGGTACAAGTTGTTTTTGCGAAAACGCCACCCAATTACCTCGCGAATGACGAAGTAATCTTTGCCCCAAAACCAAGCAAGGATGTACAGGTTCATTTGGCTCATTCTGTATGTCTCGTGCAAGAAAACGGCACAATACCCATCCAAATACTTAATCCGAATCCATATGAGGTACGACTACACGCTAACACAAAAATAGGCGTAATAAACATGCACCTTGATTCCTACACAAATAATGAAAGTACCGAGACACAGAACACTATGGATGTGAAAAACATAAAACAATGGATAATCCAAAATACACATATCTCGCCAAAGTTATCCAATGTTCAACATGACGAAATCGTAAACCTTCTGGCCCGTTTCCCCAATTTGTTCGCTAGGGATGAAATGGATTCGGGAAAAACAGACTTGATAGAGCATGCAATCGACACGGAGCAAAGCGCACCTATACATAAG
The DNA here is from genome assembly GCA_036768485.1 of Mermis nigrescens. Taxonomy (NCBI): domain Eukaryota; kingdom Metazoa; phylum Nematoda; class Enoplea; order Mermithida; family Mermithidae; genus Mermis; species Mermis nigrescens. The sequence goes on along the minus strand of JAVLUZ010000154.1, from coordinate 40,280,641 downwards.
CATCCATATCGTACTTCACCAGCAGAGAAAGAAATTATAATAGACGAGGTTATGAAATTAGAAAATAAAGGAATAATCAGGCCTAGTATGTCCCCATGGTCGACAAACGTAGTTTTGGTACAAAAAAAAGATGGAAAACATAGAATGTGCATTGATTTTCGAGGCGTAAATAAAATTACGAAAAAGAATGTTTACCCACTGCCGAGAATTGATGACATTTTGGACACTTTAAGCGGAATGAGATATTTTACGACCTTGGACCAGGCAAATGCTTATTACTCGATAGGGATAAAGGAAGGAGACAAAGAGAAAACAGCGTTCAACTCACCAGTTGGCCTATACGAGTTCAACTATTTGCCTTTTGGATTGTGTAATGCGCCGGCATCTTTTTCCCGGCTCATGGACGTTGTTCTGTCTGGCCTCCAATGGAGTGTCTGCCTTGTCTACCTTGACGACATCTTGATCTTCGCGCCGGATCATCAGGAGATGATGAAAAGATTAGAGTTGCTTCTCGAAAGGTTAAGTAAAGCGAACATGAAGTTAAAACTATCGAAGTGTAAATTTTCCGATGAAGAGACATTATTCTTAGGGTACGTAATCTCAGGGCAAGGACTCTCACCCGATCCAAAAAAGGTCGAGGCTGTAAAAGAAATGCCCCGTCCCACAGACGCTAAAGAGATAAAATCATTCTTGGGCATTATCTCTTATTATCGAAAATTTATTGAAAATTGTTCGAAAATCGCTGAACCCTTAAATCGCTTACTTAGAAAGGACAGAACTTTTGTTTGGAAGGAAGAGCAAGAAAATGCATTTCGAAAATTTGAAAGAAAAATTAATAAAATCACCTATTCTATCACATCCCAATTTTACACGGCCGTTTACACTACAAACAGATGCATCTTACAATGGAATTGGAGCTGTCTTATCTCAGATACTAAATGATAATCGAGAACACCCAATAGCTTATGCAAGTCGAACTCTGAAACGAGCTGAGAAAAATTATTCCGTAACAGAGTTAGAAACACTCGCAGTAGTCGAATTCATTAAGTACTTTTGACCTTATCTATATCAGCAAGAGGTCACTGTTGAAACCGATCATACAGCAGTTAAATCGATTTTAGAAAAATCGAACCCCTCAGCTAGAATCGCACGTTGGGGACTCGCATTAGGTGGAATAAAAATATCAGTAATACCACGTAAAGGTGTAACAAATCAAAATGCAGATTCCTTATCTCGCTTGCCAAATTTACACGAAACAAAATACTTTGATATAGACGACAACAGACTAAAAATTGTTAATGACGGAAATTGTGGAATAAATATAGTAAAAATAGATGAAGAAAACACTCTGAAACTTATTGAGCCCGAAAAAGGAATTGGTTTCCTTCAACAAGAAGATCCTGAATTAAAAGGCTATTTCGAACAAAATGAATGTTTGGAAGGTTTTGCGATTAAAAACGAAATTCTCTACAAAGTAGATAATGAAACACAACGAGTAGTGATTCCAAACATCTTAAAGTCTTTAATTATTCAGATTCATCATGACGATGAGCTTGTAGGGCATTTTGGAGCACGCAAAACCGGACGACTAGTTGCCAAAAAGTATTTTTGGAAAGGCATGTCTAAACAAATCACAGAATATTGTAAAACTTGCGACATTTGCCAGCGCAACAAACCTACACGCCAGAAAATCGCCGCCAGTATTCAACCAATTTCATCTTCCGGCCCATTTGAAAGGATTGCCGTAGATTGCGTAGGACCACTAAACCTAACTGAAAACGGAAATAAGTATATTGTTGTGTTTATAGACTATTTTACCAAATACATTGAAGCATTCGCCACAGAAAATATCACTGCACAAACGATTGCTAGACTCTTTGTTACCAAAATTGTGTGCAGACATGGAGCCCCACAGATTTTACAATCTGATCGTGGTACCAATTTTACATCAGAACTTATGAAGGAAATAACAAGTCTATTTACAACGCGTAGAGTCTTTACAACAGCCTATCATCCAATGGCTAATGGAGAGGTTGAGAGGGCGAATCAGACCCTTATCACTAGAATAAGGATGTACGTCGAAAAAGATCGAACTGATTGGGATGAGCATCTCCCATACGCAGTTTTTGCCACTAATATACATGACAACAAAACGACGGGGTTTAGTCCATTTCTACTCATGTACGGACGTACACCTAAACTTCCGATAGACGCAGTGCTAAATTACACTCAATCAATCTATTTAATTGACCTTGAGGCTTATGAGGAGGAAGTTAAAAAGCATTTTTCCGAAGCACTCACTAAGGTACAAAAACAAATAGAAATTTCGCAACAAAAGTACAAGGAGGCTCGGAACATAAAAGCGAAAGACACCGAGTGTAAAGTTGGTGATCTAATTTTGTTAGAAAATGAGACTATAAGTCGCGGAATACCAAAAAAACTACTGCCAGTTTACACCGGACCATACAAAATTACTGATGTAAACTATCCTAACATAAAAATCGATATAGCAGGAGGCCGCAACCAGGTAGTCCATGTGAACCGTATTAAAAAATATTATAGCCGACCAGAAACCTCAATGGAAACAAAGATAAGCGAAACAGACGAAACTCAAGAAAAATTACGACCTACCAGGAAACTAATGACCATGGACGCAGAAGAACTTGTAAAAGACACGAACATTGACGTTAACACCCCCGAGAGAGAACATCGCTATTTTCTTAGAAGCCGTCGGCAACCGTCAGCCGAGGACAACTGACCTTCACGAGAAGGGGCGTGTCAAGTAACACGGTAAATTGATTGCCGTAATTTATTAAAAACTGTTAATTTGATTAGTTTAATTTTGTGCATTGCTTAAAATCTTTAAATAATGAGAATTGTCCAAAATGTTGTAGGTTTCCTTTTCAGTATTTTAATTTAATTGATATTTTGATCGCGTTAATACTGTTATAATGCACTCACTCTTAATTATTGTAGTATGTAGGAAGTAGTTGAGGAAAAATGCGGGAAAATAGTTTACAAAACGGATCTAAATCAGGTGCTAATGAAATTTACTTATGCGATTGGAAGATTAAGACCAAAAAACCAAAGCCACTTCAGTCGGACATCTGCCCAGAATAAACCCCGATAATCCGGGCAAAAGTTACAAAAAAATTGTATCTAATAGCATGACCGATGTGTATAAAGATAAGTAAATTATAGCACAGTGTACGCGCTAATCCATCTTAACACGCAGGTATGGGCAAACTACGCAAGCTTTATGGACGATATATACAGTAGCAGCATGCAAATAGATGTATATCACATTAGAGTTCGTGAAGGGCAAGAGTATGACATAAAAGAGGAAACCGCTTGTTGCATAGTAACATACAAAGCGCGCAAAATCTAATGAAACTGTAAACTGAAACTTCCGCTAGAATTAAGAAAACCAAGCGAAGCAAACCTGATCAAACAATCCATAAAACCAAATCTGATTAAAACCGCGTCTCAAAAACTCTATAAAAAGCAGATTATGAACCTAAAATTGCTCAGTATATTCGGCTGCTAAACTAGATCAGTTCGCCTTTTTTCTCATCGCGTTAGCTCAGTATAGTCCGTCTGCTAAACTAAATTAGCTCGATCATTTCTCGTCGCCTTTTCGTCGAAGTTAAATATATTCCGTCGTTACAAGTGAACGGTTTTTCCCCGTCTTTTCCCTCATCAAACTTGTCAGCTAAACGACTCGTTGTGCTAACTATATTTTGATATTCGTCGATCGGTCTTCGCTCTGTCATACATCGTAAGTTCGTTTCCTGTATTTATTCGTCTTCACATCTAACTGTCTAAAACTGTTAGGGATTTATTTCTTAATAAAATAATCCCACATTTTTGTCTTCTAGAGTTAAACGTGTTACGCATTTTCTTGAGGTTAAAGAAACGCGCTTAAGCTATTAAGATTAGCTAAAATTATAGAAGTGATAACAAGTTATATAAGGGAAACTGAATGGAGCGTAACAGCGCTATTCTGATCAGCAGGCTGAGGAGGAAAAGGCCAAAACAGCTTACTAAGTCTATAAATAAGGGTACACTTTAGAGTATATTATACATGCAGCTTATTAAAAGAAAGCATGTCTTCACCCGGTGAATTAGCGTACCATCAGTTTGTCCGAAAGCTTATTGAGAAAGCTAACAATTGCTACTTGAGCGTCAGAAATGTTCAGAGTATAGGCTCTTGTTTCTGGGGATACATGAGCAATGCATTCAAGGAGGAACAGCGCGAAATTGATAAACGCGAAGCATTTTGGATTTTTGCATTAAAATTAAAAGCAGCCATTTTAGACAAGGATATTGATTCTTTGTATGGCTTGTATGCGGCTTTTGATCAAAATGGAAAGAACATGTGGGAAAACATGTATGATAACTGTATTTTGCAACAAGTAGATCGTGTGTTGTGAATTTACAGAAAAATGTGCATTTTCAAAAAACGCGGGCTCCTGTTGCTCTTAACCTCCATGTGGTGGGAGCTGGAAACAATCCGTTTGATTGGCCAATAAGAGCATAAATATTAAAAAATGAAATAAATGTAAAAATGGATAAATTGTTGACAAAATTATATTACGACCCTCAAACTGGGTATACTGGGGCGAATCAACTTTTTGCTCGAGTGAAAAAGCTGAGTCCAGCTATAAAATTTGAAAAGGTAAAAGCATGGCTGGAAAAGCAGCCCACATACACACTACACAAACCTGCAAAGAAACGATATTTGCATAATAAGGTAATTGTTAGCGGGGTTGATGAGCAGTGGCAAGCAGATTTGGTTGATCTGCAATTGTTAGCCAACCACAATCATAATTTTAAGTACCTACTCAATTGTATTGACATTTTCTCAAAGTACGCATGGCCAGTGCCACTTAAATCGAAAACTGGTAAAGAAATTATTGCATCTTTTCAGAAAATTTTCAAATCGTCAGGCCGTAAACCATATAAACTGCAAACAGATCAGGGAACTGAGTTTACAAACAAGGAATTTCAGCAATTTTTGAAATCTCAATTTATTGACTTTTTCACGACCAAAAGCAAAATGAAAGCTAGTATTGTTGAGCGGTTTAATCGTACGCTTAAGGAATGCATGTGGCAATATTTCACTAAAAAGAATACATTTAAATATATTGAAATTTTACCCGATTTGCTTAAAAATTATAATAATTCTTTTCATAGGACCATTGGTACATCCCCCGCTAACGTTACCTATAAAAACGAAGGAGAAATTTTGAACAAGGCATTTAGGATTGATAAACCGAACATTGTTTTTAAATTTGATATTGGTGATAAAGTTTGTATAAGTAAAGTGAAACGCACATTCGAAAAAGGATTCTGGCCCAACTGGACCGAAGAATATTTCATCGTTAAGGAAAGGTTCGCTCGCACACCACCCGTTTATACTCTTGAAGATCAAAAGGGGAAAAATTTGAGAGTATTTTCTACGAAACCGAGTTGCAGAAAATTATTTCAAAACCAGATGATTTATTTGTGATTGAAAAAATTATAAAAATTCATAAAAAAGGCAAGAAAACTGATTATTTGGTGCGCTGGAGAGGCTACCCTCCTAAATTTGACTCGTGGGTTTCTGATATTGTAAAACTATAAATACTATTTCATATAGAAAGAATAAAAACTCAAAACTGTTTGAACAATGGATGATTTCGCAACAGGACCTAGTGATTTTTACATGTGATTTGTTTCAAACGACAGCACATGCGTAGCACAACAGTATGGGAGAGGTTATATTTTTGATTTGAAAAAACCACTGGATTTTCTAAACGAGTGGGAAGTCGGCGTGAAGCAGATAATTATGAAAACCCCTTTTATGCATGAAAATGACATACGCTACCTCTCTCCGGACAAACCGGATGATAAAACATTCAGCAATTTTTTTAGCTTTTTTAGTAATTGGTTTTCAAATACTCTGAGTCCAAGAGATTTGGTTCAACACGTAAACTCTGCTATTCCAGAAAGCATAAAGAAGGATTTCAGCTTAGATATTGATGAAGATAATTTTGCAGTTTTGAATATTAAAAACACTCAGGTTATGTTCAGTTCAGATTATCTTGCGGATGTGCTGGGATTTCAGCCCAACACGGTGTACCCCAAAATGTTCCCCACAAAAACAAGCAGGGTCAAAGGAGCGAGAAAAATTCATATTCCAAACCCTATATTTTGCATTGAAACTGATCTTACAGTACCTGTGCTATATGGTTCATATAATAAACAAATCATTTGCATGGATATTTTTTCATCTACTTTGAGTGGTTTTGTAAACTATAAATATGAAAACGTATCATACTATCGAATACTAAGAAGTTACGTTTCGTCATTCTTCATTTTGCTAACAATAGACAACAAAAATATCATCAAATATCTCTCCGATCCTCTTATAATCCAATTTCATTTTAGTAGATCATCCATTCTGTAGCAATATGTCTTTTCAACCATTTGGGGTATCAAAGCAGCAGCAGCAAGGAGCTGGTTTTGGTCAGTTTCTAGAATCGCCTGCTAAAAACGGAAAAAGTGTACCGTTATGAGTTTGGGGGTTGTGCCTATAGGGGGTGGGCGGAAGAAGAAGTCTATAAATACTAAGAAAAAACGGGTTCATAAATCAAAAAAACCAAAACTCTGTCACTCTTACGCATTAAGAAATTCGAAATATGGTAAAAAGACATATAATTGTAATGAATACTGTAGGTACTGAGCAGGTGGACACCACAATTGAGCAATCGTCTGTAATGGGTGAAAGCGAGATTGAATATTATCCTATGGGTCCTCTAATTCAGGAGGGTTCCATCCAATTTGATATTCCTGAAACTTTTACTCAAATGACTGACCCCAATTTTCTTTTGAAAGTCAGTGCTAAATTGGTTGAGGGGGATGGAGCGCAGCTAAAGGCTGATGCTAGATGCGCCCCAGTGAATTTAACGTTACATGCGATTTTCAGAGATATCATACTGAAGGCAAATGGTGTTATTGTAAGTCAAGCCACAAATACATATCCGTACAGGGCATATATAGAAACCAACTTTACATACTCATCCGCAGCAAAAAAAGGAGCTATAGGGATCCCTCAAATGTTTTTCAAGGACTTGGCAGGTAAATTTGAAGCAACTGCAGCTAATTCCAAACCCCGCATTCGATAAACGAGTAGAAAAATTTGCAAAAAGTCAGGTTGTTAAAATGGCCGGGCGCATCCATTGTGATTTTCTGCTACAAACAAAACTCATTGTTCCAGGAGTGAAATTTTCTTTAACTCTAGTGCCCTCGCCTACACTTTTTCATGTTTTATCGGGAACTGCAAATGCTGCAGAAAAACTTGTTATTAACAAAATTGTTTTAAAAATAAGGCACATAAATTTAACTAATAGCGGGATTCTGAGCATTGAACGAGCACTGCAACACAAACCGATACAGTATAATATAAATCATGCTACAGTTCGAACTACTCAGTTAAGGACAGGTCAAACTTTACTGTCTAATTTTGTGCTACATAATGGTCAGCTACCTAGACTCATAATAATATCACTAGTGATGTCTAATGCGTTGTTAGGTCATTATTCAGAAAACCCCTTTAATCTTACATTAAGAAAATGCATTAGAGCTCAAGTTGAAGTAAATGGGCGCCTGTTCCCACCCATAGCCTACACACCTAGCGAATCATTAATGGACCCGTACATGAATTCCTTACGTATCGTGCAAAAACTTTATACGGATTCCGATACGGGTATCACGCTGGATGATTTTTCAAGATCGGGGCATCAGATTCTCCCGTTTGATTTAAATCCGGAAGAGGGTGGAATCCCAACCAGGTCAAATGGGGTGGTTACTTTTACGGGGCAGTGGGATGTAAATACGCTCGATGATAGTTTCACGCTAATTTTCTATATGCTCTGGGATAATATTATAAGTATTGATCAGAGGAGGAACATTATTCTTGATTTTATACCGTAAAACATGTATGCTAATCAGATTAGCGTTATTTTTAAGCTAGATCGCGTATGTAAGCAAATATTTTGGGGGTGTGCACTCTTGTGATCGCGTTTTAGACATAAAAATACCCAAAGATCAAATATTTTTCATTATAGTAAACACGGCCCCATCTTCGCATCAAACAGGTCTGCATTGGATTCTGCTTTTTCGACATAAAAAATGCTTGCTTTTCGACAGTTTAGCACAGATTCCTGCAACTTACGGAAAATGCGTAGAAGATGCAATACGTTATTTCTTTTCCGATTCCTCTTTTCTTGTTGTTTCGGATAAAGTGTTACAGTCCAATACATCAAACGTCTGCGGCTTATACTGCGTATATTTCGCCATGGAGCTGTGCTGGCAAAAATCTATAAATAGTATATTACGCAAATTTTCGAGCAATAAGTCAGACAGCAATAAACAAATTTGCTATTGGTTTCAAAAACAATTCAAGACATTAAAACTTTCAAGTTATTGTACAAACAATCAGCACTCTTTGTGTATGCAGCAATGGAGCAGGTAGATGGCAGCATTGATTACCTTCGAGCCCCTGCTAATTTTGTAATTTCGGGGGCTACGGGGAGTGGGAAAACATACTTTCTCCTAAAATTATTAACAGAATGGCCTTTCAAACCGGAAAAGAATAAAATGATATATTTTTATAATGTATGACAGCCGCTTTTTGAAAAATTTATCGAAAAATTCCCACACATGAAATTTGTGCAAGGCTTATCCTTAGATGAAATAGAAACGATTGGTCGTCTGAGCCAGGCACCGTTAATGTATGTATATGCAATGACCTAGCTGACCTTGCCGTAAAAAGCGATGCATTCGCTAGACTTTTTACCGTTTTTGGACACCACAAATGTATTTTGAATTTTTTCATCTCCCAAAATCCGTTTTTTAGAGGCCCCCTTTCTACAACTATTAACCGCAATACTCACTATTTTATTTTAACAAAAACCCCTCATCTGAACGTGCTAGATACATTAAACACGCAGCTGTGCGGTAGTGGAGGTCCCCTGAAGCAAGCCTACTTGAAAACAATGCACGAAAACCCCCATGCTTATCTTTTGATCGATGTATTCTCAGATTCCATTAAAAACAGATTGCGTTCAAAACATTTTTGCGGATGAAAAGCCTATGATAATTTGGAGACCCTTATAATGAAAACTATAAATACCAAAAATATAGCTCTCTAAAAAATTAATATTATGCCTAAATATGCAAACTACGGCTCTTAAAGAGATTGAATCGAGTGAACCTTATTTTTGTTTACTGGGTACCAAAAATATAAAAACGAATCTGCGACTTTTGCTCATAAACCAGGCACCCCTGAATTTTTTACAGTTTTGACTCAATCTGTGCGTCATCTTCTCAACAGTACGTTTTGTGCCGAGCGTCCAGATTACTGTAAGAAATTCTGAACATAGTCTTTACCTCATTGCAGTACTGTCTACGAGCAAAAAAGATAAACAAAAAGTATTAATAGTGGAACCGCCAGAATTTGTCTTTGAGCTTTTGTCTGCCTTGAAAAAAGCATTGTCAAAATGAATAACAGTGTTCATAAAATGTACGTCATCCCAAGCAATTTCTTTGACTCGCTCATGAAAAAATCTAAAATTACAGAAGATCCAGTAATTAGTGTTCAGGTAGAAATTGAATCGGATAAAGAACAATTATTGAAAAGTAAAAAAGGAAATTCAGAACAAAAAGTATGTAAATATATTAATGCAGCGCATAAACAAAGCATCTTAGAAGAGCAGCAAAAAAGGGCTTTAAGTACCCCCATTACTGTTAACATTGTTCCCAAGGTAGCAAAACCGGCTAGTGGGGTAAAACTGCCCGGGGAGTTTAAACAAGAACCCAAACAAGAAGCAGTAGTTACAAGAGCACGGTTAAAAAAGTTGCCTGTGAAATCGGAAGAAACTGAAATTCCTAGTGATTTACAAAAAATTAAAGACACTATAACTCCAAAAAAGCGTGGTAGACCTAGTAAAAGCAGTGCTGTAGCTGAAGATATGCTAGGGATGGGTGCATCCCAAAAAACAACTTTACAACGATGAAGTGTTTTATATGTATGAACCAATAGGCAAATCAAAAAAGCACTTAATTAACTTAATTTTGCATTCAACCTGAAAAGCAAGCACCTCAGATTGGCTGATGATGACTCATCAAACGCATAGTCTAGCGCCAAATTGCATCATATTTCATTATATTACCATGAATTTTTCATAGTGGAAATTTCCACTAGAGAAATTTCCACTAAGGAAAAGAAAATGTTATAAATAGGGAGGGCAGCAGATGATTAATCATTCATGGTCTAGCTTGCAAAAAATGGCTCTTAATCGAGAATTACTTAAACAAATTATTGAATCAAGCATGTGGGTTGGCAACTTGCACTTAATTAACATATTATGGAATACTGCAATTGAATACCAAAATATAATCACAGAACAATTTTGGGCAACTTCAATGGAGGATTCGACCTCGTCTCAACAACTACTTTTCCCCAAGATTTCTCGCAAAAATCTGCAGCTCTTGGTTGACAGCAAATTGTGGGAAAACGATTCGAAAATTTTATGGTTTATTTTTGAAAATTATGCTAATTTGAATTTATCGACTCGAGAACGAGCCAATTTTGGATCCCCCAAATTTTGGCATTAATTATTCAACAGCAAAATTGGGCAGCAGTTTGGGAGTGGATTAGCCCCGATCAAAAATTATTTTACTATTGGCGAACAATCACGCATAAAAGTTAAAAGATTCAACACGGAAGCCACATCATACAGCATTCAGTTCAAAAATATCAATAAAATCAGTGCGAATTTGTTTCCTTACCATTTTGAATGCGATCGTAAAACGCATCTTGTCTGGGCACAATCCTAACGACCGAGTAGGCCTTGAGATGAGTCATCTGAGCCTCGACTCTCGCGTCTTGGTAGCCTTTGCCCCGGTAGAATCAATGAATGCGGATCGCATATTGAACGTCATCAAGTGGATTTAGCAATCTAAAAAGGAATTTGACCTTGATCAGCAAATGACCCTAAAAGTGGTCATCGTTGATTCGCCAAAAGGAGGCATGAACAAAAACGAAGCATCGCGATCGCGAATTGTTAACTGGCAGGAATGGTTTGACAAGCATACCGGCCCTGCATGGAGGCTGTTTCATTCAGGTCAGAAATTTTGAATTTTAGCTTAACTTAGCTTAAAGTTTCTATAAAAGCAAATCTGAGAAAATACTTATGTAAAGAAAACATCAAAAAAATAGTAAAATAGTTAATTTTGTGTAATTAGCTTAGAGAAATCTTCACTAAAAAATTCCCTGGGGAAATTTCCACTCCATGTATACATAGCATAAGAATGCTAAGGAAGGAAAAACACGGTAAAATAATTAATTTTGCGTAGCTCGGAGAAATTTATTTGTTTTTTTGCAAAAAAATTCCCTGGGGGAAATTTCCACCCGTGTATACATAGCATAAGAATGCTAAACAGCAATAAGCTTAATTAAATATGCACAAATATAAAGAAAAATAGAAGCTGAAAAGCAAATTTTTAAAATGGAACAGTAATCATGATTCTTATTGTGGGAAAGAAACATACATTTTCGAACGCTTGGGGCAGAAACTAATATACATATATGTTGCACGTAATGAGCAAACTTAGGAAAATAAATCAATAAACTTCGATATGTAAAATTATTCATAAACGCACGATTTTGAGAAAAATGCGTTTTTTTGTCAAAAATGAGCAAAAATCATTGAAAGAAAGAAAAGCATAACTGACTTTAAGTTCGTATTTTTTGGAAAAATTTTTTAAAACTCATTTTATTAGAAAAAATCCTTTCCACGATTTTCTGGCATAAACATAAAAAGACATACGTATATAGAGGACGTTTTAATGTATGATAAATAATCTGATGTTTTTGTTAAATCATTAAGAAGTAAAAATTTTGAAAAAAACGCGTTTTTAGTCTTAAATGCGCAAAAGCGAAATTTTTTACTAGTTTTTTTGGGCGAATGTAAAAAATTTCTTGGGGTCCCTTATTGAAACACAAAAAAGATAACGAGTTTTAATTGCAAACAAAATCGTGATTTTTTGTTTGAAAATTTTCCCAGGGTGGGAAATTCGAAAATCCTCAATTTCTTCATTATAACTGAGAAAAATCACAGATATTAAAATCGTTAGCAATTCAAAAGTTCTAAAATTTTGTTCTGAAAATTTAGATAAAAAACGCGGATAATTTGTGCTTGGCTCGAGCGATCGTGGTTGCAAAAGCCCGATTGGACAAGCACCCGCAATGGAACACCATTAGGCTAGGGGATCAAACTAGGTGCACTTTGCAGAAACGCCTGGCTGAGCAGCTAATGGCAGACTCTGGTCTCAAAAATTTCTTTGGTTTTTGCGGAATCAAAGAAGCCCAAAAATGCAGGAGCATTTGGGCCCCAAATACCAGATCAAAATTTCCTCAAAAGACCACTTCAACAGTCTAATTTACAAAGGCCCGGCTGCTGAAAAAATTTTGCATATTTACCTCCATGATAATCACTACGATGTGATTACTAAAATGCCCGCTTTCATGGCTCGATCGTATTACTGCGACAAATGCGATCATGGCTATAGCAAGGAGGAAGACCACAAATGCAACAGGCAGGGGTGCCCCGGCTGCAATAGACCAAAACCGTGCCCCAAAGAAGTATGGAGGAAATGCAAAGACTGCAATAGGTGAAAATTATTATTATTATTATTATTATTATTATTATTATTTTTACTTTTCTACCATTATCATATATATATATATATATATATATATATATATATATATATATATATATATATATATATATATATATATATATATATATATATATATATATATATATATATATATATATATATATATATATATATACATATATGCGTAGATAGTTTGAAGCAAAATACTTTTCGACTTAATGAGGGTTTTTGAAAAAAAAACAAATTTTTCAAAACAAAATTTATGTTTTTCATCTGCTTGTAAAATCCAATCTACTAATTTTCCGTTTTTCTCGATTTTAAGGTACTTCCCAAGCCTGCAGTGCTTCCTGAACCACAAAATGGGCCAAACAAAAGCGCAAAAAGCGGCAAAGTACAAAAAGTTTATTCAGTTTGCGAGCGTGTGAAGCGATGCAAAAATTGTGATCAATTAGTACACACCTCCCACGCCAAACGGCATAAATGTTTCCAGTTCCACTGCAAGACTTGCAACAAGAACGAGGACAAAGAAGGCCATGAATGCTACATGAAGGTAAGTTTAAAAGCCTAGATAATATTATAATGTGATTAATTCGGTAAAAAAATAATGAAAATATGAAAAAATAAATAATTAAACAACAGAAAGAGGTGAAATTGGAGAAAATCTTATTTTGCATTTATCTCTTAAGTGACAAGGGATTTAGGAGAGGCCAAAGCTCTTTTTCGAATTTTACTAGTTTTTCTCGAATTTTTTCTCTAGAAATCAGTATAAAAAGCACACAATACCTGCATTTTTGTTCTAATTTTACTGAATTTTTCGAAATTTTTCCTGAGAAAAGGGAGAGCCCTAAAAAATCATGTCTAAAAGAACGTTCAATTTAAAGCGTCTTTTTTTCATTTTAGACCATTAGGAAGAGGATAAAAGATTAGACAAAAAGCGGCCAGTCTTCATTTTCTTTGACTTTGAAACCCGTCAGGACACGCAGATGTCCGAAAATGTCAATGGCCCAATTTTCAAGCATATCCCAAATTGCTGTATCGCGTACTGATTGTGCGATCAATGCAGGGGCCAGGAGCTAGGGTCTTGCGCCAACTGCGGGGGCCAAAACCGTCATATATTCATGGGGGAGACTTGCCTTAACGAGTTCAGTAAATGGTTGTTCCCTGCGCAAAACCGAGGAGCGACTGCATTGGCCCATAATGCGCGTGGCTTCGATTCCCAGTTCCTCCTCAAATATTTGCACGAGCAGAGGACTATTCCGCCTAAAGTAGTAACAAAAGGTGAGCAATAAAAATAAACAACACCCAAAAATATGAGAAACGTTAAGTAATTAGTATTTTATTCTGAAAACATGCTAGCCTAAAAGATTAAAAGCGTAAATAATACATTTTTCTAATCACTATTATTATATTTTCAAGGGCTGGAGATTCTCATGCTGGAGGCTGGCGGAGTTTGCATGATCAACACGCTGAATCTCCTACCAATGCCCCTGAGCGCATTTCCAAAGACCTTCAGCAAAACTGAGCTCAAAAAAGGCTACTTCCCACACCTGGGCGTGGGGGGGGTTTGGGGGTATGCACCCCCCAGAAACCAAAATACTCACCCCCAGAATTCAATTTTTGAAAATTTTTTTCGTTTTTTTAGCAATTTTTTGATGCCAATGGATAGTGCTTGATGAGAAACGTCGAAAAATGGTGTTTTTATCGCCATACCACCATTTTTAAGGCCATTTTTCGACCTTCAAAAAATCTTGCACTCCCCCAGAATTTTCTTGCTGCCCACGTATGCTACTTCCCCCATTTCTTCAACACCTCTGCGAATTGGCCCGGACTCAGTGAAAGCGGAAGCCAGGGCAGCATTTTTTGAATGGTAAAAATAGTATTTTTTCATAAAAATAAGTTAAAATATTGCAAATTTATGTAAAAAAACGTTCATTTTCAACAAAAAAAAAGAATATTTATTTAAAGATTAGCTTATGCATTTTTTGGTTTCACAATATTGCTAATTTATGGAAAATTTCACATTTTCGACAAAAAAAGTTAAAAAATTACCCTCCCGTGTTTATAAAAGCGTTATTATTCCAAAAATGACGATTTTTGTTTGTTTCTTCAGGTATAATAAAGAAAAAGAAGCGGGCAAGGAATTCAACTTCCAAGCGGATCTCGTCTCGTATTGCGAGAGCGATGTGCACATATTAGCCAAATGCTCAATGAAATTCCGCGATATTTTCCTCACAGAAACCGGAGTGGACCATACGTGGGCAGCAAGAAAATTCTGGGGGGGTCCAAAATTTTTTGAAGGTCAAAAAATGGCCTTAAAAATGGTAATATATGGATAAAAACACCATTTTTCGACGTTTCTCATCAAGCACTATCCATTGGCATCAAAAAATTGCGACAAAAACGAAAAAAATTTTCAAAAATTGATTTCTGGGGGGTCTTTTGATTTCTGGGGGGTCTTTTGGTTTCTGGGGGGTCCAGACCCCCCCCCCAGATCCCCCCCACGCCCATGTGTGGAGTGGACCCTTTCTTGACCAGCTTAACCATCGCCTCGGCCTGCAATTACGTTTTCCAGAAGAATTTTTTGTTGGAAGAAACGATTGGCATCATACCGCACGGGGGATACCAAAATCACGAAAACCAATTGGTCATTGCCCTGAAATTGCTCAAATGGCTGGCTAAAAAGGATAACATCCAAATAAGGCATAAGCTTAATGGAGGGGAAGTGAAAATTGGCCCGTAGAAGGTGGATGGAGTCCATGGCCAAACGATTTACGAATTGCAGGGCTGTTGGTATGTATTTTTCAATTTTTCTTCAAAATTAGGATTTTTCAAAAAATAAGATAAAAAATAAGTATTTTATAATGAAAAAATTACTTATAAAAAAGCACTTGATATAAAAAAGCTAAATAATTATTTAAAAAATGTTAAGCATTTTTTGTATTAAACAATTTATATTTTCAAAAAAATTTTACATTAAATTTGCATTTTTAAGCTAAAAAATAAAGAATTTTTGCTTCAAAAGTAAAAATAAAATGTATATACCTAAAATAATTTTGGGGTTTTTAACTGAAAAACGGCTAAAACGTGGATTTTTATGTTAAAAACAATTTTTATACACAAAAAAGCTAATTTTTTCTTTTTTTGTTAAGGTGGCACGGGTGCCCAAAATGCGTGCCAAAAAGGACTGAAACCATGTTGGACTGGCAAAGAAGCGCAGAAGAGGCATTCCAGGCCACCATGGACTGGAAGAAATACCTGGAATCGAAGGGCTATACAGTGATCGAAAAATGGGGGTGCGAACTAGCAAAAAAACTGAAGGTTAATTTCGTAAAACCATAATTTTTTAAAAAAATTTTTTGTATGAAGGGGAGGATAGGGGAACCCAAACATTTATTTAAAAAATGTACGTATCAAGGGGAGGAGGGGAAACTCCAAGCATTTTTCGCTATTTTCTTATGTGAAAATAATGTGTTTTCTTTATTTTTCAGGAGAGTAAAGAAATGAAGGCATTTTTTGACTCAGTCAAAATAACGGAACCTTTGGGGCCTTGCGAAGCTTTTTTCGGAGGCAGGACCAACGCCATAAAGCTGTATCACAAGTGCCAGCCCGGGGAGACCATCCAATATGTGGATGTGTGCTCACTATGCCCCTGAGTCTGCAAGAATGGCCAATTTCCAATAAAGTGAGATTTTTTCGAGTATTTTTCCAATTTTACTTTATAGTGTTTGCGTGTATTCTTAATAACCTTTGCGTTTTCAGGTTTAATATTTAAAATGCAAAAAACTAATTGCGTTTTCTTATTTTTTCAGACATCCCAAAATTATCACCAAAAATTTCGAGGATTTGGATCAAAAAACGTACACGGGCATCATCAAATGCACCGTCTTACCGCCCCAAGGACTTTATCACCCGGTTTTGCCCTACCGCATGAATGGAAAGCTGCTGTTTCCGCTGTGCCACAAAGGCACCAGCGAGCAAATCGACTTTTGCAAGCACTCGAATTCGGAGCGAGCTTTGAGCGGAGCATCGGTTTCGCTGGAGCTTTACAAGGCCCTGGAAAAAGAATATAAGGTGAGAAAAATACAAATGCACGCATAGAGGGGTAAGAGGGTCAATATTGAGAAAATTTCATTAAAATGCTTAAATACCATCTTTCCTGAAAATTTTTTTTGGATAAATTATCTAAATAAGCACACATTATTACAAGTGGTACGGTGATTCTGGGGGTAAAAACCCATTCTTGGTGCTAAAATGTTAAAAATCGTTCAATTTTCCGAAATTTGTTTATTCTGTATAATTAATCATTTTTCCTTTTTTCTTTCAGATAATCGAAATTGATGAGGTTTGGCACTACCCCAAAACCAAACAATATGATCCGAAAAACAAAACCGGTGGACTGTTTGCAGAGTACATAAATACCTTCCTGCGGCTTGAGCAGCAGGCTGATGGGTGGCCCTCGGATGCCAAAACCAACCATGAAAAAGCCCAATATGTGGACAATTACTACAAAATGGAGGGGATTAAACTTTTATTTCACAGAAATAAATGAACAATAATATAATTTATGTCACAATTCATTCACCCCCCTCCCTCCACTCGCGGCGTTGCATTCTTTCAATCTGAAAATAATGTAAAAATATAATATTGAAGAAGCTACAAAAAATATAAAAATTAATGTACTAAATAGGATAAATACTTATTATTTGACATTCCTTTGCCCCCAACTCTGCGCAAATAAGAATAGAGCAGCATGGTTTTCTTTGTAAATTAATACCCATTGGACGCATGGTTTTATATGTTATAATGACTCGAGTTTTTTGAGAATTTGTATCGACCTTTTTCTACTGCATCAAATAATAAATTCATTAATTTTGGTTCAGTTATGATAAAGTAAGACACCCGCTTGTTTTGGGAAAGCATAAATTTAAGAGCCTCGGAAATATTTAAGTGTTTTGAAAAATGCTTATAGGCATTTTAGGAAATGACAAATGACGAATTAAACTTTCTAGATGGATAATAACCTAGTATATTTTGATTAACACTGAAAACTCTTGAACTTGGGAAAATGGTTAAATTTCAATAGCAAAAATTTGTATGGTGGAATTTTCCCTCATGGAAATTTCCTTAGTGGGAATTTACCTAGTGGAAATTTCCCTAGTGGAAATTTACCTCGTGGAAATTTACCTGTAAACATATGATGCATAACAAGTGTCAATTCAGTCAGTGTTTTTGTGCTCAATTCACTCAGTCTATTACAATATATTTGTTTAGTTTGCCGACCAAATGAGATAAAGTCATATTCGACAAGTTGTGATCTATTACAATGTTGCTTGCTTGCTTGCCTACTGAGCTAAAAACAAAAATATTCAGCTACCTGAATTTTTTGAGTCGGTTTTGGGCTGCTGGCGTCTGTTGGGAGTGGCGCAACCTAATTCTCAATAGCTATATCCCCAAATCCGAACAATTGACCATCTCCATTGCTTTTTGCGATCAAGGAGCTTACACAAGAGAGTAACTAAACTTTTCAAAATGTTTTTGCAACAGAACAATAATTTTTCCACTTTTCTTGTTAAAAGCTTTAGCTTCGCTAAATTTTTTTTGAACTATATAAGACAGTATGGTAGATTAGCTAAATATTTTCAATGTATCTGTTTTTATGCTTAATAATGTTTAAGAATTTTTTCGCCCCCGGGAATCCCAAGAATGATCCAAAAAAGTTTCCTATGAAGGGTGGGCCAAAAATCAGCTTCTTGGGACAGGGACTGGGCAAAGATTTGTCACTCAACATGATGGATCCGATAGGCAAATTGCTGCTGGAGATAATAAAATGCTGCAGACCTGGCACGATTAAAATCCAGGGAGTTGATATAGATGAAAATTGGGTGGTTATAATAAATGATGCGCGCGCTAAAACTCTCATTTTTGACACGTGTTCCGTTGAAAATTTGGCAACCGTTTCTAATATTATTTCGGTTTACCGCGTTATCATTCAAAATTCTAAATTTGATTCCTGGTTTGTTGTGCTTCTCAGATTGCTTCAACCTTCCGAGCTTTTTGTTTTTCATTGTTATTTGAATACCATGCTACTAAATACGATGGACCTCGTTTTAAGCTCGCTGCCTAATCTGAAAAAACTGTTACTGACTCTGTTTTTTGCGCAAAGACCCTCACATTTAATGGCGCGCCAAACGTTTACCTACATAATAGAACATGCACGCACTAGAAATCATGATTTTGACTTTATTTTTGATGGCTTACATTATTTTTTGGATAATTCAGATTCAGAAAATTTTATTCAAAATCACTACGCATTCGTGAATTATAAAATTCTTGTAAAAGTGCCAATTTTGTCACGCAAATGGATTATAAAAAAATACGATGAACAAAATATGATCACGTTTGCAAATATTGTTCAAATGGAGGATGTTTCCGACTTTTATTAACAAATAAAAAGTTGGTGAGAACCAGACATGCACATACAAGAGATGAGGGGAAATTTTTTAAGTTGCTTTTTAGACTTCAAAAAATATAGATATGCATTAACATCACAATTTTTAATACTTTGTGACAATAATTTTTTTCAACTCGAAAAAAATTTGAACAATTGTATTTGGGGTGTAGAGCCGAAAGTTTGTCACTTCCTTAAATATCAGTGGGAGGGCATTACCATAGGTAGGCGGGACTAAAGTTATGGAGGATGTGCAAAATTTTTTAAAAGTTAATCTTGGTCTCAAATAGTGCAATGATAAAAAACACCATATTTTCAACTTTTCTCGTCAAGCTCTATTCATTGACATAAAAAATTGTGGAAAAAATTAAAAAATTGAAATTCTGGAGGTATTGCTGGGAATTTTCATTTAAGGTATTTTGCCTTCTGCATACCCCCACGCCTAGGTATGGGACATACCCCTTAATTTCCATTTCCAGGGTAGTGCTTAAAGAGGATTACTGGCTCTGCGCGGATCGCACTAGAAAAAAATATTAAATATTATTTAAGCAAATTATGTCCGTCAAATTTGACAGCGATTTCAGCGCATCAAACGACCTCTTGTTAAATGGAAACGTAGTCACAAGAGTAAAGATTAAATATTTTACTCTGATGAATTAAACAAAACAGCATTTTTTTAAGAGCACAGAAACCGTCACCAACGAGTATCCAAATTTTAAATTTTTCCTTGACGAAACAGAAGCCGCACAGGTAACAATTTTTAGAATAATGTATATATTGCAAACAAACATGAATTTTAATAGGGAATTGAGCGTCATTTGGGCTTATTGAAACTGCCTGAAAAATTTGTAGTTTGTTTAAACTCGTCTTGATTATACAAAAAAATACTACATTGCAAAGATTGTATCAATTTTTATTTTCTTGGACTTGGAAAATTTATCAATTATTTCATAATTAACCCATTTCTATATATATTAAAATTAAGAACGTTTTATTTAGGTCATCGAAAATGATGAATGTTACGCTGTGACCTTTAGCAATGGCGTAATTCATAGTTTTGCTAAAGATGTAAATTAAATTTTTTTTGTTGTAATATTCACATTATAAAAATAAACAATATATTTTATTCAGGGAATATTAACGTCGGCTGACGAAAAAAACGAAATTCGTATATATACTATGGTAAATAATTTTTAATTCTAAAACAACACATTGTGACAAAATGACTGAGTCTGTTACTTTTTAGTACGCAGGATTGGATGAGGGCAAGGAACAGGCGGTAAGAATGTGGTTGGTCATATTTATTTAAAATTAGTACATGAATATTTTTATTGAACAAATTGATATCTAAATTAATGGCTTTTACTAATTATAGTATTAAGAATTGTATTAAAAGAGGAACATTTTAAGTTGATACTTACATACTTACAGGGGCGCACGTCGGATTTTTTAGGAAGGAGTGGGCGGTCCAATATTGTTGAAATTATATTACGGGATACGTTCGACGGGGCATTTCCTGACGTTTCCAAACATTCCGATAAGTTTAAAAATTTAAATTTTTCTATAAAATTTTTCTTTCCTGAATAAGCTGTGAAAAGTGTCGTTTTTGGCCGTGCTTAGGTCTAAATCAATTGAAACAACGATTCTATGGCGTGAAGCGCCAAAAATTCCGATATTTTTTCATTGAACCTATTCCCATCATTTTCCATGCATTATCTTGCCTTTTCAAGATTGTTAACAGCAGAATTTTTTTTTGGTTACAGGAGCCAAACTGCATAACAGAAAACGATTGCCAGCAAAGTGTAGAAAAAGTGAGAATTTTCCATGGATCAATGAGTATTGAAAAGATAAAATCTTTTAATTTTGAATAAATTTTCAGATGCGTAGTTGACGTAGAGCAAGAGCCGAAAAAGAAGAGATGCGGCTGATGCGGGAAAGTTTGCTTGTAGGCCATTTTTAGGGAACTAATTAATTATATAGAGATCTGATAGTTCAAAATTTCAGAGAGAATTAAAGCACCCAGCAATGTATAGAAAGCGGAAAAACTGCAAATTGCCAAGTGAGAAGCAATTAGGCAAACTTTTAGAAAAAAGTGCGTTCTGGAAGCACAAATATATAGGTATAATAGAATGTGCACGGCGGTAAAGTGCTCGTCGGAAGAGTTGTATTTGAGCAAAAGCGAAATAACCGATATCGCGATGGAACATTTAAAATACAAATAAGTTTTTGTGTACGTTTATTATTATCGGTCAAAGAACTTAGTAGGACGTCTAGAGCGGGCTTAAGTGGGGGAGGGAGTATGAGAAAATACTTTTCGCAGTCATTTGCTTTAAAGATAATACAAGATTTGTCTTTTTTCCTTAGCTAAGTATTAAAAATTTTGATGCCTACATCTTGAAAAGTGCGATGAAAAAGAAGTTTAAATTGGAAAACTAATTTCTTCAAAATGCTCTTATGAATTTCTTTGTAATGCTGCTATTTTCGTCGCTCATATTTTCTCATACTTAAGTAATCTCCATATTCGCAGTGCCGGTGCTCTTTTTTCGCCATTTGAATTTGCTCAATTTTTGTTTTTCGTTTATTGTAACAGTAATATGCGCATCATATTTTTTTACATGCCCTTTATAACCTGTCAATTGTTCATGCATTTACGTATATATATACTAATGCCACTGTATCATACTAATTAAGCTAGGAAAAAAGTGCAGTTTGTTTTCTATAAATATAGGTACCTTTATACTTAAATTACTTTATACATATCTATGATTTATTTTCAGATTACACCAGAATGAATGTGATACCACTTTTATTAATACTTTTTTCAGTTTCAAATGCACAAAAATGCTACAAATACGGGATATGCACTATAATTGAGTGCGATAACTAACATGAACTAACAAATTTTCCGAAACAATTCAGATTGGTTCACTTGAAAAACAGTTGTGACTTTCAAGTTCCCAGTTGGAAAAACTTCACCAAAAAATATCCTGATCTTGATTCTATAAAATTCAGTCCATTTTGCAAAAATTGTTTGAAAATTGATGAGCACACCTGGGCATGGGGGGTTTGGGAGGGGTATGCACCTTCCCCCAGAAACCAAAATACCCCCCTACCCCAGAAATCAAAATACCCCCCCCAGAATTCAATTTTTGAAAATTTTTTTCGTTTTTTTCGCAATTTTTTGATGCCAATGGATAGTGCTTGATGAGAAACGTCAAAAAATGGTGTTTTTATTGACATACCACCATTTTTAAGGCCATTTTTCGACCTTCAAAAAATCTTGCACCCCCCAGAATTTTCTTGCTGCCCACGTATGTTGATGAGCATTTTAATGGAATAAAAATTGAAGGCAGATGTTTAGAAAGTGATATGCAATGCAGACATAAAGAAGATTTGAATATCATTTCAAATGAAATAGCGAGCTGCATAGCTTTACTAGTTACACTGACCATTTTGTATTTGTTTCGCTTTATTAAGAAAGAAATTATACATAATGTGAAAAGAATGCGTAATAATAATCACAATCAATCATGCGGCAAAACGATTCCGCTTTCCTCGAGCAATTTTTTAAGCTCTTCAGCTGTTAGAGAAGGAGTCTGAACAACTACAGGTTTTGGCTCTGGAAATTTGGCCATGCGTTTGTCGATGTAAAGTTCAATTTCATCATTAAGTCAGAGAGCATGCCCAACTCGAACCATATTATTAGCAAAAACGCTCTTAAATTTTTTGACGTTGTAGTTTTTTTGTAATTTCTTGCACGTTTTGAACGTGAATTTGGTGTAATTAAGACCTTTAATTCCTTTGGTTCGGATAGCTTCCATGAATAAAAATTGATGAACAATTGAAAATACCCCGCAAGGCAAATGGACGTTTCCAAACCAGGATGCATGAATAAGGCTAAAGAATAATTTTATTATTTATGCACACAACCTTCTAGTAAAACGCGCACAATAAGATCAGCTCTGAATAAATCATTTAAATTTTGAGCCCGTAATACAGCACTTGCCGGTATGAAAAATCAGTACCGTTAAACAAGACACGTTATATTTCAAGGCAGGAAAAATTTCAGGCTCATAAAAACAGCTTTTCCCCTGACATTTCTTGTACACTTTTTGCAAGTCTACTGGATGTCCTACGCCATTGGTGGCCACGTAATTATGAATAGTAAATTTGGAGAATTTGGCATTGAAACCGCATTTTTGTAGAATATCAATCATTTTGATGAACACAAGGTGGGTGTCTTCCTCATTTCTTGTGCCGGTACATACTAGCTTTGCCGGATCAAAACAGCAGAGTTGTAGCTATGGGGTCCTGAAATCTGAGACTGAGGCCTGGGAATCTCGCTGGTTTAGTCTTAACTATTTCTTCGCATTCCAAAGTTATTTTATTCAAATTCAAAGGACATAAACAGTCTAGAGACGCAATTAAATTGCACACCTTCATTTTAGGGGCATGATGAAATTTGGGGTTGTGCCCCCTACTTATAAATGTACCTCCTGCTAATATCCTATGAAATGTGTCCAGACCTGTTAATTTTATTTCTCTTAAGCACATATATGTAAATATTCTTCGTTTTTGTTAAAAGTCTCAACAAATTCTCGAAAATCGTTCTCATTAGATAAACCAACGGTAAAGCGGTTGAAAGTAAATACGCAATACTGTGTACGCGATTTGAAAACTTGCGCCATTTGAATGAGAAAAGCCACATATCGCTGTTCAACATAAATAGTTTGATACAAAATAAAGTCAAACGAGCATTGTTCTAAGCAACTTAAATGCACGATATTTTTGCTTAAATGATCCAAAAAATCAACATTCATTTTGAGACCAGAAAAACGTATTATTTTTGGTTTAAAAACGGAAAATAAGCAAAAAGGGATACACTCAGTAGCGGAAAGTTGCATTGTGAATTTGTCGATATCGTATGTTATTGCTTTCCAATACATAACTTCCAGAGAGCGCACAAAGTACAAATAAATAGATTTTTGATTCAAGTCATTTTTCAGGAATGCTTCAAAAACATCGAACCAAAACGAATTCAAGGAAATTTGGAAAGTTATGTTCAAGCAGCCCGGATTAGCTTTTTGAATAACTTTAATCAATTCACTGGGGTCCTTGGGATTTTCTTCATCCAGAGAATAACTGGCGCAAGTTTGCTCTTTTTTTGGTGAAAGACTGATGTAACGGGCGTACACGTTGTTGAGAATAAGAGTCAGGTCCATACGTGGGCAGCAAGAAAATTCTGGGGGGGGGTGCAAGATTTTTTTGAAGGTCGAAAAATGGCCTTAAAAATGGTGGTATGGCGATAAAAACACCATTTTTCGATGTTTCTCATCAAGCACTATCCATTGGCATCAAAAAATTGCGAAAAAAACGAAAAAAATTTTCAAAAATTGAATTCTGAGGGGGGGGGGTATTTTGATTTCTGGGGGGGTATTTGGTTTCTGGGGGTGCATACCCCCCCCCAAACCCCCCACGCCCAGGTGTGGTCAGGTCGAGATTGAAGGGCCAGTTTTTTTTATCCTGCAAGACGTTTCTCCAACCTGCGCACACTCGTTTGCATTTCACTTTATCGTGAAAGTCCAAATGTGAGAAAATTTTCATTTGCAATTCAACAGCAAGTTCAAAATGAGCAGCCATTTTAAGTAGATAGCAAATGCTCAACAAAACGTAGAGAAGAATAAATTTTTCATATGAAAAGTTAGAAGGTGGAAATTTCCATAGCGGAAATTTCCTAGTGGAAATTTCCTAGTGGAAATTTCCCTAGTGGAAATTTCCATAGTGGAAATTATACATACAAATATATATATATATATATGTATCATACATATATATATATATATGTATATGTACCTACTTTGATTATACACTGTCTTTTAGTATTGAGCATTGAACAAAATGTGGGGATTCTATTGGGAAGGCTAAGTTTATCTCAGCAAAGAGAATTATAAATATCACGTGACCAAACACGTTGAAGTGGCAATATGGAAGGAAAAGGAGTGGAAAAACCCAAAATCTCAAAGCATTTTTTTGGTCACAAAAGGCGAACTGAGGCATTTAATGGAAACAACTTTTCAATACGGAGATAGCTGGTATGGGGAACAAGATAATGGAGAACTTTTTCGATGTTTCAAGTTTAAATTTGAGAGCGTTATTGGGTTTAGCGCCCGCCACAACGCCTACTGCAAAGTCTTACGAATAGTAACATGTGAAAAAAAAGATGATGAATACAAAATTGTTTCGATTTACGCTCAATTGCGTTAAGTGTTTTGTTTTGTGTGAAGTAAAAATAGTCGGGTCTTAGTTCGCCACCAAGTGGTTTAAGCCCGTTGCGCCCCGACAAGGCGCCCAACCGTTGCAACAGGTCTTACCTTTCTTCTTCATCCCGCTCTTCCTCCTGGAAAAATACAAAAAGTGTAAACTATGATTGGTATAGTGAAGGTTGCGCGCTGAAATTTGTACATACCATACTTAACATATTCTTAACATACCCTGAAATTTTTAGTTTGATCCGACCGCTGGTTCTTGAGTTATTTCCCCCAGAGAAATTTCCCCCTCCCCTGGCCCTGGGCAGGCACGCGACCCCTCCCTCCCCATGCTACAACGCAGCCTATGCTACAGTATTGCGCCCTGAGAAAAGCCAGGGAGCAGATTCTGAGCCCCTCCGCCTATGCTATAACACAGGCTATGTTATAACACATGCATCCTAGGGACACAGGGTTAACTACTCATGAACTTTATGTAAAAAGTGCTCTTTATTGTCTTTTGCGCTAAACATGCAAAATCCGTAGTATTTAGGAGCACAGCTGCAAAATTCCGTTATATACAACCCCTCACCATATTCCCTCAGCTTGTTGGTCATTTCACCGAGACAAGATGAACAACAGGCATCTGATATTCGCGCAGCTTGTTTAAATTTGAAATGTAAATTATACTGTCTGTATCAAAATATAGGACCCTTTTGCCCAATTTCACAATATACAAATATAGTTCCAGCCGCGCATGGGTTGTCGTATAAGCCACAATTACAGAGTTTGTGTTTGGCATCATATCAACCAAATTGTCTAGCTGCTTATATGTGACGGAAACCATGTTATTGTTTATCAACTGAATTGCTGAGACCATTACGGATGGATCAAAAATGCGAGCAAAGTACTTGGCCGGATCCGTGAAATAAACAGTTTTGCTCAGGTTGTTCCTCTAGTTAAACTTAATAAACAAGAAAATTTCAAAATTTTCATATAAATAAAGCTAAACCTTAAAATAATATTAGAACAAGCCTGAAAAGAAGAAATTATGTTAGAACAAATCTCACTTTTCCCCAAAAACTATTTTAGCATCAGCTTTGCTAGAGTGTGTTTCCCTGGGTTCTTTTCAATATTCTGTTGATCCAGCAGAATGTTCTCTTAGTCCTCAATGTCATAAATGTAATCTAGCTTTTCCTCATCCATTTGGGCGTGTAAAGGGTATCCCTCCGCTTCCTGACACACCAGAAATATCATATTAGTTTTTAAGCTGGACTCTATGCAAATACTCATCTTACAAGTTTCATCTTCATAAAGCTCTTGAGGTAATCTGTAAACAGGCCGCTATTGGGGTTGTCTCTCAAATCAAACTGCTCAATTTTATCATAGTGCCACACTTTGGAGATTTTTACAATCTGGAAAACTGTCAACACTAGCATTTAGACACTTAAAAATATAAAATTGCTACCGTATAGCCCATGGCCCGGACCTTGTAAAGCTCTGACATCACCCACGTGCCTTTTATTGCCCGTTCTTCATCACTGTGCTTGCACATAGTCTTTTGTTGCAAAGTCGCACAGGTTTGGCAAAGCGGGTACATTAGCTTTCCCCTGCTCAAAATGGCAAAACAGGGTGAAACAGCTTTTTGGGCGGTAAGATGGAGCATTTAATTAGGCCCTCGTATGGCTGATTTTTGATGGTAATATTTTCAAAGTTTTCCATCCAAGTTATTGGGTGGCTGGTCAGGTATCTCCCGTTCTTGTTTACGTAAGGGTAGAGACCACACCTGGGCGTAAGGGGGTGTGGGGGGTATGCACCCCCCAGAAAACAAAATACCCCTCCCCCTAGAAATCAAAATACCCCCCCAGAATTCAATTTTTTAAAAATTTTTTCCGTTTTTTTCGCAATTTTTTGATGCCAATGGATAGTTCTTGATGAGAAACGTCGAAAAATGGTGTTTATATTGCCATACCATCATTTTTAAGGCCATTTTTTGACCTTCAAAAAAATCTTGCACCCCCAGAATTTTCTTGCTGCCCACGTATGGTAGAGACTACATATATTGGCGTAATTAATTTTTCCATCAGAGAACCATAGGAATTGCATTTATTTTATGATACAATTTTATGGCATTGGTTCTCCCTGTAGAAGGCTGAAACGCAAAGTGAATGTTAGAAACACAAAAATTGTAAAAAAACACAAAACTCACCATCTTGGGGGGTTTATTGGAGGCTCGCCTGCATCCACGCTATCAAAAAATTGTTTCATCTTGGCGTCGGTCGCAATTTCTGGCAGCAAGTCACACTCCCAGATTTCAACTAAACGGTAACTTGCTTGAACAATAGATTTTGCACATTCTATTGTCTTATCTCTTGCTTCTTTTGCATTTAAGCTCTTATTAGCAGACAACTGGTTCTGTTTTAGCATACGTTTTGTGCAGCCATGCCAGAAACAGCTATAAAGCTCAAATTAAGGGTTACCAGAAATACGGTCCGCATTATATTTGTTAATTTTGATTTTGTATCCATTTTGTTTATGTTAAATGTGAATGTTTTCCTTGAAAGACACCCATTTTAGCCATTTTATAGCGATTATAGACTGTTTCTCCTTGTGCCTGTAAGTGTCCACCGGGATTATGCCTGTTGTGTCTGGCTTGAGAAAAAGTTTCCTAAACACCAAAGTGCATGCACTGGCAATTGTCAGCAATTTTTCAAATGGATCAACCATAGTCTCGGACATGAATATGTCTTGAAACTTTAAGCTGCACTGTCTTAGAACAGTCATGTCACTCTCACAGTATTTTAGTATTTCTTCTTGGAACTTGAAAATCTAAAAAAAAGCAAAAATTCAAAAATTTAAACATTGAAAAATGCAGAAGGGCGCACTTTTTCTTTTTGAGAGTTATACCCATTGTAAAATTTTTGATATTTGTCTGGTTTCATTGATGTTGGAAAGTAAAAACACTCATTGGGCGCCCCACGTAATCCCAATTGTTGCACATGTTAAAAACCATGAGGAATATAACCCTTACACAGCTCGGTGATTCCAGACGTTTTTGGAAAATTTGCCGATTTCATTGGCAAAAAATTGAAAGAATCAATAATCCTTACTGTTCCGTGCAAAATGGACATGAGCTTG
Source organism: Mermis nigrescens (assembly GCA_036768485.1). Classification (NCBI taxonomy): domain Eukaryota; kingdom Metazoa; phylum Nematoda; class Enoplea; order Mermithida; family Mermithidae; genus Mermis; species Mermis nigrescens. The sequence goes on along the minus strand of JAVLUZ010000154.1, from coordinate 40,252,078 downwards.
AGGCCTGTTTTAAAATTTAAAAACTTTAAAATATTATTATTATTATACTTAAAAATTATTTCTTTTTACCCTTGCTAATAATCTTTGGTACTATTCCTTGCTGAAAGAAAAACTGCAAGATAAACTGACTGTTGTATCTTTTTGCATTGTGAGCTATCACCGTTACATGTTTCATGGAAAATAAAAATGTACAAAAATTGTCAATGCAGTTTTCACCTGCAAATATTGTTCTATTTTCACCGCACCAATAGCACGTAGAAAGTTCCTTGTTATGACAAGTGTTGTGAGCTATGCACAAATTGGGGATGTGCTCTAGCTCGGATCTGTAAGACGTGTCTTTCAAGACATGCTCCCCAGTAGCCTCAAAATTGAAAAACACAAAATAAGGAATAATTTCTTCCTTTTCTCGCTTACTCGGTCTTACCTCGTCCTCCACATAACCTGGATCTATCAAGTTTTCTTCCTTCTCCATCCTAATTTTTTGCATGTAGCATAAACGATATAAAAACAAAAATGTAAGAGAGAAATTTATGAAAAATGAAAATAATTTTCAAACCTTTTATAAGCACCTTGTTCTTGCAAGTTTGACAACAAAAATATCCGCATTTGTGTTTTTTCTTGTTGAATTTTCTAAAATGTCTACCACATTGTTTACAATGCTGTATTTGCATGCAAACAGAACCTTCAATGGGGCCCTTTTTTCCATTTGATTTATAAATTCTATGGTGATTTTTGAAGCATGTATAATTGTGAAAAAAATTGATTGCACATAGAGCAAGTCAAAATTCCTCTTTTGCCCAAGGTGGAGATGATAGCAAGAAGAGCATTTTTGGCGCATCTGTGTGCTTCCATATGATCATAAGCAACATTACAAGACTTGCTAAAAATACCATGATGAAACGAAATGTTAATTCTACCAATTACGGTATAGTGCCCATTGTGCAAATACAAATGCGAGATTTTATTGCATTCTGTCAGCCCTCAAAATCTTAAAATGTAAAAGCATTTAAAATACAGAAAAAATAACAACTCACCTTCAAAGACCAGTTCATTTGAGCAGCCTTTGGCAAATACTTCAATTTGATAGCCGGGCATGACTTGCTGTAGTTTGCAGAGTTTGGTGAATCTGCTAGGCCCCTTGTGGTTTTCTAACCCCGCCAGCTTAATCAATTCCTGCACCTTAGTTTTCTGTATTTTGTGGCATCTAATATTGCCCAACCGTATTGTTTTCCAATGGTATGCAGGGTCCTCTTTGTGCTAATGGGCCCTTGCTACTACAAGAGCCCTTGCCAGACATAAGTTGTCCTTGTTTAGAATCTCGATAAAACAGCCCCCGTGGGCTCGGTTCAAAAATTTTTCATGCAACAGGTATTTGGTGCGTCTTCTGGTCCTAGCTGATGGTGTTACTGTAATGATTTTGATTGACAAATGTTCAGAGTCAATTTTCAACTGTTGGTTAGATTGTAAAATCTGCTCAATCTGGGCTAAAATTATTTCTCCAGTAATCTTTTGAGGACTTCTGAAATATAACAATATAGGTGTGTTTAAGTTTGGATTCAAAAATTGTAGTCCAACTAGCGCCATTGGGTTTGTTTTAGCTAAACTTGAATTGATGGTGTGATCAAAAAATAGCAGGTATATGTTTGATTATTTTTTTGAGTTGATCTGAATTTATAAATCAAAATTGATATTTGGCTACTTTGGTATTAAATTGTATAATATGCTGCATGATGGGGTCACTCAGCTTGTAAAAGCTTCTGGTGCAAAATTGCCCCCAATTTGTTGTCCGTCATATAGTAGCCATTTGTCAACCATTATTAAACTATTGCTTTCATACAAATTTGAGCTATTATTGCCCTCCTCAATTTGCTGTCTGTTAGATGGTAGCCATTTTTTGACTGTAATTAAACTATTGCTTTCAAATGTATTACTGCTAATATTGTCTAAATTGTTCTGTAATGCATTATCAAAAGCATGGCAAGATTTTTCACTAGTCACCGATTTGGAAAAATTGCTATAATCTAATGTTAGTTCATAATTGCTTCAACTCATTTTTTGAGCAAAATAAGATTATCTAAAAACAACAAATTATAATAAACAAAACTGACACTGCAAAGATTAGCACATTTCATATAAAAGTATGAAAAGTCCAAATAGCGAGTATACCATTAACCAAAAGCGCCCTAGCTAATAAATGTAAGCTCAAAATGAGTGATGCAATACTCTTGTGAAAATTCCTACTTTTTATTAGCATTACGTCACATGTTTCTAGTAGAGCAAAAATCCAAATAGCAATTCTACATTAACCAAAGGCCTGCTAGCTAACAAATGTAAGCTCAAAATGAGCAAAACAAAACTCTTGCAGAAATTTTTTCAATTACTTTTTATTAGCATAACATTGCATGTTTTTAAGGGTGCAAAAAAGCCAAAGGCGCGCTAGCTAATGAATGTAAAGCTCAAAACAAGCACTGCAATATTCTTTTAAACTTGCATCAGATGCAAAAATTCCCTCAATTACTCTTCATTAACATTACATCACATGTTTCTAAGGGAGCAAAAATGCCAAAGGCATGCTAGCTAATGAATGTAAGCTCAAAACGAGTGATGCAATACTCTTTTAAAATTTCCTGAAGTACTTTTTATTAGCATTAAGTCACATAATGGAACCACCCGCACCGCATTTCCTACCCTTAATTACGCTTTTTCTGAATACTGTAGGTATTGCATTAGCTTTAGATAGCAGCTGATACTTGCTTAATTATTTGTTCTAAATTATGTATCACCGGGGCTTAACGAGACCTAGAGAATATTTTCATTACATTAGCTTCATTACTTGGCTTCATTTTGTAAAGTTTGGTCCTGCTTATAGAATATTACGTTTTTTATTTAGCTGCTCAAAGATGTGAGCAATAAGCCTCAAACTAAACGCGTGATTTCAATCTTGGTGGTAATTTATACTGTTTAGTTTCAATGTGGAATAACTTTATAAGTATTGGCTTTCAAATTTGCAAGACCTATGGCCCTTATGGCGGGCCATATCCAATGTGCCAAGGGATCAGCTTAATAGGGCAACAATACAACCTATTGCTAGAAGCAGCACCCAACATCTCCACCACCCTGCTTTTTGGTGATGTAGATTTTGATTCTGTAGATTTAACCTATGGTTTAAGAGTTTCAGTCATAACGAGGCTACTTGGAGAAAAATTTATGTATTTGAAAAACGCAGAGAGAAGACAGGAAATCGCATTAACAACCAAGCAGTTCACTGCATGGCAGGATCAGAGAGCCACAATTGCTGTGGCCATCAAAAAAACTGAAAGTGAAAATTGCTCTAAATATTTTAGTTTATATATTTATAGTGCAACTACTTTTGGTGTTGTGCTTAAATGTGTAAATTTGAAAATTTATAAGGAGTGGTCACCCCAACTCCCATCAAAAGTAAGCTACAAAATAAAGAGTCAAAAAATGCATGTGATTGCGCCAAAACCGCCGGCCGAGAAAAATAAAGGTATGTGATTTATTTTAAAGAACATAAATTTAAGCTCAATAAATAGCCGTTAAAACTAAAATTGATTTGTAAAAAAATGCTCTGCTTTTCCAAAACTCATAAAACTATAATTACAGTCAAACCATCTGATGACAAAAAACAAGATTCCATTGAGAAATACAATTCTTGCAACTTTGCCTCAAAATTACTTCAGGAAATTGTCAACTCTTGCAGTGTGTTCAACCCGTAAATTGCTAGCACATCCAATGAATGGATATTTTTTGTAGCTTATAATTAGTTTCATAGATGCATTCTTATTTCAGTGCGACAAATCATTAGTTTTAGTAGTTGTTTTCATTCTTGACAATAGCTGCGTTTGTATGCTAAAATTGATACCGTGCTTTGTTACTATTATTTAAGGCGCATTAAAAGTTGATTGTAGTTTGGCTTTTTACTGAAATTAGCTTTAAAAAGATAAATCTTTTTTTTAAATTACGCTATTGCAACTCTGTTTTAAGCAACGTTTTCCAACTACGTTATAGCCTGCACTTTCTAAATCAACTTTTTCACTTGGAGGGAGGTTCAATCTTTTTCCTAATGAAATGTTTCCCAACTACGTTGTAGGCTGCACTTTCTGAATTAAGTTTTTCACCTTGGGGCTTTAATCTATTTCCTGATAAAACGTTTTCTAAGTCCGCACAATCTGACACAATGCAATTTTCTAAATTAACTTTTTCACCCAAGTATAAGCTCAAATCAAATGAGCTCATTTTGATTGAAAGTGAACAACACAGTAAGCCAAGTTTACCATTTTTGTTCAAAACATCAAGTGCCACTGCAAAGGTGATTTTTATTATTTCTACATAAAGGTTTATTTATGATATTATTATAATATTGAATTTATTCCTAAAGACTTGCATTTACATTTTTAATTGCATATTTTCACACCTTAAGTTTTATGTCTTGTTGAAAAAATGATCTTAAATGTAACCTATTTAAATTACTGTTAAAATTTTGTCTCTTCTTGTACATGGATGCATACGTGGGCAGCAAGAAAATTCTGGGGGGTGGGGGTGCAAGATTTTTTTGAAGGTCGAAAAATGGCCTTAAAAATGGTGGTATGGCGATAAAAACACCATTTTTCGACGTTTCTCATCAAGCACTATCCATTGGCATCAAAAAATTGCGAAAAAAAACGAAAAAAATTTTCAAAGATTGAATTCTGGGGGGGGGTATTTTGGTTTCTGGGGGGTGCATACCCCCACAAACCCCCCCCACGCCCAGGTGTGCATGGATGTTTTATGCTATTGTGATCAATATGATATGTGTGCACAGAACATATTATCTGCAATTGTCCCCATTGATATTCCTGATTAAATAATAATAATTATATTGTTTTGCATTTTCAGTTTTTTGACTTGCTGTAATAGAGATGTATTTCACGCTAATGCTTCTGCTATATTTTAACTTTAATTTAAACCGAGATAATGCGTTTTTTTTATTGATTTTTTATGTATAAAACTTTTTTCTGTTCTGCCAATCTGCTAATTAAGAGGAAAATAAAAACTAATTATATTGTTTTTATTTTTAATTTATTGACTTAATATAATAGAGCGGTATTATACGTTTTTGCTATTTTTTAAGACTTTAATTAATTCAAACCAAAATAACGCGCTTTTTATTAACTTGCTATGTTACTAAACTTTTATATTCTGATGGTCAAAGGCGAATTAAGAAAATTTTTGACACTCCACAGCTAATTTTGACTAAAAATGAAAATTTACTTTTGCATGTGAAAAACGTTTATTTTGTACATCTGGTACGATTTTAAATAAAAGTAGGAGTAAAAATAAAACAACATTTAGCATGTGTGTAAAACACAAATTTGGACCTATCTTTGACTGTTTGAGAAAAGTTTGTAAATCCAGGGGGGCCATGTGGTGACAGTTTCTTATTTCTTAATTGTTAGCTAAATTAATTCTTCAAATACACACCAAATGAAATCTAAAAATAAATAATAATACGATTTAGGCTTTAGGCTTTCTCAGATTATTTGAAGATGGCAATTTTCTTTAAGTTGCTCTGTGCTAATAAATTTTTAATATTTTTAAGCAAAACAATTGACCCAAGAAAAAGAGCTGTGTCAGCCAATTTATTTTGAGTTAACTTTGGTTGGCCCTTCAAAAAAGAATATACAGAAAGAGCGGCCATGGAGAACATCGCTACCGGCTGCAGTGGTAGAAAAAACGTTTTGGGCTTCTGGCTTTTTGCCAGAGAGCTCCTGGAGGAGCTAAGCAAAGCGGAGCTATGTGGCTGTTTTGTTCATAAGTTGTACATTAATGCTGTGTAGCCTAAACATGTGTATTATGTCCTAGTATAGTAGTAGTACACTGTTCAATAGTATAATAGTACGTTCATAGTATAATAGTATGGATTTATTAAAAACCCATTAGCACCTATCTTTACAATACTGTTGTAACTCTTCAAAACATTTTATAAATAGGTACCATCCTACGGCTTAATTCTTCAGGGCGTAAGTTACTATATGCAGCCAACAAACGTGAAACGAATTATTTGTAGCATGCTTGAGAAGAGGGGGGGTCGGCGACACTTGAATAATATTAAGAGCCTGACTAAATAATACACCCATCTGGGCGCTAGCCTAATAAGCAGCTTAGCAACCCCTGCTCTACACCCCCTGGTGTTGGCTTGATGCACAGCTATAATGCCCTGCTTACAAAGTAGGCGCACAAAGTGCAGGTGCACTATGACGTAGTGCGTGCCAGACCCCCACAGCTTACTACTTTTATGGGTACCTAGTGTAATCAAATAAATAATGTTTGTACTAGTTATTTTGTTATTAGAACATATTCCGATTTTAAATGACAAAAACAAAAAAAAATTTCGATTATTCAGAAATCTAAAGACAAAGCTAGATGCTTGTTTTAACCTATTCCGTATTTTGCAGCAATTTATGGACAAAGAGGAGAAAGTGGCTCCACACCTACAACCATGGCATGCCAAAATTGCAGGTTGACAAAAATTATGATCCTGATCCAATTTTTTACACTACACAAAAATTACTGATATAATCCAACTTATTTTTATTGCTTTCATAATGTGGCTGAAAGTCTAATTGTAAAACTGGGGGTTACTGCGCACCCAAAACTTATAAGTTGAGGAAAGGCACCCAGCAATATTCAATAGCATTAATTCAGTCTAAATCTAAACTGCATGAATGTCTCTCGTAATTAAATTCAGGCACAACACTAGAGAGTAGTAAGTTTTATTAATGGGATACCTAAGTAAATAACGTACTTAACAAACATAATACGAAGAATAGGAGAGCAGGGCCAGATTCCCAAAACGAAGAGAGAGTCAAATGAACCACGAACCCGGAGCAGAGAGAGACTGATTTTCGAAGCTGCGCGAAACTTTTATTACCCGAGCGGTAGGCGGAACAGAGAGAGATCAGCGAAGAGAAGTTGTGCATTAATTACATTAAATAAAGGCGGCGCTTAATGAGCTTATTTTGCACGCAACTTATAAAAGTAAGAGAGCTACAGTATGAAACACAGTAAGACGAAGAGAATAAAAAATAGCTTTGAAATCCCATGAGCAGTTTTTCTAGCAGCAACGAGTCATTTTGCGAGCACAGAATTAGCGTCATAAAAACAAGACACGAAAGTAGATAAGAATATTTCCGAGAAGTTACGTTGAGAAAAACATACTTTCTATGCGAGTGTGAGTGGGCTACATTTTTTTCCGTTGAGTGAGATAAGAATTATTTTGCATACGAGTTGACCAAAGCGCATAATCTGGAAATGTAATCGTATGGAATAACTTTTGCGCTCGGCATAAAAACTAAAGTAAAAGTTGACTGTTGTGTGCACACGCTTAATGCATAAAGTGAATAAAGAATGTTAAATGTGATGAGTGCAATAGAGATGAAACGCAAATTGAATACCGTCCACATAATATATCTATGTATTAGCAATAAGATAACTCTAATAGCTGAGTATTGAAATAAAAGGGATAATTATAATTAAAACCTTGATTGATAATCCCAATATTCTTTACATTTCTCCTCCTGTTCTTCCCTTTTTTTGAGAGTGGAAGAGTATAGGGTATGATTCAAAAGGGGGACCCATCCTGTACCTAACCGGGGGTATCCCATATTAACACATGTATAAACGAAAAAAGTATCATGGGTATAATCAGTCTTTTATTATTTGAACCTTTTCATGGATTTTACGTTACTCAATGTCTGTTCCATGGATTCCTTGGCATTGACAACGGTGGGAACTGCTGGTTATGTCTGCCTTGCACGTTTGCGCTTGGTTGAGAGGGTGAAGCTTGGCCGGGCGACTGAGCTGGGATTCGAGCTTGAGCTTGCCGATTGACAATGCGGCACAAAATGTAGTCACTCAAACGCTCATGTAACCGCACAATTTCTTCAGGAGCTGTGATGAATTGCTTATTGATTTCATTCGACCACTTTCTCACAAATTGCGAATACTTCTGGTCGTCAACAGGTTGGCCGTAACAAAATTCTTGCAGCAGATTAGCTTTGACCTGTTGCAATAATTGGGCAAATCGAGGTTCAATATCCTTTGTTCGGATATCGATAGCTGGAAAACGAACAGAGGGTGGGCGCAAATTTTTGGTCACGTACTGCAAAGGCGCTGGCTTGTCTTCAGTTCTCCACATGGTGACTGCTGGTGGTACGATATCGATGCTCATCAAACTAGGGATGACGTCCAAATTTGAGTGAAATGGCAAAACACTCAAATTAGAAGTTTGGATCGCTGCACTGAGATACTGTTTTGTTGACGCAGTTGGCAACTCTATCGGAAGGATTTGAGGGTACATTGACTGTAATTTCACATACAAGTCGAAGGTCAACACTGCATAAGCTGATGTAGGATAGTGCAACTGCGGATCGGCGGCGTCCGTTTGCACCAACTTTATGTTGAAAAAGAACAATGAGAGCTGAGCTATAGAGTGTGGATTTGGTGGAAATTCAGCTACCTTGGAAACTGCCAGCTTTTCACATACTTCTTTCAAATCAATGCTAGCAGCCAGACCAAGAAGTTGCTGATCGGTATTGACGAGTGCATTGATCTGAGAGTCGGCATCAAAAAACAAGCGCATACAATTTGGAGACATCAAAAATTTCCTCAACTGGTCAGGGATACCATTGAGCTCCCACAAAGAGAAAATACAAATGATGCCATCAGAGCAAAACACGTACAAAAAGTCGCAAAATGGACCATTGATACCTATGGCTCGATTTGGTGAGGGCTTAGCGGCTGGGTTAGCTTTGATATATGTCGAGCAGTAGAACGAATTGACCGTGGGATGATGAGGATCAGACGAGATTAAAAAATAAGCTTCGTCAAGAGTTATGTCATCGGGACAGACTTGCATTCGTGCTTCAGCTGGACGGCGATGAAACCTTTTGATCCAATTCAAAGCTTTTGGATCCACCTGAGTTTGAGCCTTTGAGTTAACTACTTCATGAGCTTCAGGAATCAGCGTCTTATCTAATAGTGTATGAGTTTCTTCACAGGTCTTTTTGGAGACATCAGGTGAGAGAGAGTGATTGTTACGCTTCCAGTTTGTGGATCCCTCATCAGACAATTCTTCTGCCGCACTATGTTGTGAGCCACTACTACTTGACATCTAAAGTGCGGAAGAGTTTGAATTAATGAAGATGCCTTGATCGAAGATTATAATTATGCTGTTTTAAAGAGGTGTCAGCTTTTTGTGACGATTTTGATTTTGAAATGTCCACCGCTTCTTTAACAGAAATCGTTTCCAAGTCCTGATTTGTTTTCATCTTTTTAAGCCGATTTACATGTACCCATTCATCCTTAAATTCTTGAGGTTTACAAGAGCGTATAAGAGCATTAGGATATCTTATCTGAATGATCTCATAAGGTCCCAACCATGGATGAAGAAATTTGGGAGATTGACCTTGTTTCATAGCTGGAGAGTATTTAAACACTTTGTTGCCTACTATAAAAATATTTTCATGAACATTTTTATCATAATAATGTTTCTGAGTTAGCTGAGATTTTTGTATGTTAATTCGAGCTATTTCCCAAGCTTCATTAAGAAGTCGAGACATTTCTGTAATATAATCAGAGAGATCTATGCGATAAATTGCCTTTGCTGAGTGTTTTTGAACAACAGTTTCAATAGGCAATTTAGCTTGACGTCCATACATTAAATAAAAAGGTGAAAATTGAGTTGATTCTTGCCTGGCTGTATTGTATGCAAAAATTGCAAAAGGCAGGAAATTATCCCAATCTGAGTGCATTTTATTAACATACATTGAGAGAATATTTGCTAGAGTCTTATTAAAGCGTTCAACTAAGCCATCGGTCTGAGGATGGTAGGCACTTGTTTTAACTTTGTGAATGTTACATAAATTGCAGAGTTCTTTGAACACTTCAGACATATAACTTGAACCTTGATCCGAGAGAAGTTGAGCAGGTGCACCATGTCGAAGTATAACCTCTGAAAGGAGACATTGTGCAACTGTCTGAGCTTGTATATTAGGAATAGCTTGTGCCATTGTATATTTTGTGAGATATTCGGTAAAGATAATTATGTACCTATTCCCATTCTCAGTAATAGGTAATGGACCTAGTATGTCAGTGGCAATTCGCTCAAAGGGTGCTTGAATTGGAATGCTAATCAGGGGTGCTTTTGTAAGTTTTGTAGGAGATTTCCTCTTGAGACACAAAGAACAGGTTTCACAATGAATTTTTGTTTCACTGTACATACGAGACCAATAAAAACGTTCTTTTAGTTTAGTATAAGTCCGTTTGAATCCTAGATGTCCAGCAAATAGGCTGTCATGAAAATTACATATGAGTTCTTGACGACAGTGTTGAGGGATAACTAGCAATTGATCAACATTACTTTTTGATGGAGTATGGATGTAGTAAAGAAGATTATCGATAATATCAAATTTTGAGCTCATTAATACTAATTTTCTTGCAGTTGAATCATCATCAGGTAATTCACCTTTTAAGATATAGTCAATGAGAGAACTACAAAATGGATCTTGTTTCTGTAGATTTTCTATATTTTCAAAAATTGGGTCAACTGAGGTTTTGAGAGTAGCCACTGAGGAACAAGGTTGTCTAGATAATGCATCAACATTAGTGTGCTTTTTGCCTGACCTATGTTTAATTTCAAAATCGTATTCTTGTAGAGATAGTCCCCATCGTGCTATTCTAGGAGAAGGATTTGGTTTCTTGAGAATATATTGGAGTGCAGCATGATCAGTGACTATTGTTATCTTTTGTTGATAAATAAATGAGTGGAAGTATTTAACCGCCCAAACAACAGCCAAGGCTTCTTGCTCAAAAACAGAATAATTTCGCTCAGCTGTGTTTAATGTGCGACTAGCATATGCAATTGGATGGTCCTGCCCATTCTGTTCTTGAGCTAGAATAGCTCCTAATCCATAGCCTGATGCATCAGTTTGTACGATAAAAGGTTTTGAGAAATCAGGGAAGGTGAGTACAGGGGCTGTTTGAAGATGTTCCTTAAGCTTATTAAAAGCAGCTTGACATTTATCTGACCAAGAAAATGTGCTAACTTTTTTAAGAGATCATAAAGAGGTGCGGCTGTAGTTGAAAAATTCTCAATAAATCGTCGATAATAGCCTGCTAAACCTAGAAAGCTTTTTAGTTTAGTAACACTGACAGGAACTGGGTAATCTGCAATAGCTTTGAGTTTTTGAGAATCCGGAGAAATTCCTTTGTCTGAGATAACATAGCCTAAATAAGTAATAGATCTCTGAGCAAATTTGCATTTTTCAAAACGTAACTTTAAACCCGCGTCTTTTAGCTTAGAAAAGATAATTTCTAATCGCCTTAAATGTTCGTCAAATGTTTTACTGAAAATAAGAATATCATCAAGATATACTAGGCAAATATCCCACTGTAATCCAGAAAGGAGTATATCCATGAGTCTTTGAAAAGTAGCTGGGGCATTACAAAGTCCAAAAGGTAGAACCTTGAATTCATAAAGTCCATTATAAGTTATGAAAGCAGTTTTCTCCATGTCACTGGGTTCCATTGGTATTTGCCAATAACCCCATGCCTGATCAAGAGTTGAGAAAAAGTTACACTGATTGAGAGTTTCGAGAATATCGGCTATTCGGGGAAGGGGATAACTATCCTTTTTTGTCACAGCATTTAATTTTCTGTAGTCAACGCAAAAACGAAACCCACCAGTCTTTTTTGGGACCAGAACAATTGGACTGGCCCACGGGCTCTTAGAGGGTTGAATAACGTCTTGCTGAAGCATCTTTTTAATTTCTCTGTCTACAACTTCTCGCTGTTTATAAGGAACACGATAAGCTTGCTGCTTAATGGGATCAGAATTTCCAGTATTAATTTTATGTTCTATAAGCGAAGTGCGCCCTAACTCAGTTTCATCATCATTTTTAACGAAAAGTGAGGAAAATTTAGTCATGAGTTGGAAGAGTTGAATTTTTTTCGTTTTCTGCAAGTTGAGGATCTCCTGGTATGGCTGTCAATTTAAAATTAGCGAAGCTAGATGTAAGAGGTTTAATAACAGGAGGACAATAAACACTTACTCTACCTAATTTAGTTCCACAATAAAGTGTGACTGGAGTTTTATGATTTAGATTTAAAATATTAATAGGAATTTTCGAATCACTCGGAGATCCAAGACAACAACTAACTTGAACATTATGTTTCACATAAAAATCATGCTTAGGCTCAAAAAGTAGGTTAAGAGAGTGATTATAGGGTTCACCAACAAAAATAAAAGTAGTATGCATTGAGCGAGGAGGTACTACAATTAATTCAGAAAGCCTAACTATGCCTTGAGCAGATTCATCAATTTCAAACGGTTCTGTCAGCGTGAGATTATATGGTCCTAATTTGATTGTGCCTTTTCTCCAATTAATGTTTAATGTATTATATCGCATTAAAAAGTCATTACCTAAGATGAGATCGACCGGAGATTTTTCAATCACTTGTGTCCTAACAAATTCAGAAGGATAACCTATTTCATTTTCTAGCATTAAATTTATCCAAGCAGCACCTAAGACAGGCGATTTTGTGCCACATGCTTGAGTAATAGTTAATATATAAGATGGTTCGAGCTTCAGTCCGAGTTTATTCACACTATCTATTGTGATTAAAGTGACTTCAGAACCAGTATCTACCATAGCTAAGATATCAAGATAATTTATTTTATTTTTTGGATTTATTATTTTAGTAGCGATAAGTGGATACAATTTTCGTCCATTTGTAATATTATTTGAAATACTTGACTTTTCTGGAGTGGGTGCGGTGATAAGTGGTTGCAAAGCTGTAGTAATAAATTGAAGAACACTGGATGCTTGAGGTTGTTCCATTGAAGTAGGACTCACTATTGATTGCAATTCAATATGCTCGTCATGCGGATTTTCACTCAAAACAAGGTTAGATGGTTGAGTTATATGAGTTGATGTCATTTTCTTACAACAGAATAGAAAAAATTTTCTCGAAAAATATATATAAATAAAGTATCCGACCACAGTGACTATTAAAATTATAACTATCATATTTATAATGAGTTGAATCGGACCTTTTAAGAGTGAGTTCAAACTTGAAGTGAAAGTATTAACTCCTTGAACAAGAAAATGTTCTAAAGAACTTTCATAACTTTTTATTATTTCTCCAAGAGCGCTACCGGTTCCTTTTATAAAGTGTGAGACTACTGATGGATCTAAAGCGAGAGAAGAAGAATAATTTATAAATCTTTGCAATTGATTATCCAAATTTTGGGTGCGAGCAATATAGTGTCTCATTAAACCTAGAGCCGCAGGAAATATTTGCAAATGAGGGTTTAAAGGAGGTGCATTAAAAGTATAGGGTTGCCATTTACCATGCCAGGCGACCTGAAGTGGAATATGACTCACATGTGTGATTCCCTTATCAGTCCTCCAATTTACACCTTGCTTATAAATTCCAGACATTACTTTATGACAGTCTTGCTGTGGAGAATCAGGGACTATATCTAATGTACCAGGTACGTTAAACCACAGAGTTGAGTTTATTTTAATCGGTAAGAGTATGTAACAAGTTTCATTAACAGTATAGTTCCAAAAAACAATTTCAGGAAAAACGGGTTCACATTCCCAAATTAGTAAAGCTTGACCTGCGAAAGAAGCCGAAATATTACTTCGTTTCAATAATGCACGAGCACCTAAGGTAGGGTCAAGATGTAAGAGTTGCCAAATGAGTTGAAGGTATCGATCAGCGTTTCTACATAATTCTAGCCAAATATCTCGGAAATGTTGTATTTCAAACTGTTCAATTTTATTAAAGAGAAACTGGAGTTTAGCATTTATAGGATCATCTATATCGTCAGCGAGTTTATTAAAATGAGTCTGATTTATAATACTAATCTGAGGCTCAGCCTCAACAAACTGAATGATAGGACCTTGAAGAGTTAAGTAACTGTGATTGAGATTGCATACATCAGTACGCCCTTCTAACGTGAAAGCTCCTTGTATGGCTTCTATAGTTATAAATTTCCTTATAAGCTTAGCGTTATATGATCCTAGACGAGTAAAAGGACAAAATTTTTGAAAAGGAAGAGGGGTCCATAAAATGTGATAAGCTTGATGAGAGCAACTGCCTAACGTGGCAGCACATCCGCCAGTATCTCCTAAATCAGTTATTATTGTTTTTCCATCAAAAGAATACGCTAACCCATCTTCTAAAATGAGATTTGTCACAGATTCACAATAATCGTAACAACAATATTTATAAGAAACTGACAAGACATTTGTCGTCATTCGGAGATTTTTTGAGACTTGCTTGAGAGTTTGATTATTGTATTTTTCTCCATTTTGTGCTTTAACGCAATCAGAAAGATCTGGAGCTTGTTTCGTGGTTAGATCTGCAGTTATGCCTTTTGAAAAGAAAAACCCGTAATTAGTGCAGACAGTTCTAATAAGGAGATAACATTTTATACTCGGTACAGAAATAGCTTTTGTTCTAGGAGTGTAGAGCATTATTTTTGCAGACTGCGATTGAGAGTTTAAATCATTCGGTAAAACACATGTAATAGACCTCGGGACAGAAATTGGGTGTCCTGCTTGAGCTTGATTACATAAATAAAATTTATTATCCAACTCAGCTGCATTCAAAAAAAGAGAGAAAATGGATATCCAAAATCCAATTACTCTGACTAAATTATATATGTGGTGCCCGAGTCTTCTGCTCCTTATCAACCCACAGACTAGCAAGTAGGTAAGACAAACCGCATCCCATGCCATGAAGTTAATTTTCGAAAACGGGGTATAACTGCGCGCTTGTAAAATTGCACCACCTTGGTTGTCTACCTCACACATACTTATTCCGATATCAGTTAAATTGACTACGTCTGGGGCGGGCAAAATAAGGTTTGTCCTCATGGAAGGAACAACTACATTAGAATAAAAATTCTGAAAATGAGGATCATCCGTTATTACATATGGATTGATAGAGTGAGAGTCAAGACATGGGGATAGAATATTCTCATTCTCAAGTTCCTGCCCGTCATCTTCCGCTTGTGGGTTCATTAACCCTCTTCCTACCACATTTGCATTCAGGCGAGCGTCCTGATAAGCAGATGGATTCCTATGTTGGGGTTTAGGCGCCCTACCCCCATAAGAATATTTTTGGAATGGCCTTCCGCTATTTCTCGATTGACCAAAAGTTGTAGAAAATTCGTTTGGGTAGTGAGATTGTCTAGAAGAACTCTGAAAATTTCTAGAATTTTCGGCAAAAGAGTTTTTAGAGTTTTCGGGTGCCTGACGAAAATTATTATTATTATTTTGCATATCGCGATTTTCACGAAATCTTAATCTACATTGAGCTATGTAATGACCAGGTTTACCACAATAATAGCACAAGTTACTACGATTAAAATTATTTGTGCGAGAATGAGGTTGATTATACGCAAATTTAATGGATGATTGAGGTGCATCATTTTTATTAATTCGTTGGGGCTGAGGGGAAGGGTCAGACAACGACATTCGCTGGAAATTTTGAGTTAATGAAGAAGATACATTTTGCGGAATTTTTTGAGGGAAAATAAATGAATTGGCATCATAATTTTGATTAATTTCTTGTTTAAATGCTTCTGAAACTGCTTCTTCAAATGTTTTTGGCGAAGCATTACGAACCCAGAGTCTGAGATTAGGTAAAAGTTTTGAGATAAAGTGACTTTTTATAAAATCGTTTTCCTCATGCCCAGTCCATCCTGGTTGAGCGATACGAGCGAGTTTACGTATATCATCAGCATATTTTTGCACAGTTTCCGAGGGGAGTTGGTACCGGGATAGGAGTTGATCACGTTTAATATCAATATGCAAATTATCAGGAAAACGTTCTTTAAAAGCATTAGAAATTTCTTGCCAAGTATTAGGAGGATTCCGTTGAGTTAAATCAAAAAAAAATGCTTGAGCTGCTCCTTTTAAATAAGTTGAAAGTAAAGCAATTTTCCTTTCTATCTGAGATGCACCAGCCAAAATGGCAAGATTACTGAATTTTTTCTCATATTCAGACCAATTTGTTTCTTCTTCGCCTGAAAAAGGTAAGAGTGGTGGAGAAGCAACGAGAGAAATAGGTCGATTTTCATATAATTCTTGAACTCTAGTTACGGTTTGTTGAAGAAGAGCTATAGCTTGCTGATCCATTTTTAATTTCGGAGGGTCTACAAATGATGGGCCAGTAATTGAAGCTGCTCTACTACGAGTGTGAATGAATTTACCTTCAATCAGCGAAGTTTTCTTTGCTTGATTGACTATCGCTTCGAATTGCTGACTAAGTGCCGTCGTTAGCAACACTATCGCACAGATTGGCGAAAAATTCTACGATCCAAAACGATGTGCAAAAATATTTTTAAAATTATCTAATATATTAAATCGTTCGAAATGCCGCCTGCCGTCTCTGAGAAATAATAATAATGAGTTATTTGTAAGCTGAGTATGAATTACAAATCTTTTTTTTTACAAAACGATTTGTCGATAAATATTAAAAGAGACGGTGATAAAAATTTGAGAGTTGACGATAAATAATAGGAGAGCTGGCGCGATCGCCACTTGTAAAACTGGGGGTTACTGCGCACCCAAAACTTATAAGTTGAGGAAAGGCACCCGCAATATTCAATAGCATTAATTCAGTCTAAATCTAAACTGCATGAATGTCTCTCGTAATTAAATTCAGGCACAACACTAGAGAGTAGTAAGTTTTATTAATGGGATACCTAAGTAAATAACGTACTTAACAAACATAATACGAAGAATAGGAGAGCAGGGCCAGATTCCCAAAACGAAGAGAGAGTCAAATGAACCACGAACCCGGAGCAGAGAGAGACTGATTTTCGAAGCTGCGCGAAAGCTTTTATTACCCGAGCGGTAGGCGGAACAGAGAGAGATCAGCGAAGAGAAGTTGTGCATTAATTACATTAAATAAAGGCGGCGCTTAATGAGCTTATTTTTGCACGCAACTTATAAAAGTAAGAGAGCTACAGTATGGACACACAGTAAGACGAAAAGAATAAAAAATAGCTTTGAAATCCCATGAGCAGTTTTTCTAGCAGCAACGAGTCATTTTGCGAGCACAGAATTAGCGTCATAAAAACAAGACACGAAAGTAGATAAGAATATTTCCGAGAAGTTACGTTGAGAAAAACATACTTTCTATGCGAGTGTGAGTGGGCTACATTTTTTTCCGTTGAGTGAGATAAGAATTATTTTGCGTACGAGTTGACCAAAGCGCATAATCTGGAAATGTAATCGTATGGAATAACTTTTGCGCTCGGCATAAAAACTAAAGTAAAAGTTGACTGTTGTGTGCACACGCTTAATGCATAAAGTGAATAAAGAATGTTAAATGTGATGAGTGCAATAGAGATGAAACGCAAATTGAATACCGTCCACATAATATATCTATGTATTAGCAATAAGATAACTCTAATAGCTGAGTATTGAAATAAAAGGGATAATTATAATTAAAACCTTGATTGATAATCCCAATATTCTTTACATAATGTGTACTGTAGTTCCTTATTTATTTATTCATAATATAGTTTTAGTTATTGTAATTTTAGTTATTGTGATTTTGATTCATCTTGTAGCCTTAGTCCTTGTAATTATACTTCATTATTTATTACTGCGCCCGTCTATGTGACCCCAGCTGGTTGTCACAGATGGCTGATGCCGGTCTGTCTGACCCTGTTGGCATGTGGGGCAGGGTTGCGGCCTGTCGTTTATCTGAAATGTATAATTTGTATTACGGAAATAATACAAGTTTGTTTTTGAACAGTATCAGGGAGGGGGTAATAGACCCCCAGAATTTGGCGGATCTCAAAAATTAAAATGCAATTTTTGGTATATTTAAGTGTTTTTACACTATCAAATTTGAGAATTTTTGCAAATTCTAGATTTTTATGCATGCGATGTCCTCCTAACTTGCTTGAAAGTATTCTATATTTTTTGAATACATTTTTTTGTTTCTTTGAAGGAAATATTGATGAGTTTTCCAAACAAAATTACTACAAAGTGTTATAATAGGATAATTATTACTACAAATAATTACGAGTACCATTTTAAAAAACATCTTGCATCTCCAACACGCCCTGCTTCAGCCTCTTATTCCACACTTAAAACAAATGAGCTTTGTTCGCTTATTGCATATGCGATAGATACCTCGTTGCGTTGTCAAAATTACGATAAATTTAATGGTTGTTTACAAAAAGCGATAGTCTACAAAATGAAAAGAATAGTTGGAATTAACCCTGAAGGGCAGGAGTGCTCGACAATTTGAGTTGTGATCAATGTAGGATAAAAATACGAGCTTACCTCAATATACCCTCTCTAGGTTAAATTAGGTAAAATATACAGAAAAACATTGGCCAAAGTATTTTCAAGTAGAGGGGGAACCTGACGCTAGACCGAACTGTGTGGTTGGGTAAGTGGTTACCCCTGATAATAACACACATTGCATTATTACTATTATATTTTAGAAAACAAACTTTTAGTATTTTTTTATAATTTGTGCAAATTCTTAGCATAAAATGTATTGAACTAAGCAACACTAATAGTATAATGGGGCACAAGAATCAAATATGCTTTCAAGTGCCATCAACAGGGCCACTGTATAAAAGATTGCCCCACTCAATTTAAGGTGCCGGTGCCACCATCTTTAGCTAATGATCAAGCAACTCCTTTCAAAATGCCACTTCCACCGGCCCTAAAGTAAATTTGCACGCAATACATTAATGCAAGCTTATTATCATTATTATTATCCTTATTAGAGTCATGTGGCAAAAGAAAAAGATACAATGCCTGATATGTTGATAAAGTCCAGAAGTTACCCCACTCTATGAGTACATTATCTGCCCAGAAGTCACCCAGAATGCCTGCTTTTCAACAAAAACGAGCTCTGAGAAGGCCACTAGGTAACAAATAAAAAAATAGCGGATCTATAATCTTTATGGGTACCCAGTGTAAAGAAATATACAATGTTTGTACTAGTTATTTTAATTTAGAACAAATTCCGCTTTTAAATGACAAAAACAATAAAGCATTTCAATTATTTAGAAATCTAAAGACAAAGCTGGATGATTGTTCTGGCCCATTCCGTATTTTGCAGCAATTTATGGACAAATGGGAAAAAGGATCCGCACCTTTGACCGTAGCATGCCAAAAATGCAGGCATTGACAAAAATCATAATCCTGATCCAACTTTTTACACTACACAAAAATTACTAAAATAATCCAACTTATCTTTATCACTTTCATAATGTAGCTGAAAGTGTAATGTGTACTGTAGTTCCTTATTTATTTATTCATAATGTAGTTTTAGTTATTGTGATTTTGGTCTATCTTGTAGTTTTAGTTCTTGTAATTATAGTTCATTATTTATTATTGCACCAGTCTATGTGACCCCACTGGTTGTTGCGGATGGCTGACACCGGTCTGTGTGACACCATTGGCTCATAGGGCAGGGGGCAGGGTTGTAGCCTGTTGTTTATCTTAAATGTATAATTTGTATTACGTAAATAATACAAGCTTGTTTTTGACAGTAGCGGGGAGGGGTTAATAGACCACCCCAGAGTTTGGCGCATCTCAAAAATTAAAATGCAATTTTTGGTATATTTTAGTGTTTTTACACTGTCAAATTTGGGAATTTTTGCGAACTTTAGATTTTTATGCATGAGATGTCCTCCCTAACTCGCTTGAATGTGTTCTATATTTTTGAAATACATTTTTTTGTTTCTTCAAAGGAAATATCAATGAGGTTTCCAAACAAAATTACTACAAAGTGTTATAATAAGATAATTGTTACTACAAATAATTGCAAGTACCATTTTAAAAACATCTTGCGTCTCCGACACGCCCTGCTTTAGCCTCTCATTTCACACTTAAAGCAAATGAGCTTTGTTTGCTTATTGCGTATGCGAAAAAGAACTCATTGGGTTGTCAAAATTACGATAAATTTAAGGGTTGTTCACAAAAAACAATAGTCTGACCCTGTTTGCTCATAGGGCAGGGGCAGGGTTGCGGCCTGTTGTTTATCTGAAATGTGTAATTTGTATTACAGAAATAATACAAGTTTGTTTTTGGACAGTAGCGGGGAGGGGGTAATAGACCCCCCAGAATTTGGCGGATCTCAAAAATTAAAATGCAATTTTTGGTATATTTAAGTGTTTTTGCACTATCAAATTTGAGAATTTTTGCAAACTTTAGATTTTTATGCATGAGATGTCCTCCTATGTTGCTTGAATGTGTTCTATATTTCTGAATACATTTTTTTGTTTCTTTGAAGGAAATATTGATGAGTTTTCTAAACAAAATTACTACAAAGTGTTATAATAAGATAATTATTACTACAAATAATTACGAGTACCATTTTAGAAAACATCTTGCATCTTAACAGGCCCTGGTTCAGCCTCTTATTTCACACTTAAAACAAATGAGCTTTGTTTGCTTATTGCATTTGCGATACATAACTTGTTGGGTCGTCAAAATTACGATAAATTTAACGGTTGTTTACAAAACAATAGTCTACAAAATGAAAAGAATAATTGGAATTAACCATGAAGGGCAGGAGTCCTCAACAATTTGAGTTGTGATCAATGTAGGACAAAAAGACGACCTTATCTCAATATACCCTCTCTAGGTTAAATTAGGTAAAATATACAAAAAAACATTTGCCAAAGTATTTTCAAGTAGGGGGGACGCGACACTAGACCGGAACTATGTGGTCCGGTAAGTGGCGACCCCTGATAATAACACACATAATATTATTATTATTATATTTTAGAAAACAAACATTCAGTATTTTTTATAATTTGTGCAAATTCTTAGCATAAAACGTATTGAACTAAGCAACACCAATAGTCTAATGGGGCACAACAATCGAATATGCTTTAAGTGCGTCAACAGAGCCACTGTATATAAGATTGCCCCACTCAATTCTAAGTTGTCACGCCATCTTTGGCTAATGATTAAGCAACTCCTTTTAAAATGCCGCTTCCACCAGCCCTAAAGTAAACTTGCACGCAATACATTATTGCAAGCTTATTATTATCATTATTATTCCTATTAGAGTCATGTGGCAAAAGAAAAAAGATACTATGCCTGATATGTTGATAAAGCCCGGAAGTTACCCCACTCTATGGGTACATTATCCGCCCAGAAGTCACCCAGAATGCCTGCTTTTCAACAAAAACGAGGCTGAGAAGGCCACTAGGTAACAAATAAAAAAATAGCAGATCAATAATCTATATGGGTACCCAGTGTAAACAAATATACAATGTTTGTACTAGTTATTTTGTTCTTAGAACAAATTCCGCTTTTAAATTACAAAAACAATAGACAAAGCTGGATGATTGTTTTGGCCCATTCCGTATTTTGCAGCAATTTATGGACAAATGGGAGAAAAAGGCTCCACACCTTTGACCGTAGCATGCCAAAATGCAGGCATTGACAAAAATCACAATCCTGATCCGACTTTTTACACTACACAAAAATTACTAAAAGAATCCAACTTATCTTTATCACTTTCATAATGTAGCTGAAAGTCTAATGTGTACTGTAGTTCCTCATTTATTTATTCATAATGTGGTTCTAATTATTATAATTTTGGTTCACCTTGTAGTTTTAGTTCTTGTACTTATAGTTCATTAGTTATTATCATGCTGGTCTATGTGACCCCACTGTTTCTCGCGGATGGCTGACACTGGTCTGTGTGACCCCGTTGGCTCCTAGGGCAGGGGGTAGGGTTGCAGCCTGTTGTTTATCTGAAATGTATAATTTGTATTACGAAATAAATACAAGCTTGTTTTTGGACAGTAGCGGGGAGGTAATAGACCCCCAGAATTAGGCGGATCTCAAAATTAAAATGCAGTTTTTGGTATATTTAAGTGTTTTTACACTATCAAATTTGGGAATTTGTACAAACTTTAGATTTTTATGCATGAGATGTCCTAATTTGCTTGAATGTGTTCTTTATTTTTGAAATACATTTTTTTTTGTTTCTTCAAAGGAAATATTGATGAGTTTTTGAAAGAAAATACCTACAAAAAGTTATAATAAGATAATTATTACTACAAACAATTACAAATACCATTTTGGAAGACATCTTGCACCTATGACACCCCGGTTCAGCCTCTTATTTCACATATGAAGCAAATGAGCTTTGTTCGCTTATTGTGTATGCAATTGATAGCTTGTTGGATTGTTGAAATTATGATAAATTGAACAGTTGTTTATGAGAAACAATAGTCTACAAAATGAAAACAATAATTGAAATTAAGCCTGAAGGGCAGGAGTCCTCAACAATTTGAATTGTGATCAACATAGGACAAAAATACAAGCTTGCCTCATTATACCCTCTCTAACTTAAATTAGGTAAAATATACAAAAAAAGCATTTGCCAAAGTATCTTTGAGTAGAGAGGGAGCCTGATACTAGACCTGAACTATGTATTCCGGTCCAGCGGCTTTCCCCTGATAATAATACACATTACATTATTACTATTATAATTTAGAAAACAAACTTTTAGCATTTATTTATAATTTGTGCAAATTTTTAGGGAAAAAATTTTTTTTTAATTCTTGCTTTTCTATTAGCATGAGGTGCTAATTGCTGCAATTTACATCAGCACGTGGCAATGATCATTATAATTGTGCTAAAAAACGTGGTTCAGTACTATAGTTTTATAGGTATGTATTTACATACATGGAGTATGACTTTTGCGCCTGTAATATTAAAGAAAAATTCATTTGACATGTCGATTATTGTTTACAGATTCGTCATTTGCATTTTGGGCCTTTGTTGGCTTTTTGGCAATCATTGCTTGCACGTGCTACTGCTGCAAGCTGTGCTGCTGGCCGTTGCCACTTAGATGCCCACGCTCCAACCGTTCTTTCCACCATTGGAGTTTGTGATTTACAAAATTGTGTGAAATTTTAAATGTGTAAGTGGGGAAAAGCATGTCAGAACGGGGCTTGTGGGCGGGCAGCAGCACAGCTTGCAGTAGTAGCAAGTGTGCAAGCACTGAATAACAAAAATTTCTTAAACTTCAAAACGTGAATTGCCTTTGCTCATAGTTTTTGGAAATTTTTATTTTTCTTAGTCCAGCAGGCATTATTCTGGTTGTTTGTGATATGATGAGCTATGTTTTGGTAGTTTGTGAATCTGGTGGATATGAGTGCGGTAGTGTGTGACTTGCTTTTCATATTGTGCATTATCTAAATGTGCCTAATTGTTATCCTACGTGTAACGGCTCCCTAAAAACTTTTTTACGGTTGTGGGAATGTGGAAAATGTGAACTTAAGCTCTGAATCTGGGGAGGGAGAATGGTACTTTGTAGTAGGTAATAGATGCCTTTCATTGGTTGAAGTTTCCCTCAATTCCTTTTATCACGCAATGTTTCCAATTACTGGCAAATCATTGAGGTTTTGTTTAAATACATATGATTATATAAAAATCATTTTTAACAATATAGAGATCCTTTGCACCAAAACTTGCATGCGCTAAACAATAAGTTAGGGGATTTGTAAAGCAAAAGCTTTGAGGTGGGGAGGGTACTGTTCTCAAGATTCTAAAATTTATTTTGTGTATAATGATTTGTATATGATCTGATATTTTGTGCAATTATGAA
The DNA here is from genome assembly GCA_036768485.1 of Mermis nigrescens. Lineage (NCBI taxonomy): Eukaryota > Metazoa > Nematoda > Enoplea > Mermithida > Mermithidae > Mermis > Mermis nigrescens. Next base: position 40,228,387 of record JAVLUZ010000154.1, on the reverse strand, counting down.
TTGTGATCTAATTTTGTGATTTCTTGTATTATATCCTGTTCAGAGTAATAAAATGTTCTAAAGTTTAATCAGTCATTGCTTAGTTTACTGATAATATGTTGTTATTATTATACCATTATGCCACAAAAGCCTTTTTTCATGCGAGTTTTCAGTTTGGTCTGCCAAGTAAGTGCAGTGGTTGATAAGGTGTCTAACTCTGGATAGGAGACAGAAGTCTTTCAATGAGGTTTTTTATGCTGATTTGCAAGTACATTCAGGCAAGTAGCTCTCAGGGTAATGAGGTGGGTCCGGGTACCCCAAAATTCAGAAAAAATCTGGAAAAATAGGACTATTTAAACATTAAATTGTGCTATTTTTAGACCCCAGACCCCCAAAATTAGTGTTGGTCCCCCTAAAATAGGACGGCTAGCTACGTGCCTGAGTACATTATGTAAAAACAGTGTTGACATTTAATAAGGTCATTTTTCATTTATTGATAGCCCACATAGGGGCGTAGCCAGGATTTTATTTCAGGGGGGGGCAAAAATTTTGAAGTCTTATATGTCGGGAACCATGCAAAAATAATGGCATTTCTTAATGTTTCTCGATGAGATCTATGCCATAGTGAAGTGGAAAATTTGAAAAATTCGAAAATTTCTTTGTTTGATTTTAAACTTGGATATCAAAAATCTATCGTTCAACCTATTGGTATGACTAATTTCTCAATATCAAGTCAAGGCTTGACCCCAAGACATTTCGAAATTCTTTTCTTTGTATTTAATTTTGCGGTTTTGCAAATTAAACTAATGCATAAAATAATAAATTGGCGCAAAGCGCCAAAATTCTTTAACATATTCACTACTTTTAAGTAAATCTGGGCTTCTAAGGTGAGAAAAAAAGAAAATAAGAAATCTGGCGGAAAGCAGCAGAAAGTTTAGAATTTAGAGGCTAAAAAATGCGCTAAAAACGCATTTTGGCGATTATTTTAGTTGACTTTGAGAATTTTTAATGTTTTTCCTTTGGGGGGCCATTGTAAAAAATAGAAATATTGTTTCATTTTGGGGGAAGGGGGGTTAAGCCCTCTGCCCCTGGCTGGTTATGTCCCTAAGCCCATATATGTCTGAAATCATGCTAAATGTTCTATGGAAATCGCAAAGTACAGTGTTTGCTTTTTCTAAACACATTCATTAAGAGTTCTCCTAAATTTATATATATATATATATATATATATATATATATATATATATATATATATATATATATATATATATATATATATATATATATATATATATATATATATATATATATATATATATATATATATATATATATATATATATATATATATATATATATACACACATTTGTGTGTGTGTGTGTGTATATATATATATATATATATATATATATATATATATATATATATATATATATATATATATATATATATATATATATATATATATATATATATATATATATATATATATATATATATATATATATATATATATATATATATGTGGCTCTATGCTAAGAGCTTAGAGAGCAGGACAGTTGTTGAGGTATTTTTTGTGTGTGGCCAAACAATTTTCATGCTCATTTTCTGGTTGACTTTTGGTGGTCTTCCATCAGTTTCTTTGGCAACTTTTTGGTTTTCCAATTTGTTATTTTTTCCTTCTTTCCGTCATTTATTTTGAATAAAATCATGTAAACAAGGTTTTTGACATTTTGGCAATTAATCTAGTGTGCTTTATTTGACTGGCGTCTGTCTGCTCAGTCTGGTTTCAGAAACCGCTTTATCTGGTTTTAGCCAAGCTAGAATCACATTATTTGCCTTTGACTTTGCCTTTTCCATATAGTTACAAGAACTTAGGTTACTAATTTAATCACTACAGATTTGGAATAATGCATTATTGTTACATCAAAATAGAGGCTAAGCATTTTCAAACACTGCAATTCAAATTACAGCATTGATATATCAAATATTATAATATAATAAGAAACAGAATGATATATTACCTTTAAAGATGATATTTACGAAATTAACATTAAAAGAAGAATATTGCTCAAAACATGTATTTTATAAATATGCATATTTTACAAATAATAGAAATGCTTTGAATTGTGGCATATGTGACAGTCTCCCCTTCAGCTCCAAGTGTTCACGACTGGAACTTGATTTTGACAACTTTGTAGGAAATATTTCTGTGTTGTCAGTTTTTCTGGTGGATGCTCAGTTTGTCGTTTTTGGCAAGAGGTTGCTACATCTGGTCAATAGATTTTTCTTTAGTTGCTTCTTTTACTTTGGTCATTTATTCTTTTTCTTTGTTTGAGCTTCCAATGTAAAATTGTTTTGTGCAATTTACGTGAATAGTTTGTATTTGCCCATTTCCTAGGTTGATTTGAATATTATGATACTTTATGTTTAAGATTTTGTATGGTCCATTATACACTTGTTGCAATTTCTTTGGAGCTCCTCATTTTATTGTTTCATTTTCCAGAAGAATTAAATCACCAACTTTATACTCTCTATTCCTCAATTTTTTGTTCCTGTTTTGCTGGTAAATTTCTTGAGCCTGTTTTATCTGTCTCTGAATAATGGTTAATGCCTGGGTGAAATGATTTTTCACTTCTTCTTCATAAGATTCTAGGTCTAGGAGGTAAAATGGTCATTGATAGTGTAGAGCAGCATCTATAGGAAGCTTTGGAGTTCTTCCATACATAGGAAAAAGGACTAAAGTCTGTGCTTTTGTTGTCATGAATATTTATTGAAAATATAGCATAGAAATATAGCATAAGGTATATGTTTGTCCCAATCCCCTTCTTGACTTCCTATATACAAACAGATTCGTATTATTAGGGTTTGATTTGCTCTCTCAACTGCACCATTGGCCATAGAGTAATAGGCTGTGGTGAATACTTGTTGTCTTGTGCATAATTTTGAGATTTATTGTATAATCCGACTGAAGAGTTTGCGGAGCTCCATGTTGACAGACAATTTTTGTCACAAAAAGTTTAGCTATAGCTTTGGCTGTAATATTTTCAGTGGCGAATGCTTCTAAATATTTTGTGAAGTAATCAATAAAGACTACAATGTACTTACTGACTTAATTGACAGCAAGGCACTCAAAAGGGCCTGTTGCCTCAATTGGTAGAATATCTGCAGCTATTTTTAAGTGAGTTGTCTTGCATTTTTGGCATAATATACAGGATTGACAGTATTTTGTGATTTCGCTTACCATCTCTTTCCAGAAATAACGTTTAGCGATGAGTTTTGTCTTTTTCTGGCTCCAAAATGGCCAGTGAGCTGGTTGACGTGATACACATGTATTATTAGATTCCATAATATTTTGGGTATGACGACTCATCTTATCTTTTCATCTACTTTGTAGAGAACACCATCCTCAATTGGGTAACCATCTTTGAGTTTTTCTATGTCAAAATATTTTTTTAAATGTTCATATGTTTTTTGTAAGTGTGTAATGTCTATTTTTGTACTTTTGTTTAATTTTTCTTTTCATTTTGTTCCACTGTGATGGTGTTTACTTCAAAACTGGCTTCATCAATTTCTTATGTTTCATTATTTTTGGTTTTAAGCTGATTCTCGTCAATGTCAAAGAATTTTATTTCTTCTTGGTTGGGTAGACACGATAATGAATCTGCATTTTGATTAGTAATGCCTTTGCGTGGTACTACTGAGATTTTTCATACCTGAAATTGCTAATCCCCAACGCGCAATTCTAGATGATGGGTTGGATTTTTCTAAACTTCCTTTTACAGCTGTGTGATTGGTTTCTACTTTTACCTCATGCTGGTATAGGTATGGTCTAAAATATTTAATAAACTCTACACAGTAAGAGTTTCTATTTGCTGACTGAATAATTTCTCTCTGAGCGTTTTAAACTCCATCTTGCATAGGCGATCAGGTGTTTGGCATTATTCTCATTAAGTTGTGATAAAACTGCTCCTATTTCATTGTATGATGCATCTGTCTGTAGGACAAAAGGTGCTTTGAAATTTGGATGAGCAAGAATTAACGCTTCAACGAGTTTTTGTTTTATATTCTCAAATGTGTTTTCTTCCTCTTGTTTCCATGTAAATGTACATATAACTTTTCCTAAGTAGTCTATTCAGTGGCTCTGCTATTTTTGAGCAATTTTTGTATGTATTTTTGATAATATGAGATAATGCCAAGGAATGATTGGATTTCTCTTGCAGTAGTTTGTCTTTCCATGTTTTTTACAGCTTCAATTTTCTTGGGATCCAGGGATTTTCCTTCTTGTGATATGATATGGCCTAAGGAAAGTGTTTTGAGGTGTGCAAATTTGCATTTTGAGAGTTTTACTTTCATATCAACGTTGGTTTGCCAAAAGTTCTAAGTCCACTTTTTTACTTTTGAGTAAATTGAGTTTTTCTGAATTTTTAGGCTAAAAAATTGGGAAATGTCTAAGTAAAAACGGTCTTTTGATATTCACTTTATTCAGTGTTTTGCATTCAAGTGGTACATTGTTTTTTAGCATGCAATACACAATCGTCTACTTACTGTAATTTCTGGATATAGAACCTTTTTCGGTACCAATTCTTGCATGTCAAAATGGATTCAGGTAGGTTCTATGTAAATAAGCATGTAAAAATATATAATAAAAGCTTGGCAGCAATAAAAAAACCTTTAATGCACTTGGTTTAGAAGAATTAATATCAAGCACAAAAATTATTGCAAATCATTTTTACTGTCTGAATCACTGAAATCAATGAGAATTGTCCTTTGAGCCTTGATGGACCTGCAAAAAATTATATGAATTTCTGTCTACACTCAGAATTAAAAAGCAATGAAAATTTTTTACTTAATCCAAGAATGAAATTTGAGAGGAATAAGACGCTGTTTGCATAAAGTCAATAGGTCTGCCTTCTTTGCACTACTGATTGGCAGTTGACCTTTGTACAGTTTTGGCTAATTGAAGATGCTGAGATTTGGCCGACCTCTATGCTGACATGCAGAAGCGTCAGCACACTACACATAAAACAGATGGATTTAAATGGGAGTGGAGTAAGAATTAGAGCATACATAGGGACTGTGTAAGGGTCTGGGGTTCCATTCAACCCTGCATGAGAATCCAAAATCCCCAGAATGGGCAGATCCTAGAAATTAAATTTTTAATTGTTTTTCTTAATTTTATTTTATTAGCACCCCAATATTTGTCTATTACCTATGTGTTTTGCAGCTCACATGGGTGGGTGTTGGGCATATAAGATCTGGGGGTTTGAGGGTTTTATCCCCAAAAAAATCATTTGACCCCCAAAAACATTTTCCCCAGAATTCACAATTTTTCTGGAAAATCATAGAAAAGTAGCCTTTCATGGCATTTTTAGCAATCTCTTGGCCCAAAAGTACCAAAGTTTTGGTGCTTTGCGCTGTATACTGACTATTTGACTATATTTTGTTCAATTTACTAAATTTTTTATATTTTTTCGAAATTTCACAACATTATTAGAAATGCTTAAAATGGTTTTTTTATTAGTTTTTGATGCAAAAAAGGCACTTTTGTCTTTCACCCTCCCCCCAGAATTCCCATGCTGAGCATGCCTGGTGTTGGTGAGTGTTTATAAGATAGCACACCCCAAGATTAGTGTATATTCCCAAGAAGTAACTTCTTTGTACTCTTGATGACTTTTCCCAATGAACCCCAGAACATGTTGCTGCCCATGTACATATGGCTAGAGCCTATTAACTTGAAAAACTTGAAAAAATTTTGTAAAAAAATTACTATTTATATTTTTATTACAGATTTTTAAGTTCATAAATGTGTTATAACCACACCTGGTTGTTGGAGCGGGTTTGGGGGGTATGTTCCCCAAGAATCCAAAATATTCCCTATAATTCAAAATACCCCTTCTTACTAGAATTCAGTTTTCAAAAATTTTTCGTTTTTTTTTTGCAATTTTTTGATGCCAATAGATAATTCTCAATGAGAAACATCAAATGGTGTTTTTTGTCATACCACCATTTTTAAGACCATTTTTTGACCTTTAAAAAATCTTGCACTCCCCAGAATTTTCTTGCTGTTCACGTATGGTCATAAACACGTCAAAGATAAATAAAAAAATTTTTAATTCACAACTTATTGATTTTTAATTTATGTTTTGGACTATTATTACTTATCAAATTATTTGAACACACTGATAATAATTTCATAAAATTAGTGAAATTCATTACATAGGAGCCTGTTTTACCCACCCGGAAATCATCAAGATGAGTGTATCTAAAAGACAATTCTCCAGGCTAATCTTTGGCATAATAAATGCTCTTAACTTTCATCCAATTGAATTTTTCACCATAATCATCTTTAATTGTAGAGGCAATCAGATTAGAACTACCACACTTTAGATCAAGAAAATTGTCATAGGTCAAGCGGATTACTGAGTAAGGCCTTTCAGATTGTGCTTTTTGAATCACATTAGACCAATCATTCAGGCAGAAAATTGATACATTTTTAGCTGAATTTTCGATCATTGCATGCATTGAGTCAATGTTCATTTGAGTGTGACCTTTATCCAAACAATTCTGCTCTATAAAATGCATGTCAAGGTTTTAAACAGTTTGCATTAGCATTGCTGCCACAAATTTATTCCTGATCTGCCCGCCACAATTATCTGACCGAAGCTTTATTTTTTCTTGCCTTTTAACTTGCATTTTTATGAAATGAAGGACATAGGATCCAATCTTGTTACTACCGTGCTTGCCATCTTTTTCTATCCAAAGATAGCAATAGCCATCTTTACTATCTTCAGCAAAGAATGTGAGGTTGTAAACACATAGCTTGCATCTGTAGTAAAAGGCACTTTCTTGAGAACATGGAATCTGAAGTATTGATTGCAAGTCAAGTGTGGCAGTTAGAAGCAATGGATCAACTTTACGTTCTTCAATATCAGCTCTCATCTTTGCATGAGCCTCATTTTTGGAGCACAGTTGTACTTCATCTTGCTTCAAAATTTCATCCTTTTTTGGGTCATTATCAGCAACATTCCGTGCAACTGAGCACTGCTCGCACTGATCTTTTTGCAGCTTGTGAAAAGCAAGATTGAACACAGTGCCAAAAATTGTTTTGTATTTTGAGAAACTAAGTTTTGCCACACTTGTTCCAGCTACTGATTCTCGATATAAGTCATACATTTTTTGCATGGACAGCTTGCTGTCTATATACTTTCTTTGACTTGATTTTCTGCAATAGTGAGAAGCAACATGTGGAAAAGACTTGATATGATGGCAGATTGACTCGAATATTTCTGGGACCAGTTTGTTAGCTGGTGGATGCCTATCATGCTTATCACTGCCAGAAAATTCATTTGTAACACAGACCAAATTTTATGAGCAAGTACAACTGGCTTGTGAGAAATCGCTAATGTTCCAAGGAAAAAGCTCTTGCAAACCCTGATGTTTTCTCCAGATTTTGGCAAGTAGAATTTGTATGAAGATTGCTTTGTCTGATCTTCCTTCTCTTTTCAGTTCTTCTTTGTTTAACATTTACTCTTTTTGTCAACTGAAGTAGCAGCGTTTCCTTTCCTGTAAAATCTTCAGCCTTCTTCCAATAGTTGTCAAAAATCTTGTGTCTTTCATCATCGCTGATCTGCAAGCATTTAAAAGAAAACCTGCTATCATGCACATGATTGTCCATTGACTTCATCTTGCGTGCCTCCTTTACAACGCCTTTCTTATTTGTAAAGCTTTGACCACTTGACCTAGCCTTTTTGCAAATATTCTTTGCATACTTCCCCGGATTTCTCTGTTTCCAACGTGTTCTGCACAGAGTTGTTCCACTTTCTTCTACAATATCACCTTCCTCTGCAGTATCACCTTCCACAATGCCAGTATGATCTACATGAGCTTCACTGTCAGTTTCACTAGATGCACTTGACAGCATATATTCAGAATCACTGTTTAGGTTAGAATTCTGACTTGATTTAGCTACAGATGAAAAGGGTGCAGTTTCTACTAGTCGTTTCACTGGCAATGACAAAATAACCTCTTCATCATTATCACTTTCACTTAACACAGATTGCACAGCTTCTTGGACTTATTCTTTATGAGCCATCTGAATAGGCAAAGATTTTCTCACAACTATCCCATAGATTCACAAAGTTAGGTTGGTCGGGTAACACATAGATGTGGGAATTGGAACATTTAAACTCCCCAAAAACCTTGCAGACCATCCTAGACATACATGTAATGGCTCCAAATTTTGGAAAGGGGTCTCTGGCTATTTTAAGGGTGGGAGGTAAAAGGCCTCCAATTTTTGCACAAAAGTGGTAAAAAATTGCAAAAATCACAAATTTTTCCCAAAATTGTGAGAATAGGAAGTCTCTGACTGTTGGGGGATGGTGGGATGGTAAAATTTGGTGGGGAATATCCCATCCTCCTTTACATGTATGATCCTAGATTTTAGTTGACCCCCATAATTGGAGTTTTTCTGGTGAAAATCAAAAGCACAGCACTACAGAAGGGTAAAATCCAAAGTTTCTATTACATTGAGCTTCTTATTTTTCAAAATCATTTAAAAATATTCTTTATTCATGTAAAATCAATTGCTAATGTTGAGGGATATCATTAAAATTTGTCTCCTTTCCCTCAAGCACGTATGATTGATTCTCTAACAGCAACAGAACAAAAGATCTATAGATATATTCATATCAGATAAAATGTTACTGATAGATGACTTGATGAAAAAGTTGCCCAAATCATGGATTTAAATTCAATTTTTCGTCTCAAATAATAAAAGCATTTCAAAATGTTGCAAAAATTGAGCAAGAACAAAATTGTGACACATCTTTGAATTAGCAGAGATAAGTTTAGAATTTCATGTCAACAGTCTTCAAGCAGTGTGCCCAAATCAGTCATTTATATATAGATAATCATTGCTAATGAATGAGCTTGCATGTTCTACATAATCACTTTGGCTATGATAAGAAAACACAGCTGCAAAAAAATTTATCAAAAATGGACATCAGAACCTTTTATCACAAAGATAAAAATTAAAACACATAATAATGTAGGCACAGCAGAAGGTTTCATATCCCACATAGAACCTTTTGGCATATCAAGATCTTGCTGCCACTGACTTTGATTGCACATAGAACTTTTTGGCAAACCATTTTCTGAGCATACTGGATATGCAGCCTAAATACAATGCAATACAAGCTATCTTTGGATGTAGAACCTTCTTGTATACCTAGAACACGAGTAGGGAAGCAATGAAATGTCCTTAGCTCAGTTTAAGAAAAAAATGGACTTAAAACCTTTTGGCAAACCAACGTCAATATTGGCTTTGTTTAATCTTTTCAAATGTAAGTCCAGGCGATTGATCATTTCTTAGTGGTTTGGAGCGAAAATTAAGATGTCATCAAGATAAACAAGGTAAATATTCCACTGAAGTCCGGAAAGGATGATATTTATTAAGCGGGAGAAGGAAGCTGGCACATTACATAGCCAAAATGGGAAGTAATTGAATTAAAACAAGCCTATTGGAGTGTTAAAAGCGGTTTTTTCTTTATCTGTTTCTTTTACAGGTATGGAGTAATAGGCATTGGCCTGATCTAGAGTAGTAAAATATTTCATTCCATTTGAAGTATCTAAAATATCACCTATCCTAGGAAGAGGATATACATTATTTTTAATTATTTTGTTTATCCCGCAAAAATCAATGCACATCCAATGCTTCCCATCCTTTTTTGAACTAAAACTATATTAGTTGACCAGGGTGACATAGAAGGACAAATTATTCCTTTATTTTCCAAAGCTTGTACTGCAGCAATTATGATTTCTTTTTCTGCAGGATGTCTGGATAGACATTTAAACAAGAATAAAATAATTTTTTTTACTTTTGTGATTTTTCTTGACGAGGTCACAGGTCAATCACAGTACTGCATAATTTATCTTTCTACCCTAATTGACTGCAGCAATTTTGGTAGCCTTTGAAATCAAAGATAAAGTATTGAATTCAGCGTGAAACTATACCAAAGTAAATTGGGTGAAAAGGTATAAAAACAAATTATTTGGTTTATGCTGAAGTAAATTGGGTGAAAAAGCATAAACGTGGATTGATTATCTGCCTTATACTGAAGTTAATTGGATGAAAAAGTATAAGAGAGGATATTATAATTGTTCGATTCAAAATTGATACATTATTTGTTTATTTTGGGGACTGATCTTTAAAAAATAAACCCCTGAGAGCAAAAAGCAAAATTTTTTTTTCAAATATAAAAATGGATTCTTCTAAGCAGTGATCTGAGGACAAACAGCAAACTGAAATTGATGAAACCGTAAAAGGAATAGAAGAAATTTTGGATAATTCTTCTGATAAATCAAATAAATTAGACAAAGCTTTTGCAACAATCTTTATCAAGTTTAGAAGTTCCAGGCATACGTGGGCAGCAAGAAAATTCTGTGTGGGGTGCAAGATTTTTTGAAGGTAGAAAAATGGCCTTAAAAATTGGTGGTGTGGCTAAAAACACTATTTTTACATTTCTCATCAAGCACTATCCATTGGCATCAAACAATTGCTGAAAAAACAAAAAAATTTCCAAAAATTGAATTCTGGGGGTATCTTGATTTCTGAGGAGGGGTGTGTTTTGTTTTCTGGGGATGCATACCCCCAACACCCCCCCCCCCCTCATGCCCAGGTGTTGTCCCAGGTGTTTGACTCCAAAGCACTCCTATTTTAACTGATGCTTCTTCTAAAGCATACAAACAGCCATTTGAACTTTTTTAAGACTCATCAATTACTGAACAAAGTTATAAATGCGCTCTAGATTTATCTGAATCAAAAATTTCTCAAAGTTAAACTTTATTTGGTCAGCATTCCTTGTTTCCTGAAATAAACTCCGACAGTTGTAGAGAATTTTTAGTGAAATATTAAAGAGACCTATAACTAGAAAAATGACTCACAATCCTCAAACAATGGCTGATGCTTTTAGAGCAGCTTTCAGTGATTTTGGGGAACTGTTAAGTGAAAAAACTAACAAATTAAAAACAATTGTCAAACAGGGTGGAGCCCAATTTTCTTGAGCTAATGTATCTGCCTTGATTCATTTATTTGTCTAGGAGTTTTACTTGGTCAAAGGTCACCTAAACCATTTTTGGGTGCCATTGGCAAGTCATTTCAGAAATGGATTGAAAAATTCTGAAAAATATATGCTTTTGCAAGTTTTAAATGCTGATGACAATTATAAAATCGCATTTTTATGATCAAATTTTGCTGGGACTGCATTAGCAAAGTTAAATAGTATTCTTAGACATTAAACCCCGACATACGACGAATTTGAAGAATAATTGGGAGGTGAATTTATGGAAGGTAGGGACAGCAAGATCTATCAAGGAATGATATATGATGATAGGCGAGGGAGGGATGAGACTGCCCTAAAATTTGCAGAAAGGCTTCAAAAACTGGCCAAATCTGCTTATTCCCAATTGAGATCTGAAAATTGATATTCTATTATAAAACCGATTTTTGCACAGGGAATTCTTATGAAAGGTTATGAGGCGTTAAAATATCAAGAATTTGGAACATCAGAAGGACCTATAAAAAGGGCATTATTTATTGTGAGCCAGGTTTCCCCAAAGGGTATTCAAGAAGTATCAACCCAATTTAATCATAAAGACAGAAATTTGAGCGTTTTACTATCAAAGTGTTATAAAGGGTCAGTAGGACAAGTAGTGAAAGGCAAAACAAAATGAATAATATTGATGCCTGGATCTATCAAAATGCTGATATATCTTCATCACTGAATGATATCAAAAAGTAAGAATTAATCAAACTCCTGGTGATATATCAAGAGAGCATGCCTATACATAAGTATCATCATCATACAAAACAATTTCACGCAAGAACCTCTGCCAAAGAGGGAAGATACTTAGCACAAGAAAAAGAACCAACCAGAGAAGAATCAAAACAATAAAAGAACACAACTTTTAGTCAAAAAAACAACAAATTAAGCTTCCACCAGAGAGACCTTCAGCACTTAAATACTTTCTTTAAAATTGTTGAAATCAATGTCCAGTCGAGGACGCCTGGAGCTAACGGGGAGAATGTCACAATTGACTCAATTTTAAGCATCTTATATGTACACACAAAATATGTAAGCATTGTTTCTTAATATATTATGATCCTTTAATAATATTTTGCAAATTCTATTTATTTTACACATATTATAATATTCGCAAAATCCAATGTTGTAATATAAATTGCTAAGTTTTTGGAAACACTTATCATAATTTCTTATATTTTTCCAAGAATTGTAATTATACTGTTAATGTTCATGGTTATGTGAATATGCAAAAAGTCAAAATTGAAGGCTAACAAAGCGGTTCTATGCAATAGCATAATTGAAACCAGTTTTAATGACCAGACAGAGCAGACAGACGTCAGACAAGAATGGAAACTTAAGATCAATTAAACTTCCCACACTTAGAATATCAGAAGACATGAGACCGCAGGCAAAACATACCCAAACAACTGACATTGTTTACTAACTTTTGGGTCATGTGATAAAGTTATCGTAAAGATTACTTGAGGTCAAAATCATAAGATGTAAGTTGCCAGAAAACGTGCATATATGCAGACAGATGCAAATGTGAGAACAGGTGGGCAGAATATATCCAAAAATGAGTCATCAAAACAACACCATGTGCGCCCACCAATTTTACTATAAAAGTGGCGCAACTCAAAGCTTTGGCTCTTCCTACCTTTGTCTTAGCATCTGGTCATTGCCTAGTCCCTGCCTGAAATCCCAGTGTCAGCATTATTGTATATGTAGAAAGATCATAATTTCTGACGCTTTAGCTATCATAACTAGTGCAATTCAAACCTACGAGTTACGCCTTAAGTTCACTATTATTTTGGAGCGCGTTTCACACATACGTGGGCAGCAAGAAAATTCTGGGGGTGCAAGATTTTTTTGAAGGTCGAAAAATGGCCTTAAAAATGGTGGTATGGCGATAAAAACACCATTTTTTGACGTTTCTCATCAAGCACTATCCATTGGCATCAAAAAATTGCAAAAAAAACGAAAAAAATTTTCAAAAATTGAATTCTGGGGGGTGTATTTCGATTTCTGGGGGTATTTTGGTTTCTGGGGGGGCATACCCCCCAAAACCCCCACGCCCAGGTGTGGTTTCACACCAATGTATTCAGGAATTGTATAAATTTTGATTTCCAATAAAATCACAAATTTTCAAATTGTTGTTGTTTTTCTTCAATACAAAGTAGAATCAACCCCAACCCTGGCTTATGACAAATTGTGCAAATTTCAATTAGAAGAATTGAAGATAAATATGTGAAATCAAGCTATAAGAGGCAAATAATTTAATGACACAAAATTTGGGCGTGACAAATGACTAGGCTGAATTTGTGCTACAGATGCAATGATCTAGACCACCAAGTCCAGGAAAGTACCTGACCAATCATGCTTTTGTTGGCAGCATTAAAAGCAGGAGCAATGAGGTCTAAGCTTCTCAAGTCTTTTAGCCCCTACATGCATATGAAAGCCAAAGTGTTTGTATGGTTAACTTTGAAGCCAAAATCTCTGGACATATCTCAGAATGGTAGTTTTACAGAGTAATTTTATGAGATGGCTACAATGCACTGCTTACCGCTTTGAGGACATATTTAGTACATAATTATAAAGCTGCAGATGTACCTTACATAATTTTATTTATTATGTTGTTCCATTAAGGTATAAATGTACACAGTGTGGCCTTTTATTTTAGAGCCATGTTCATGTTTAAACTTGGTGTTAAGCACAAATGAAGGCAGGAGAAGCCTGACTCTTTATTAATGCTGTCAGTCCCTGCATGACTAAATGAAACAATAAATAACTTCAGGTTCATTTTAATAAAAAATTTATGGCTTAAATCTTTATACTTCTTGTGTTTTTACTATGAGGTCCAGATTCCTGCAAAACTAACATGTCATTTCATGCAAAAAGGAGTGAATATTCATGTGCAAAATATAAAACTGAGATATCAAATGGCCTCTAAAATAAGAAACAGTGAGTAGTATAGAGACACCTTAAAGCAGATATTTGCAAGGGTGCTCACTATGTTGTAGTAACATGTGAAAAGTCGGCCTATCTTTTGTACACGCAGGTACCACTTTTCTGCTGTCTAAGCAAGGACCTGGAACAAGGACTGGGAAGCCAAAGACTGGAATGTGAAGATCATGTCAAATTTATATATCACCTTTTGTGATCAAGTTCAGTTGTATTATAAAATGGAGCAAGGACCGGGAAGTCATATTTGCGTTATTCAGCAGCACCAGATAGCCTAGTAGTTGTCTGGGTCTCTGATTCAACGCTAAGATAGGTAACAGTTAAGATAAGTAATGTTAAGGATATACAATGGTTAAGGATAGGATATGAAGGAGGAGTGGTGTCACAAAATTGGCATACAGTGCCAGCTTAGGCTTCAGTGTGAACTAGATTAAACCTGAACTAATAAAAGTAAACTTAGTCACATTAGGTGTAAACAATGTGTATAGTACTTGGGCCACTCCTTTTGCCCGCGGTGCCTCAGTGGCAGGAGTGAGGGGAAGTCCCCTGAAAATGCATAGCCTGTTTTATTACCCTGCCACTCAGTCTTAAATATGTTAGCACGCTTGAAATGCATTTTAACGATAGTTTTGCCAAACTCAAAAGGAACTGGCATAATCTTGTTCTGTTTAATGTTAATTTCAATGTTATTAAATGATTTTGAGTAATTGCATATAGTGTGGACTAATATAGGCGTGTTTATTATATCCATAGGCTCCTTCTGATATTTATCACTGGTAGAAGTGGGGCAAAAACATTACCAACGATTTGAGGTTCCACTATATCACAATATACATAAAATTGTATTCGCCTAGCATATCAGATAGTTTGTGGGCAGTTATAGTCAATTCCTGGGCTACCTTATAATGTTGGTATTGTCTCTAGAAATCTTTATATGTTATTGAATGTTTGTTAATTTTAGGCTCTGAATACTTGTTTAGTATTTGATGATGTTACTTTTTACTATCATCATATTGTGTTTATATGTTGAGTATAGTCAAATTTTCATTTGTGCTACCCATTTGTTCTGTTACTGTTTTCACAAGATTGTGTATATTCAGTATCTGGCATGATAGGAATAAGCATTTTTATTTGGACATTGAGTTTTTTAAAATCATAATATTGATCAAATTGATCTTTTGGATATATTATTCTAAGTGTTTGCATAGATTATTTTGGCTAGCCCTATTTCCAATCACCATTGAGCATTATGTGTGTCTTAGCAGCTTTGTAATGAAGGTGGGAGGCAGTATTTGATTCTTGAGAATTGCCTAGAAGCTATCCATGTAAAACTGTTTATCCACTTTGTTTTTTTTTCAATTTCTCTGAAGTATTTATAGATTTTGGGTATATCTAATGTGACTCCTTTGAACAAAACCCCTTTTGCTCGAAAATGCAGAAAATAGATGCACATATGGTTTCATGATGCAGAGAAAAAGCCTGAACCCTCAGAAGAACAGCCTGCAAGCGGATGCTTTACTCTTTCCTCACCTATTTTATTTATATAGCTTTGTTCAGTGTCCCCCAAAAACTGCTGCCTACCTACAATTAAAAGCAGCAGAAGAGCACTAGTGTGACCTTAGTTCATTGCTGAAATCCAAATTGGCTATTACCGCAGCGGGGTAGCGGGGTATAGGCGGAAGGCACCACAGGGAAGACACCCAGCAAAATTTTGTTCACAGCAGGATCTGCTTCTAAAATATGGTACTTCAAGTGTGTTCATTGCTAAGCATTAAAATCGTGAAAGTATTGCAGTTTATTCATCATTAAATTTGTCAAATTCTATGTATATAATAATTTTACTCCAGAACTGGGCAAAGCATCTGCAAACTTGACATTTATACTTGTTGTTCCTTTGCTATTAATTAGACTTCAATGCCCACTATCATCTACCTGAGGCGTCAGGTCAAACACAAAGAAACAATGACTCGTTTTAAATTTGTCTCTGGAGATAAAATTACCTTTATTATCATGCCCAATATCAAGCACGTCGTATTTGATTAAATGCCTTGATAAACTTATTTTGCTTCAATGACACATTTAGTGGATGAGTTTGCCCCTGCACATTACTTTCACATCGTAAATGCTAAATGGGTTAAAATTAAATGGCGATTTTGACAAAGTGCCTCAAAATGTTTCTTTCCCTCAACAGAAACAAATACTAAATGTTCCTGCAGCTTTGGCTCAAATAATGCAAAATTAAGGCTTCCTTATCTGATTTTGAAATGCATATTTGTCATGGCAACTCTTCTTATAAGGTATTTGGCAGTATATGCCATCATTCTTTGCTCCAGTGCTAAAGTCACACTCTCTAAGACTCCTACTTTGCAACAAACAATTTTATTACTAAAACATTGAGTTCTAGTGGAATATCTTCAAAACAATGTATGACAAAATTATTACTGTTTCTGTGTAATTCAGGCAAAACGGTGAAATTCAGCAAGACTGTTTTAGAGAACAAGTCAATGTAAAGGTATATTCTACAACACTTGAGTCTTTAAAGAGTGCCGCTCACTCTTGAACCCTTTATTTTTGTCAACATTCACATTAGCCCCACCTTTGTCAAAATACAGCGCAGACTGAAGAATTCACATGTGTGAGGTTTGGGGGTATGTACCCCAGAAGTTGAAATACCCCCCCCCAGAAATCAAAATACCCCCAGAAAATTTTTTTTGCCTTTTTGGTACTGATGCCATTGGGATAGTGCTATACCAATGAGAGTTACAAAATGTGTTTTTAGCATCTGCCTTTTGCCATTTTAAATTTTTGAAAGGGCTTTTCACCCCTTCAGAAAATTTTTTCACCCCCCAGAATTTTGGTGCGTTGCCCAACGATGCTGAAGATTAGACAATTTTGCATCAAAAACCATGAATTTAATTCAGTTTCAAAATATGCCTATATGCTACATAATTGGAACTGTCAAACACTGATTGGCCGCCTGGAACATCACTTAAGAAAAATGTTTACCTGTGGTATTGATTGGTGCATAGTTTCAAAAAATGCTACGCCTGCTGCAGGTGTTGGTTTTTGCCTTTAGCGCTATGTATATAACTTCTCTGTTCATTGTGCAGGTGTGATTGTGGTGATCTCTGAATTTGTAGGGGCCTTCATTTGTTATTGGGTGCATAGGCTGCACTTCATCCCTAAATCCTCTTTAACAGAAACTTGGGTAGGAGGGACAGTGAAAAGATCGAGCTCAGATTTTGTTCTTGGAATGGATTTTACGTCTATTAGAACATTTTTTGAAGAGTTTAAATGCGTTTCATTTTACATTCATACTTATAGACTTTGGCGCACGTCAGCCCCTCACCAGACATGGTCTTTGATGCCTCATCTAAGAATTGCACTGCCTTGTGCTTGGAATGTTCTTTTGGCAGACTGAAATAAGGGTTTTCCCATGCCACATCTGAAGCAATATTAATAATCAGCCACTAATGCGTCGTTTCCTGTGCTTTTGCCAATAGACTACAATACAGGCACAGCCATTCTAAATAGTGATTTGAAGAAACTCCCTAATCCGCCACCTCGTTGGTGCATTTCAGCTTCCCCTAGCCATACCTCAGTTTTGAGGGCCACTCTAAGGAATAGCTGTAGCCAAAGGCCACTGTTTTCAGGATTGAATTGCAGTTGCTGCTTGATTGTATTATTTTTTGGTTAAACATTTCTACTATTTATAGATTTTCTTCATCCAAGGAAAGTTGCCTTCAGATGCCACGTGCTCTTCCGCTTCATAGCTACTTCAAGTGGGCGTTTGAACTTGAAGGGCCCTAGCCAACTCTTTTGCACCAATTGCAGCAGGTACACTTTTACGATCACGTATGTTGTAATCTCAATCAACAATATTTGATCCATATATTTTCTGACCATCAATCACAATCTCACCTATCATTCAAATGCCTATATTAACATCAAATATTAATATGCTGTAATAACAGTTTTGCATGTGGCTGTGTTTTGGAATACCAGCTATAATTTCTTTGCTTCCACCTTGATTTGTGTGAACCTAGAATAGTTAGCTCATACGGTTTCTTATGCTGTTCCTGCAATCGTCAAACTTGCTCAAATTTAATTATACTTTCATCATTTCAAGCCTGATGATGAATGTTTGTCAATTAAAATCTTGTACATCTCCCGATCCAGAGCGTTTAATACTTGATCTAGTGGTTTACTTTGTTCAGCAATATCTGCCAAAATTAGAACTATTTTTTCTGTATGCTTCATTTCTGCCTATAATTGCTTCTGCTAGTAAACTACCTACAACATTAGAATAGGTGTCATATGAAAAAAACCTATCAATTCTATTTACCAAATCTTTTTTCAGCCTAGTTTTTGAGCACTAATTTTTAGCTAAATAAATTTCGTTTTGGGGGGGGGGGGGGGGGGCCCCCTTTTTTCTCTCTCTTTTTTTTTTTTTTTTTTTTTTTTTTTTTTTTTTTTTTTTTTGCTTTGTTGCTGCAAAAGGAATGTTGCCGTTTAGAAAAATGGTTACAAAATGCAACAAGACTGGCCTTTGCCATACATTTATAACCGCATCGCGTTGGGGTTTTCTTTGCACAACAATGTAAACAACTAATGTCGTTTTAGTCTTTATAGCCATTTTTGGTAATTTTCAAATAGATCATTATGCATATTTAAAGTTTTTGGCACATAAAATGTAGGACGGTTACTCAAAACACTCGTTTATAACCTGTGTAAATCATTCTATTTTGTGCTTGATCAATTAACAAGTACCAGTGTGGCCTGGAGGTGGCATCAACATATGCTTCAAGAAAATATTTGTATTACTAGGTATAAAATAATTTCGATAAAATATGCAATTGCAGCTGATCTGCTGGGTTTTTAATAAAAAACAGTAATTCAGAATTGATGTGTGAAGCATTAGCGTCATCATAAAATAGATTTTTGCACAATTTGTATAATGCCAATGTTCCAATGATGACAATGACAGTTAACCACTCTGTATAATTTCACAATTTCACTAAAAAATAGATCATCAAGAAATCATCAGCTGGGCTACATGCCTCTT
Source organism: Mermis nigrescens (assembly GCA_036768485.1). NCBI lineage: Eukaryota > Metazoa > Nematoda > Enoplea > Mermithida > Mermithidae > Mermis > Mermis nigrescens. The sequence continues at coordinate 40,209,297 of JAVLUZ010000154.1, read as the reverse complement.
TTCTTTGGAGGAGCATTGCATCTGGCAAGCCTATTGAAATTATTTTCATCTTATAGAGGTCATCTTTCACTATGTCCACAGATTCTATCAATTTTTGTATTATTAATTTTTCTGTTTTCAATAAGTTGCCTAACAAATGTTGTTTTCCTGATTTTGTGGACCAGAAACATTACAAGCAAAAGGATGATATACATAATCATTTTGGTTGTTCATAAAATTTCCAATTCTGCTTTTGTTAAAATGGTATCAAATTTCTTTTGGCCAGTTTCCAAAACGTACTTTATACTCGCCTTTGCCTCTATTTATAGCTTTATCTATTCTTTTGTGTTGCTCAGCATCAGGTTTAGCCACCTGTGCTCTTCAATAGAAGGTTACCTCTATTGGAATGTCCAAGAGATCCTCCAATTTTGGTGCGTTTTAGACAACTGCTCTGATACCTCCTTAATTTCAGTCAATCAAGAAGTGTACAAGGTTACTGTTTTTGTGAAGCTTTTCTTCAGTGTTGTTATTTGCACTATCTCACCAATATTCAATGGCTGCTTGCATCATATTTATTTTCCTTTCACATATGTCATATCCCCAAGACTTCAGAGTTCACATCATTTGGGGGTATATTGTTAAGACTTCTATGCAGGGTGTTGTTATAACTTTCAATAATATTTTGGTATACTCTTGTCCAGTTCTCGTTCAAATAATAGGTCATGAATTTCAATTAATTTATCTCAAAATGCTCTATAAAAACGTCTCTACAAAATTGGCTTTTTATTTCAGGGCTGCTTGTTAGTATATGATTTATAGAGTAATTTTGTGCTATTGAATCTGCTTTGTCCCATTACCATGACGACTTCTTATGGACGTGGAACAGCTTGTTGCAGAATCTTTTGAAAGGCTCGCATGTGGATTTTGCACTTTTATTTGTCATTGCCTGTCCATAGGCCTCTAGAAGAACACATTCACAACCATTAAAATATAAAGAATTCCTGAAATTCCTATTCTGAAACTCTCAAGTCTAACAAAATCTACATCCCACAATATATCAAATTTGTTACAATGATACTGATCAAGCAAAACCAGTTTTTGAATAGGTCAGAAATTGATGAGAATTGATTTTTCAAAAGATTTATCAGTTTGGTGATTTCTTTGATACAGCTGCAACTTATTTCTCCTGAAAACGTGGTGGCATTTTTATATGAGTCCACTGCTTTATACTATCCATTTCTTTTATAATCACTTGTACTTGTACCAATATTTGGTAAATCATTTGGCAAAAATGTTCCAAACTTTACAAATGTTCCAACTTACAAAAATGTTCCAAACTTTACAAACTTCTGAGTAAAGCAGAACGCAGCGGCTCCAAATCTACAAAAATGTTCAAACTTACAAACTTCCTATGTTATAACGTGTAAAATGTGTTCAAAACTTTACAAAAAAATGTTCCAACTACAAATTCTACAAACAGAATGTGAAAAATGTTCCAAACTTTACAAAAATGTTCCAAAATTACAAAAATTTTCCAAACTTAAAAAAACAGCTCCATTGGTCGATGTCTGACCAACACCACAAGGAGGTCGGCACAGGATCATATTTTCAGTAATATAATTAAATTACAAGCCAGAACTCCTAACCACATGCCCGCTCTGAGGGATATTAGGTGCCCTGTCGCTACAACCAAAGAAAAACACTGAAAATTAAAATTTAAAACCAGTACTATGGTTTCATGTCTAGTGGGACTGTCAAAATACTATCCAGAGTACTTTTTTAAGAGAGAAGGGATGTCCCGCTCTCTTGGATAAATGTCCACATGTGATTATCCGGTTGCATCCTGAATCCTATGTTTCTACCTCCTTGAAAAGCCATGAGTAACCCAGCACATGAGTATACTGATCAAAGGACAACCAGTTTACTTTCTTCATTAACTTTTAATGATTTCTATATTTAGCTAGGTCACTGTCATAAATATATTTTTGCCAAACAGCATAATGTTCTCAAAACTCCTTTCAACAGACCAGGAGGCCACTTTTTATACACTCTCAAATTCATCTCAGATTGGGTTTTACTAAATCTAATAGATTTTCTGCAGACAATGCTAAATATATGCTAACCAAATTGCCTCACACCAGAACGAAAATGTCAAAATATTTCATCAGCACATCGTAGAAGAACTCTCACATCTACTTTGCCCAATTGTAGGTCTAGGTCTTAACAACCAGTAAAAATCTTAAAACAATTTCCTTCATACTTCTGCACCATAATTAGTTGTTAACAATTTCACCTTTTCACATGGGTCTTGCCGCTTCAGCTGCTTTCCTCATAATCAGCATAAAGCACATCCACATGTTAATTCTTTATTCGTTAAGGTTTTGCCATATCCTGTATTGCCCAACAGTTTGAAAGTATCGGCAAATCATGTTACCTGGATCTGCATCACCTTCTCTCTGTCTATGTTTGGTGACCCCTGTCTCTAAAATTTTCATAAAAGGTCTTGACTTGTCATACTGTATAACCTCTAAAATTTCTCCAGCAGCAAGTCCATGTTTAACTAAAACTAACTACTTGCAGAAAGAATCTCTTCCAAAATAATACAATAGGTTTTGCCGGGCTTTCAGCAAACCATTCCCTCCACATATTCTTTCATCAGAGGACCCTATATCCTCTCTGCTAAATTCTGAATGTTTTATAATTGGCGGAAAATCATGCATTGTGGTTTTCAAATCTTCAGTAAATATTAACTTTGCAAATCCAAAGACTGAACCATCTAAAATTGATTGGGTCATTTCACTTTCACTAACCCAAGTTTTTGCACAGTTTCCTATCAATTATTTCAAATACTCTTCTCTGATGGAGTTCCACGTGCACTCCCATAGTCACTAAATTATAATGATTCGTATAGGCTTCTTTTTGTTTGAATCCTTGAATAGGCTTCTTCAGGATCCTTTTTCTTGTTTTTTGACCTGCCAGGCAGCTGAATGTAATAGAAATCATAAAATTCATACACTGTATGTCTGTCGCAAAATTTGTCAACAGGTATGTTATATGGGTCACAGTTCCCTTATCATTACCACAATGTTGAATGTGATGTCCTATCCTATGACTCTATACCAAAATATTCTAAGCAGATAGCTGATTTAGAAGCACTAACCTTATGAAATTTATTCTTTTTCTCTAGCACCCAATAATTGTGATAACTCAGTTTATACCTCATAGATCTGTGTCATTAAATATATGCATCAAAAATTAGTGTCTATCATAGCTTTCACTGGTTTGACTGGGTTGTTTCTTATGAATGTTTGATCTTTTATTGCTAGTCTAGTCATTACCATATATAAGCTGCCGTGCATACTAGATTTTAATGTATAATAAATTTGTTTCAAATTCTTCCAGAATAATGAGAATTTTGTCAGGAATGCTTTGAAAAGGTAGCTACCAGTGACACCTGGTAATGACATTGCTTCCCTAAAAATATCTAGTCTATGTCCTGCTCAATACAAATTGGCCATGATAGTATTTCAAGAAAGAACTACATCTCTATACAGGGAAACATGAGATATCCTTTCTTGAGGTGTTGTCATATTATACTGTTGCCAGTATTTTTGACACTGCTCATAATCCTCAGCGCTAATACATTCCTCTTTCAGGGAACTATAGAAGGCATCTGGCAGTGGTAATTGTGTATCAGATAATTTTTCGAATGCATCTAGATATCTGTTGTGTACTGTTTTGTAGTCAATGATGCTTTGTATGCTCATGTTCAGCCTAAACTAAAGCCAGGTGCTACGTATGTGCTAATGCCTAGAAAGATTTGAGAATGCTTGTTGACAAAGACAGTGTGAACTATTTTGTAAGATAGCTTTTGGCCATTTATTACTTAATCACTTTGTACTTTGAATCAATGGGAACAATTTCTGCTTAATTAAATTATACTGCATATTGCCTGAGCAAAGAAAGTGTTGCGTGCAGTATTTAAATGCCTGTTTCTGAGGATAATAATATTATATTCTTTGCGTCTATTATTGCTTTCTACTCCCTTATATAGTTTTCACTTATCATTATTTTTTCATCAAGGGTTTGAAAAATAGGGCTAAAAGTTTCTGATAAAAGTATGGAACTTTGTTTTTGTTGGAATTTTTCAAGATGAGTTAGTAGTTAAAGGATAAGCTGATCAGATTGTTGGTTACAAAACATTGTGGGTGAAAAACTAGGACGTTTTGTGTGTACTGCACAAGAGATGGGCTGAGGCTGTGCAACAAAATGTAATTTATGGAGTTTTCACAATGTTCTGGACCAAAAGAGCCCAAAGCCTAGTAAACTGCAGAAAAGGTAGAATTGCTGTTCTCTTTGGGAATATGCAATTCAGCACTGAAAGTCACCAAAAACCATTTTTAGCTGAAATATTCCGCCAGGGAATTTATTTTTTGTTTTACCATGTTCTAAATGATTTTTTGTATGGTCGTTTAATAATTCAGCTTTGATGAAACAGCTGACTGCATGTGACATACATGCATGCTTTTGCATACTGATCGAGATTTATAATGTGTCTATAGTGAGGTTGTCTAGAATCGGTGTAAGAAATGTCATATCAATAGTTTCACATTTCTCTAAATTCAGATTTCTTCCACAGATGTTGACTGCTTGTCTGCATCTAAGGAAAAACACTGAATGTCTACTTGAAACAATTTTTCAAGCATCTCCAAGTCTGTGTATGGCACAGTTCAATAAAATTTGCAATGTCATTATATATCCTTTTCTTTACAATATTGAACTTAAAAGTTGATAAACATTATGTGCTCAAAATTTCCAAAAATACATTGTACAAACAGCAGAAGAAGCAGAGATTGTCTTTAAAACTATGTCTGTTTTGATCTTGGCACATATGTAGAGTATGTCTCTTATAGGCAATATTTCCTGTCAGTTCTATGATTCAGCACACCATGTGTCTGTTTGAGGCATTACAGTGTCTGACGTTGGTTATAGCCTGTAGTCCCCATTGTGTATCTGGGCACCAATTTCTCCTCAACGTCTATAAGCCCAGTTTTTCAGCTAAGCCTTTAATATCATCACCATTTATTATTAAAACAGGGGTTCCTAGAAGAGTGAAGTTGTTTTTGACAAGCGTACCAATAATTGCTAGCTCCAGTTTCAATTTTAAGAAAACAGCCTATTGCTGCATCTACTCAAAAAGCTTCTTTTTCGTTTTGTAAATATCTGTAAGCATATCTAAGTAATTACCTGCTCCCCATCTATAGTTGCATGTATATCGGCCACACGCTTCACAATTTCTGTGAAGCTTGAATTGAGTTGCCATTATTATCTTCACGACTTCCTCCTGATAACCTCAGGGTAATTGGGACAAATCCTCTGAAGTTATTTGTCCTCAGGAACATGCAACTGGCTCGGCTCTCTCAATTGACTGAATGATGGGGTTAGTAGGTCTTACTTTCAAACATGTCCTAAGATGTGTGTGAGAAAAATAAATCCTCATTGGAGTCAAATGTTTGGTCACAACATACATTTATGTGTAATGTGTTGTCTCAAAGCATTACTAAATTTTTCCTAAATTTTGAAAAGAGAGCACAGGAAGGACATTTAAACCTAGATCCTAAATGGGCAGAACTCATGCTCTGCTAGCCTACTTGACGTGTAAACAACTTATTACATAAGAAAGTACAAAGGTGAAGCCAAAATTTGTGCCTCTAATTGATTTGAACCAGCATCAAAAAGATCACTGGCGTCTGCCGGCGGAGCCTATTATCAGCCCTCTGACACCAAGATCTGCAGAAGATCTACAAGAGCTACACAGTTCTTTACATCATTTTGTACTTTTTTAAAGTAAAAATTTCTATTTTTTGTAAGAAAACTTTAAGTAACCAGTTAGAAAATTGTTATAAATTTTTGGTTGAAAAGTTCATATTTATAAACTTTGCAAGAAAAACGATATTTACATTGCTCACATCAAGCGTGCCCAGTGGTCTGGGTGACGAGTGGCAGGGGTAAGTGCGTACGGACCCCGCCTTTTGCAGGGACTTCCCCCTCCTCCCGCTGAGGCACCGCGGGCAAAAGGAGTGGCCTAGAAGTACTATACACATTGTTTACACCTAGCTCAGCTAGGTTTTACTTTACACTTAGTTCAGGTTTAATCCTAGTTCACACTTGAGCCTAAGCTGGTACTGTGGCCAATTTTGACCCCTTCCAATTCTCAACTAACCAGTCCTTAACCATTGTATATCCTTAACCATTGCCTATCCTTAACCATTGCCTATCTTATAGCGTTAGATCTAGGTCCCAGGCATGCCATGCAAGTGTAGCAGTGTCTTCAGTGTGGGGTGCAAGATTTTTTTGAAGGTCGGAAAATGGCCTCCTAAAAATGGTGGTATGGTTTATTAAAACACCATTTTTTGATGTGTCTCATCAAACACTATCCATTGGCATCAAAAAATTGCAAAAAAGCATAAAAAAAATTTCAAAATTGAATTCTGTGTATATTTTCTGATTTCTAAAGAGGACTCCTGGGGGCTGCATACCCCCCCCAACCCCCACGCCCAGGTGTGGTCCCAGGTATAATTGCTCAGGCCATCTGATGCTGCTGAATACTTATAAATATGACTTCCTGTCCTTGCTGAGACATAATGCAACCAAATCAGATCACAAGATGAGCATATATAAATTTGACTTTCCGGCCCTTTGACTTCCCGGTCCTTCAATTTCCGATCCTGACTTCCCGGTCCCTTGCTTAGACAGCAGAAAAGTGGTGCCCAGCAAAGCAAAAGATAATATCTCCTTTTTCACATGGTAACATATGGTGGTACCCTGCAAACAAAGCTATAAATTTCTATACTACTCAGTGATATGCACATATCCTATAGAGCTGTTTTAGTGTTCCAGAAAGCATAGTATGTACATGACTGACAATTTTTTACAGGTTGTGTGAATCCATTATGTTTATATGCAATACACTGTGAAAAATTTGTGTGAAATGAACAAGACATACAGCATCCTGTGATGCTTTTTCTAAAACTATTATTTTGACTGAAAAATAATTATTATTAAAAAATTGTATTAGATAGACTGAAGCTCAAGCTATACTTCAATGTTAAGAAAAAAATATATAAAAACATTTTCCAAGAGCTCTGATGCAAGTTGCAAAGCAATGCCTTCAGAGGAAAAATTTAATTTTTTTCTAAATTCTCAATAAATTTCTTTTGCCTCAACTCCTTTGAAAATATTGAAAAGATCAATTTCATCTCCAGCTTCCAGCGTCTTAAACTGGAACCTGACTTAAATAACTTCATCATAATAGAAACTTGTATAAAAGCACTTCTTCAAAAATAATCTAGCTGAACAATAAAAAAAAGTTGCCTTACCCACATGTTTCATTATCTTAGTCACATTGATTCAGGATCCACAATCAAAAGCATGTCAGCAACTTGTTGCCCTGTCACAGGCATGCCATACTGAGGCCGCAGGACATAGCGCAAGTACTTAATACCCAGATTTTGTCTGGGCCCATTTTGTTTGAGCTTATAGAAAAAAAGTATTTTGTGCCAAACAGTTGAACTTAAATGCAAGCAGTACAGATGGCTGATCTAAGTGCATATGCTCGTATTTTCATATTTGGAGAGAGCAACTGATCCGACAAACAACTTTGGTGGGAAGATGCTGTTCTGTGATATTCACACTTAAATGTTTGCACATAAATACAAAGTTTCATAAATTAATACAAATGTAATTAATAAATATTTAACCAAAACTTCAATAAATACAGTAATCTAGAATGAATATAATATGCATCTGAGATTAAAGGCAGTACACTCAAAGAAAATTCTGGGGATGGTGGGGTTAGGATCACACCTCGGCATGTATGGAGGAGGGTTTGGGGGGTACACATCCCCCTCCCAAGAAACCAAAAAACCCTTCCCCTAGAATTCGATTTTTGAAATTTTTTTCGCAATTTATTGATGCCGATGAATAGTGCTTGATGAGAAATGTCAAAAAATGGTGTTTTTTTATGCAATATTACTATTTTTGAGGCCATTTTTAGACCTTTAAAAATCTTGCAACCCCCCCCCCGCCCCACAGAATTTTCTTGCTGTACACATATGGCCAGGATAGGTATAGTTGCCAAACATGTTAGTAAAAATAGAAATCTGGGGTCTACAGTAATCAGTTAGGTTTTAACTTCTGGGGGAGGGTTAAAACCCACTCTAAACCATAGGTGGGCAGCACCAAAATTCTGGGGGAGGGTGAAAAAATTTCTGGGGGGGGGGGTGGGAAAAAATTTTCAAAGGTCAAAAAATGGTCTTAAAAGTGGTCATATGGCAAAAAACACCATTTTTTGACGTTTCTCATCAAGCTCTATCCATGGGGGGTAATTTCAACTTCTGGGGGGATGCATACCCCCCAAACCCCCCCCCGCCCATGTGTGCTCTAAACCCCTATGCCCAAGTGTGCTTATGATCCTGCACAGATTGGCATGAGAGGCAAGCCAGAACTTCTACCTGAAAGCAGTAAAAACATGAAAAAATTTTGCACTCCTTTTTTTACTGATAATTTTTTTTTGTATTTTTCATAACTAGTAACCATATGTGGGCAGCAAGAAAATTCTGGGGGAGTGCAAGATTTTTTTTGAAGGTCAAAAAATGGCCTTAAAAATGGTGGTATGGCGATAAAAACACCATTTTTTGACGTTTCTCATCAAGCACTATCCATTGGCATCAAAAAATTGCGAAAAAAACGGAAAAAATTTTCAAAAAATGAATTCTGGGGGGTTTTTTTGATTTCTGGGGGGGAGTATTTTGGTTTCTGGGGGGGGTGCATACCCCCCAGACCCCCCATGCCCAGGTGTGCTAGTAACCCATATATTGGCTAAATTTCCATGATAAGCTTACAAGAAACTTACTTTACTTTACACAACATACTACTGTAGTGTCATGCTGACGCCATGTGAACAATTTTATTATTCTTTATCCAAACTTGATATCATTATTTCATTATTTTCATATCAGCCTTCTTTCTAAAATTAGCCAATTTTCATGTGTTTTTTGAAGTCACAAGCTTTGTATGTAAGCTGCGTCTATAATGTTCTTTTCTATTACAAATTTTACCTAATTATCACATAAGCTTACCATTTGTTGCCTGAACTTTAGTGAGTAAGTTATACAAGTGATTAATGATCAGTCAAGAATTCTGCACCTAAACATACATATTTGTTTCCAAATGTCATAAATATCTGCATACAAAAAGTAATTTGACTGTTTTTGGTGCATTGTTTAAATACTCGCATTTGAATCTGAATTGCGCATTCTCTTGATTTTGTTCTCTTAACTCTACTTGAATTATCAAGTCCTCCCTCAGTTGTGTTTTTGTGCTAAGTAAATATACATATTTACTACACAGTGATTATTTGACATTTTCTCTGCTCTGAGGCAAATACAATTGAAAAGTTGCTTCTGAAAAGCAAATAAAAACCACTTCAAAATAAGTGTTTTAGCGCTATATCAAATTTTTAATACAGGAGTTGCCCAATAGATTAAATCACACAAATTAAGTCATGGTACAGTCAGTGAACAGTTTTTAGACCTAATTGAAAGTGCAAAGAAAAGTGTAAGTCATAAGCAAAAATTGAAAATGCCTGATAATGCATTTGCATCTTTTCGGAATACCACTATAAAAATGCTTTGCAAACAGTGGTAGACCCCTCAAATTGGAAGATAAACGCACTTGATATGATAGTTGAGAATTTAGGAGATGTCCCACATGAGCAAGTCAGAAGACCTTATCTTAATGCAAATTTATCATTATTTTTAAGACCTCCAGCCCAGTTTTCAGGAGTTTTTGGAGTCATTCACTAAGTCAGTCAAAGAAGTTGACAAATTTTTTATTTAACAAGGCATAAATAATGAGAGCAATAAATTTAAGCTGACTTACTCAGAAACTAATTTGAATGGCAATGCATCAAAAGTTTTGCCACTAATATTTTATTAACCAAACTACCTAAAATCCTAAGCACCTGCATGCTAATTCAGTTTCTTCCCCTTAAGTTGGTCATTGCTAAAACCATGCATATTGTAATCGTGAATTACAGATATAATGTGTCTTTCAAAATTCAATATTTTATCCATCTGCTTGGAACTCAAATGTTTAACATTTGAGCATCAAATTTGCTTCACATTTGCTGCCACCATCCTCTGAATTAAATTAATATTGAAAGCTCAGTCTAAATGGTCTTGTTAGACATGTTAATATTCTTCACACAAGTAATTGACTACCTTATTGGATTAAATTCTTAATTTTAAGTGTAAAGCAAAACAATTAACCACAGAAATAATTATTCTGGCTAGAATTTTTATTGAATTAGTAGAATGAATTTTTTGTTAAACATCATTCAGCTCAGTATTTTAACAAAAATAGGATTTCTTCAGTTGACATTTACCTTTATGCTTTCTTTGGCAGGTAAGAAATGGATTCCTCCTTGTGACTTGTTCCTCTGTGTTTTTGTTTATTTTTGGTGCTGACATAGTCTAATAAACAATTTTTAAGGAATTTCAAGGCATGCAATAGCAAAAGCATACAAGAATAAAGATAAAAAACTTATATAATATTCACCACAAGGGACAGTGAGAAGATCCAGTTCAGACTTTGTACTTGCAATTGATTGTATGCCTATCAGGAGCCATTTTTTAATTAGTTTTGTAAATGCTTTATAATTATTCATATTCATACTTTTTGTGCTTGCCTAGGCCTTCAGCAGACATAGCTTTAGATGCCTCATCTAAGAGTGGCACCACCTCATGCATGAAATGTTTTTTGACAGACTGAAATAATGGCTTTCTCTATGCTACATCTGATGCAATATTAGCACTACTTACTCATGCGTGTTTCCCTGTGCAAGTACTCCATTTTTCGGATCATAGTATAATTTAATGCTTTATTCATTTAAAAAACACATCATTTCAACATGAATATTTGTTAATTATTTATTTACATGACCATATTAAGTTTATGGAATATGGTATGCTCATACAAATTTTCCCACTTCTTTTTAGCCTTTGTATCAAAGAGACACCACAAATCATACAAAATTTTATTTTAAGAATTAATTAAACAGTGTTTCAAGTACATAGCAAAAGTCCAAAATGCTTTCTTTCCTTCTTAATTTTCTTCTTCCTTGAATGTATCAGTGAGCTGGCTCTAGAAGTATTTACCAAAAGATTGCAAATTATGGACATTGATGAATCTGAGCATTGCTTTTTCTGATGAGCTTGTTGACAAAATGTTGGTAGGCTAATTCTCTGGGAAGACATTTTCAGGAAGCTGTAAAATAGCGTATATGCCACCCATACACATTGATTCATATTTAAGGAATTTCAGCCAGGCCTGTGAGCTTCTACATCCTGCTCCATGTACCTCACAATCACATGGTTGCTAGCTTCTTGCATGGTGCATTTGTATTCACAGCATCAGGAGCATATTTGAATGCTCATCATACGTGGGCAGCAAGAAAATTCTGGGTGCAAGATTTTTTTGAAGGTCGAGAAATGGCCTTTAAAAATGTTGGTATGGCGATAAAAACACCATTTTTCGACCTTTCTCATCAAGCACTATCCATTGGCATCAAAAATTGCGAAAAAGACAAAAAAATTTTTCAAAAATTGAAATCTTGGGGGGGGGGGTGGTATTTTGATTTCTAGGGGGGAGGGAATTTTGGTTTTTGGGGTGGGGGTGCATACCCCCCCAAACCCCCCCCCACGCCCAGGTGTGATGCTCATGCAGCACCTTAACCCGCTAGTTTCAGAAAAGTCACATTCTGATGATGCTTCTTTTGACAAAAATAACACAACTGAATCATCAGCGTGCACATGTGCCACTATGAGATTCTAGCACACAACTGGATGGGTGGTTAAACCTCTGTTTACCATGATGTTTTTGCAGTCGAAGTGCACCATCATGGCATAAAGTCCTAGTGCATATTAACCCTTCGTTTACCATATCCTATGCCGGAGTGCACACATACTTTTTGTAGCATTTTTTTGTTCTACCTTATCTATGTGTCCAAAACTTTGTTCTAGCCTCGTTTTGCCTTCTGTTACATTGTTTTTAATGGTCTAGCTTGAAGAGGCATTATAGAGTAGTAAGAAATAGGCATTTTTTGGCCTATTTACAGTGATAGCACAAAAACTCAAATTGTGGAAATAAGGTTCTAATAAAAAAATTTAGTGGTTTATTCCATTCCAGTTTCTTAAATGCATCCCCTGGATGTGTTTAACAGAATAGGAATCTAATTTTTCTTCTTTTTGCATAATGTCCAACAGGTTCTTATTCTTGTGCATTGTGTTAGTTTTTTGATTATACCCCTTTTTAAAATTAAATTTCACAAAAAATGACATACATATTTGGTAGGAGAATAAAAATCGCACTAAATGAAAGTAATTGCTGTCAGAGAATGTTAAGAAGGCATAGTTCAATACGCAGCAGGAGTTTATGCCATGATGGTGCACCTTGACTGGAAAACATGATGGTAAAGGGAGGGTTGAGCTATGCCTCCCTAACATTCTCTGACATCTATTACTTTCATTTAGTGTGATTTTTTATTCTCTTTATGAATATATATATATATATATATATATATATATATATATATATATATATATATATATATATATATATATATATATATATATATATATATATATATATATATATATATATATATATATATATATATATATATATATATATATATATATATATATATATATATATATATATATATATATAATATATATATATATATATATATATATATATATATATATATATATATATATATATATATATATATATATATATATATATATATATATATATATATATATATATATATATATATATATATATATATATATAATATATATATATATATATATATATATATATATATATATATATATATATATATATATATATATATATATATATATATATATATATATATATATATATTATTATATATATATATATATATATTATATATATATTATTTTCTGTGAAAATTATTTTTGAAAAGGTATAATTAAAAAACTATCACAATGCATGAGAATAGGCACCTGTTGAACTGAACTTTATGCAAAAACAAGAAAAAGCAGATTCCTATTGTTTTAAACACATTCAGGGGATGCATTTAAAGAGCTGGAAAGGAATAAACTACTAAATTTTCTTATTAGAACCTTAGTTCTCCATCTTGAGTTTTTGTGATATCAATGTATATAGGCCAAAAAATGCCTATTTTATACTACACTATAACTCCTCTTTAAGCTAAACCATTAAAAACAATATAACTGAAGCCAAAACAAGGCTAGACTAAGTTTTGGACACATGGATAAGGTAGAACAGAAAAAAATGCCTTGAAACTGATTCATTATGCCCTCCAGCACAGGACACAGAAAACAGAGGGTTAGTAGCACACATGGGCATGGGGGGTTTGGGGGTATGCATCCCCCAGAAGTTAAAACAACCTCCCCCAGAAATGAAAATACCCCCCCCCCCAAGAAAAATTTTTTTTGCTTTTTTAACAATTTTTTTGATGCAATTAGATAGTGCTTGATGAGAAACGTCAAAAAATGGTGTTTTTAGCCATACGACCACTTTTGAGACCATTTTTTGACCTTTAAAATGTCTTTCACCCCCAGAAATTTTTTCAGCCCCCCAGAATTTTGGCGCTGCCCACCTTTGGTTAGTAGACCTTCTGTATGACTCCTTCTCTTACTAAGAAAATTCTGACTTCCTAAATCCTTCCATGTTTTTCTGAAAATTTTTTTGTTCTTGTCCTTGAACTTTTTCCATATCAACTTTGAACATGCCCTAGATACATTTAGGCACATCCAAATGTACTTAGACATGTTTGGGTATATACAGTTCAGTGAGTGAATGTCTATAAATAAGAAGTCAAATAACAAAGATACAAGCATCACAATGGATCTTAATAAATATTGCACATCAGATGAACTTTCTTCCATTCCTGTTCATAGATTCAGAACAACAGCAAAAGTGTATTTACTCAAATATGCAAACATACACAAATTCCTCAATCTATTAAGAGAATTGAAACCTATTTTTAACAGCACTATTCAGAAAATGTTACTCAACTGTCCTCCTGAAAATATGGTTGGCTTTAAAATCACATGTCCAAGCTTGTTTGAGCCTGCAATGGCACTGTTCACTAAAAGTGAAAATGTTTTCAGTTTAATGGAGAAAGGGTCTCAATTTAAGAAGGAATTCAACTTCAATGAAGATATAGCTTTTAAGCTCATCACTGTAGACCACAAATCACAATGGGGCATGAACCCCAATATCAATTTTACAATTGTGCATCAATTGTGCAAAAATAAAGGGAAATTTACCTGCATCTAAAGATAATTTATCACTACCCTAGTGTTGGCAAAATGTTAACAAGAACGAAAGAAGGAACAATTGTTCTCATTCCTCTTTCTCATTAACAAAATGAGAATGAAAATGTTTTCTGAACAATTTGATTTCACTGTTAACAGAACAATTAATGAACATCTTTAAGGAGAATGGGAACAATGAAGTCTTTGGAACGGCTTTGTTTATTGTTAACAGAACAATAATTGATCATTGTTAACAAGAACAAAAACAAAAATGTTTCAGGAATGGTATGAATTGTTGTTAACAGAACAATAATTGATTGTCATTAATCAAGAACAAAAATGATGAAGCTCATTGGAACAGTTTTGATTATCATTCCAAATAATCTTCAAGCAGTAGTCTTGGGTGAGGCCGTTTTGACCATACAGCTTGCACCATACCTAGATGTGGGGTCAAAGGCAGATTTAGCAGGGGAGGAAGGATGGCCAGCCCCTCCCCCAGTTGCCAAAAAAACTGTTGGGCACAGTAGAGAAAAGTTGTGTATCTTTTTACTGATTTTATCCATTTTTATCATGATTTTCCATAATTTTTCCTGCACTTTGAAGAAGAAATTTTTCTAAAGAAAAAAAGGAAAAGAAAAATCCATTGCATTTACTGACTTTCTAGGCACACAAAAGTTGTATTTTAGCTTCAGAAGAAAAGCTTATGTGCAATCAATGTTTCTGTGGAAGTAAACATTATTTAATGAGATAATACATAGTAATTCTAAGAAGTCTGTACTTTATAGGCATTTTCTGTGCTTTGTTCAGCAACTTTATTATTATTATTCGAACTAATTTTTGGCAAATTTAAAACAAATTATTCATATTTTTTGTGGAAAACATTCAAAAACTTCAAAAAATTGCTGAATTTTCTGCATCTTAAGTGATTCTGTATATTAAAAAATGTCCAAAAATGGCTAATTTACAGGTAATAGCCCAATGTTTGAGCTATTTTTGAGACTTTTAGATAACTTTTTGGTTCCACCCTCCCTGTCAGAAAATCCTGAATTCGCCACTGTGTGGTGTTTGGGGGTATGCACACACCAGAAGGCCCAATATGTACCATGCAAATAAAAATACCTGACAATACCCTACCTCAGAATTCAACTATTGAAAATTTCTTGTTTTTTTTACAATTTTTTAGGGCCAATAGATAGGGGTAGCAAAGAAACATTAAAAATAGTATTCTTTAGCCATAGCACTATTTTTAAGACCAATATTTGACTTTTGCAAAATTTTGCACCACAGAACTTTAGTGCCGCCCATAAAAGGAAGCACCAAAATTTCTGAGGGGAGGGTGCAAAAATTTTTTCAAGGTCAAAAAGGTCTTAAAAGCAATGCTATAGTGCACAAAACACCATTTTTAATGTTTCTCATTGAGCTCTATTCATTGGCATCAAAAATTGGGAGAAAACAAAAACATTTCAAAACTCAAATTCTAAGTATATTGTTGGTTTGTTCATTTTAGGTATTTTGCCTTCTAAATGTGCATACCAGACCTGGGCGTGGGCTGGAGGGTTGGGGTATGCTCCCTTAAGAACCCAAAATACACCCCCAGAAATCAAAATTTATCCCCCCGAAATTCAGTTTTTAAAAATTTTTTTTGTTTTTTTCCACAATTTTTTGATGCCAATGCATAATGCTCAATGAGAAACTTCAAAAAATGGTTACCATTTTTACGGATATTTTTTGTCCTTCTGAATAAACTTGTATCCCTTCCCCCCACCAGAATTTTCCTGCTGCCCATGCATGGTGAATACCCCCAAACCCCCACGCCTATGTGTGGTGACACTCACTTATGGCTTGCACTCTCTGCTGGCACAACCCTGCCCCTCTCTATCCAGCCTGTCCACACTAGTTTATGAATTATTTAACCCTCCTGTTCCCAAGGGATTATGCACCCTAGACTTACCAAGGTCTAAATCAAAAATTGAGTCATTGAGGAGATAACAAAAATGATAAAATACATATTTCTGATAGCCAAGAGCATGAGAATTTCAAAAAATGTCATTAAGTTTGCACAAAACTGAAATCCAATTGAAGAAAACGTATTTGAACATTCAAAAATGTGTAAGAAATGCGATCTGCGACACGCATAACACATGTTTTAAGATCATAGAATCAGGCTTTTCTAATAAAATATGAGTCAATGTTTTATTTTGCTCAATAAAACATGTGTTGCAGTAAAAAAAGAGGGTACTGAGAAGCTTTCCACATAAGAATATATGGCCTTACAGTAAACTGCAAAAGACAGGCAACTAGATCATGGATCCAGAGCTTGGTAAAAGCAGGATTAATGGCTAAATTGTTTTTCATGTTCTAGATGGATTGCAAACACTGTATTAACAATGATTTCAATGTGTTTTTGATATAATATTAATAATATTAATATTATATTATATCATATATATATATATATATTATTAA
The DNA here is from genome assembly GCA_036768485.1 of Mermis nigrescens. Lineage (NCBI taxonomy): Eukaryota > Metazoa > Nematoda > Enoplea > Mermithida > Mermithidae > Mermis > Mermis nigrescens. Next base: position 40,192,450 of record JAVLUZ010000154.1, on the reverse strand, counting down.
TATAATAATTAATATAATAATATTAATAATATATATATATGATGTAATATTAACAATGATTTCAATTTCAATATTTCAATTTTCTATTGGAAGGAAAAAAACAGCTTTTCCAAATTTACATACAAATGCAATATCGGTGTTTGCTGTACCAGCCACGTCAGCACCATATGAAAAAGTCTTTGGTTGGGCAGCTTTTATACTTGATAAGAAGCGTCACAATCTCAGCAACAAATGTTTGGAAGACAAAATTTTTTTTCATTTTCAACAAATATTTCGGAAAATCACTTAATCTCTGGGAATCTTTTTTGGAGTCATGTATACACATTGAATTTGAAAACCCATATAGATTACAGTAGACCCCAATCCTACTTTTAGTAATATTTTTTGCATTTTTTAACGGATACAAAGCAGTGAGCGGTGGTCTTCAAAATTTATTCTTCTGTCTGGAAAAGGATTGCATAGGTAATTCATTGAAAAGTAAAGTAAGGCTTTTGTAATGCTTAAAGTGTAGAGAAAATGAATGCTTACACTTAATGACAACTTTGTTGACAAAACATACACATACATGTACTTTTGTATGTGCATGCATATGTAGCTCATAATTCTTCATGTGTTGATACTATATATTTTATATATGTAAAATTTTGTATATATGCTAATGACTCATTGAATTTTCTCATTATAGAACCTCATTTTGTCTAAAATCTACAATCTATGATGAGCAGAACAGTATGTTTAGCCTCAGTCAAAAAATAGGAAATCATAATTTTTAAATTTTTTCTTGTACTGGAAGTATGAAATGTCATAATTGAAGATTCCAATTGTGCTTAATGCTTCACTCTAAATTTGCTATTTGTGTGCTTTAAGTGGCTTCCAGTGCAATGCAATGAGTGTCAAACTGAGCATGTGGGGCTATGGCCAATGCGCCAGCTCACTGCATGCTTCAGATGCAGTAACCCGGATCATCACATCAATGAATATCTGTTGTGCCACAGAAAGACTATGCAAAGTCAATTTATGAGAAAGGCTTATCACGACTTTCGAAAGCAGATGGCCAAGGAAGCGGCAATGAAAGAAAAGCTTCATTTGTGGTCAGCAAAAGAGCCGCTGGAAGTCAGGGCACATGCAAACATTTTCACTTCACATTACTGGTTGATTAGTATGAACAAGGACAAATAAGCATTTTGAAAAATGGAAAAAAATCCTTTCTTTGCAATTATATGCATATGGAGCACCGTTTTTGTGCACAAGACAAAGATTTTGGAGGTTCGTACAGTGATATTTAGAGCAATCTTTGTACAATTTGTACACAAAGTGTAGGCACTTTTTAGCCGGTTTTTCATTATACAAAAACTCGCAAAGTTTTTGTACAAAAAAAAGTGATATGGAGTCAACCCTGTATCAAAAATATTTGGGATGCTGAGAATTTTAAAGTCGAACATCTTTGACTAAACATGTATATAACAAGACAATTTCAGATATTATATCAAAAACAGATGATTCACAATGTGGCACAGAAAGGTTCTATTCTTGGTCGGCAAAAGTTTGGTAGGGAAGTCACGGCATATGCGCACATTTTTCGTTTTTTGGTCAATGATTTGAAAGAAGTGAAAATATGCAACTGGAAAAATGACTTGACATAGTTCTCAAGTGACGTATTCTGGCCCAGTAAGAGCATGGGGATTGGGGGTACTACCATAAGTAGGCAGCACTATAATTCTGTGGGGGAGAAGCAATATTTTTTTAAAAGTAAAAACATGGTCTTAAAAATGAAGGGTATGGTGAAAAACACTACTTTTTAACGTTCCTAATTGAGCACAATCCATTGGCATCAAAACTTGTGAAAAAAAACAAAAGAATTAATCAAATTCTGGGGAGGGGACGTATTTGGCCTTCTGCAGGATCCATGCCCCCACGCCCACATGTGGATATTACTTTCCCCTGAGCTTTAAAAAATTGATGGCTATACAACGCATTTTAGCAAAAAAAAACTTTGGTGTATAGCCTTTTTTGGACTCGGAAAATATGTTATTTAGCCATTTTGGGCCAAGAAAACTAGCTGTAGTCTTTTTTAAGTTCAGAAATGCCTTATCTATATTTTTCTTCTCTGAGTTTAAAATTGAACTATTTTATTGACTCCAAAAATAGCTAAATAGCCATATTTAGTCCAAAAAGGCTATATAGCTATGTTTGTAACTACAAAGAGGACCATAGGATGAACGTAAAAAGGGCATTTTTAAACCTAATGTTTAAACTGTTTATACAATTGATTTCACATCATTCAATTAGGAAAATATGTCTTAAATTTTGTCTTCTGTATTTCATCAGTTAGCTTTTCCCAGAATCGGTGTATTAGATTGAAGTGTCCTAATGTATCTCCAATATGGTAATCTTGTAACCAATTTTTGATGCACAGTGATCACACATTTGAAGCACTTTTTCTTTCTCAAATTCTGAATAATGCGCTTTTACTTAAGCAAATTATACATAAAATATACAGATGTTAACTGAACAATTGAGAAGGCCCTTCAGAGTACAAATATATTCCTAAAATGCCAGAAAGATATATAATCTATCTATGTATTGTGCACAATGCAAAATTAGTTTTAGCTGCCATCAGAAACGTTTCTTTATTACATTCCAGCACTATGAACCATTAGCATGATTTTACGCAATATCAGGACAACCAATAGCCTTTTATAACCCTAAAACCAAGATAAATACTCTGATGAGCCTAAAACAGCTTGTAGATTCAGATTCAACTTTGTAAACTAATCTAGAAACTCAAAATAATTTGACTTGCTGCCATTCTCAAAGACCATTACAAGCTTTTTCAAAAATACTTTTGCCTTCCTGCTTTGTTTGAGCATGGTGGCTCTAAACTGTTGCACACTGCTGTATATGTTCAAGCTGTGTTTAAGACACAATTTCGGAAAGAATTCTTCATTTTTTCTGTGGACAAGACATTTTCTTTCTTTCAAACGGATTGTGTGGAATAAACCCTTGTCCTCTTGGATATGAACCTGTATTTCATAGGTGCACAAGGTCAGGGTTGGCAGCGGGAAATAATAAAATCAAAAACAGTAAATTTAACATTCACAAATTTTCTGCTGTCATGGTCAAAATCGCTTATAAAATGTCTTTTTGCAGTAATTTTGCATTTGGAAGCATTTTTAATCCTTTTTGACTGCATTATATCAGTTTGACACTAAAAATGCAAAAATTTATCAAGTTTAAGCGCTTTTTGAGTAAAAAATATATAAGAGCACTGATTTGATCACTGAGTGCCAGAAAACTTTGACGTTTTTACTTCCTTTAAGCTAAAAAATGATGCCAAAAACGTTCTGTTAGCTTAAAATCGCCAGACAGTACCTGTCTGGCTGACTCTTCATGGGTGTAATACCCCCTCCACCCTTATGTGCATGTATGCTGTATTTTCATATTAACATTTCTCAAAATGTGTTAACATTCTCATGTAATTATGTACAATAATGACCCAAATATAAATGATTGCCATAAAATTTATTTGACCAAATCATTTTATGGTTAAGCTGCCCTTCATTCTATATTATTATGCATATTTCTTCTTTTATTGATGTTCAAAAATATATTAAGATTTTAATATTTTTGTGTGAATTTATTACACTACATAATTTAAGTACCTATTATAATATTAATGTAGTATTGTATACAGTTGATGAAGTGTTTTTGACTTTATAGACTGAAATTGATACACTATTCAAATTCACACTCATAATTGAATTTATAAGAAATGATTATAGCAATGCACAATCTATGCATTCTGTACTACTCGCCTAAATTGACCTCACTATCTGACATACTGATAGTGGAAGTACCCTGTTATGAAGCAAAAGATTGCAGATAACAGATATTTATATGAGTCTTTTCCTTCCCTCTGCACTCTTTCTATTGTTATTAGCTCATTCGCCAATTTATAAATTTATTGTTCTGTTCAGGACTCTGCAAATAAGAATAAGAAGTGAAACATGCGTTAAAACTGCACTTGTGGCTGATTACATATGAGTATATTACGAATATTCTTAACTCTGTAAAGTCTTTTCATTGGCTGTAAATTTTGCTTTATTTTTCCTGTAATCTGTCTTTGTATTACGTCTGAATCATTTGCCCGTAAAATCTACCTTGTGACCACCAAACTTGTTTAAACATATTGAATAACCTTTTACCAACCCCTACTTAGTTCTTACCGAGTCTACAGGAAATGCGTAATTCATGCTTGTCATGTAGAAAATTATAAGCAGAGGTAATTCAGATTAAATAGTGTAATAAAATATTTTTTCAGTTCTGCATATGTACATGCACAACAGGGAAGTTCTACAGTGATTTAACCAAAAAAGTTTTAAACTACATTTCTTGGTCTAAAACACAATGATGCATAAGAAATTTTATCTGAAGCTTTAAAAACATGTAAACACTCATAAATGAAACACTTGCAATTATACTTATCCTGATCCCCATCAGAATTTTCTAGTCGCCCATGTGTGGTGGGTGACCCCTAACCATACGTGAGCAGCAAGAAAATTCTGGGATAGTGCAAGATTTTTTAAAGGTCAAAAAATATCCTTAAAAATGGTGGTATGGCAAAAAACACCATTTTTTTGTCGTTTCTCATTGAGCACTATCCATTATCATCAAAAAATTGTGAAGAAAGACAAAAGAATTAAAAAATTGAATTTTGGGGGGGCATTTCAATTTCTGGGGATGTATTTTGGTTTCTAGGGGGATGCATACCCCTTTATAAAACCCCACGCCCAGGTGTGCCCTAACCCCCACACCCATGTTTGATATGCACCTAACATACCTACCCAATATGTATTGCTAAGCCATGCCTGCAATATCTTTTGCACCATTGTGGCTGCTTCATTAGTTGAAATTTTACATTGGGTTTGTAATGGGGATTCATTTCTATATTTTTGATTTCAAATCTTGAACTAGTAACTAGGAATGTGCCGGTTAACCAAACCCGGAACCGGCTAGAACCAACCATTCTTTGGAACCAGAACCAAGAACCGATTTTTTGATATTCTAAGAACTGGAACCGGAACCAATTTTTTGATTTTCTAAGAACCGGGACCGGAACCAATCTTTTTGGAGTCATTTATCAGTTTTTTAAAAATTAGAGTTAAAAATCGATCTTCAAAAATTTAGTGAAGACATGAAGCAGTAATTCAACCTATTATTACCCAAAAGTTTACAGACTAAAACTTAGTATTGTTCCGGTAAATTATATTTTAGAAATAACAGTTGTTCTGCTTTTTTTGCCATGTAGCCTGTTACTGAGAAGGTCGTAAATGATTCCAGTGCAACTGAACAGCTATTCCAATGAATTGTTTGTTGCTAGTGCTGCAAGCAGTTGCTAATCTAAGGGGGCGGGGAGGGGCGCCCCCATTTGCCAAAAATCTTTGGCAAGATAAAGAATGGATATACAATTTGCAATTACTGTGGCAAAAAACACCTTTTTCATTGTTTCTCATCAAGAACTATCCGTTGGCATCAAAAATTGCAAAAAACAATAACAAAATCAAAAATTGAATTCTGGGGCAGGGGGTATTAGACCAGGTTCTCAAATTGAGTTAGATTCTTTGCTTGTCTGGCAATGGGTGGTAACTTGTTCCAGTGAGCTGTATAAACTGGAAACCTATATAAATAGCTGACACAGTCTTAGTTCATGTAGTGGATTTGTACACATAAAGCTCTGAATTATTAACCAGAGGGTCCTAGTTTTGTATCCTATTGACTCAAAAAATTGCCAATATACAAAAAACAGCACAATACAAAAAACACAAAATCAAAGGGGTAAAATGCTGAAAACCCGGATGGGGATATAAAGACATGTACCTACATGTTCTCGGGGTGGGGTTTGCTACCCTCAGAATTGCTTCTGACCACAATTAAATGGTGGCAAGCCTCTCTCCAGAATTGTAAGCTGAATTGAGCGCCATCAATAGTCAGATAAAAATTGTGAATGTTCTTGCAAAGCACTTGGAATTGATTAGAAATTAGTGGATAAACAGTTTAACATTTGTGTAGCTGGTTCACATATGTATTAAGATAGCCATATTGTACCAATTTTGCTATTACGTCTACGGTTCATCAGCCAAATGTTTTGTCACAACCTGCTGAACATCTTACGTTGCGTCATCATCATTATAATTGTGTCAAACATAGTCGTCACTTACGCCGCACCGTCAGAGCCAAAGGAGCGGCTTTGCAAACTTCTGCTCAAACGTCGGCCCAACCGTCTGCTTCGGGCCGTAGTATTCCATGTCCGTCGCGTTTAGACAATCATCATCATTGCAATTCCACTGTGCCGCATTGCGCAGCCCTGATGACTGTATCTGTGCCACGTGTTTTGGTTATGCAATTGCAGGATTGTTATCCCGTCCAGCAGCATATTGCCGCGCCGCATTTTACGCCTATTCCATCGCGAGGAAACAACCGCGCCCATTCTACGTCGCGCATTATGCCAAATTTTTTGCGCACAAGTGACGGTCATTGTACTGCTCAGTTGTCATTGCCTTGCGATCACCCAATTGCTGCACTTGAACTATTTGCTCATATTTTGATTTTGCTGCGCCAGGACAATGTACCAACCACCAGCAGTGCGTTTATTTTTTGTTTAATTTCTTTTAATCGTTTTTTCTGTAATTTTTCTCTTACTAGTTGATTTTCCTGCAGCCACTTTCCCAATTTTTCTCTCCACTTTAGGACACCCTTTTTTCTTACAATCTTTTTACATACATCCATTATTCATTATTTCCATATTTGTTATTTCACTGTATTTGTCTGTCTTTGATTCTGTCTGTCTTTGATGAACATATTTGTTATTTCACTGTATTTGTCTGTCTTTGATTCATTTATTGTCCTTGTCCATATGTGTTCTCAATTTGTCCATAATTTGAGCCTTTTGTACTCAATACTAATTAAGCCGAGTGACCTGCCCTCCTAACATAAATTATTTTTTCAATCAAAATTATCTGGGTCCCGGGCAAACAGTCAATTCTGTACATTGCTCAAAACCACATTGTCTATGCATCGCCGACGCACCTTTTTTTGTCTCCCGCTGCTCAATTGTTCAACGTAGCCGTACGTCATCTCATACATTTTCATGCATACGTTTCATGCATAAAAATGTGTCAGCATCTCGCTTTGATCTGCTGACACAAATCGATAATTGCCCGACTCCACGCCGTGGCTGTATGTGCGCAAAAAGTTTGCGCACAGACGTTTTTGCGTGTAAAAATTTGCACTGCGTGCAAATTTTTTTGATATCCGGGGAGTGTAGAGATGGCTTTACACCCCATTTTTGCTGCGTTGGTTCAATGCAAAATTTCATTCATTTTGTGCTACGCTGTACCTACATTCCGATGACTGTTTGATGCAGATGCTCAATTTTGTGCTTAATTTCCATTTGCACGTACACAACCACTAAGCGCAATGCTATAGTGTGTCGCCCAGGACCACCTTCCCTTCAAAAATTATCATATCTTCATTTCCTTCCCCACACATATTTTCAATAAAAATCCAGGATTGGAAAATGGGCACTCGGGCTTAATGCAACTTGAGTACGAATTGGTATGTGTGCTATTATTTCATATGTGTGTTAAAACTCCATATGTGTGTGTCTCATATTTGTGCCTATTCCGTTTTTACATTCTTTACTTCGTAAGCTTTGCCCATAGGCCTATTGTTATTCTCGTAGATCCATTCCGCGTTTCTTTGTACGCGTTTGATACGCCTCTTTCGTATCACTTAAAACTGTGTGCGAGTGCAGTTTTGACGATCATTTCCGATGCACTTTAAGATTTTTCTTTTTACATTGAGCTTCCAAGTTTTTGCCAGCTTCCACGCTGTGCGTTTCCTTTTCCATGTGACGTGTTTTCCGCACGTAGTCTCTATTGTTTTTCCCCTGCGTGGCTGCAGGGAAATCCCGTTGTTTTGTCGCGTAGTGGGCAGGTTTATTTTTGCCCTATGCATTTGCTATTTTATTTGTGTGCCTAAACAGCATTTGTTGTATGCCGTTGGCGGGCTACGTGTTCTTGTAATTACATTGTTTATTTTAACCGATTAGCGTAACACAACAGTCGGCAGCATGCACCTTCATGCTGTTGAGTTTTTCATTGCTTCATAATTTTTGGTCCAAAAATATTGTAAAAATTAATTATTTAATTAATGATGTTGGGCTCGGTCGAATTTCGGTGCTGTTGAATTATGTTCTTGTGCTACACTATACTTAGGAACCTTCAATATTTTCAAGCACCGAAATTTGGCCCCAAAACAAGTTAAATAATAATCTTTTTGAGCCCTCAATTAGGTTTCCGGGGAACTTACATTATTTAGGTACTTAATCTCAAAAGGGGTTAAGTAAGTAAGTTTCACTAGTTGCATGCATAGAGGGCCGGGCTATCTTGATAGGTCAGGCAACTTGCTCCTGAGTCGCCATTTGTGCGGCGCATATGCTTAAGCTTAGTGGTGTAAGTAAGCAAGTGGACGTGAAGTCATCCTCTTACGTTATATTTGGATAGTTTGCAACTTGCATGTTGGTTCTGGTTTTGAATTACCCAAACAGCAAGACCCTCATTTGTTTTTTTAGAAATGTTGAATAAGCTGTGTGATGAAAATTTGAGGAACATGTTTGCTTTCAATGAAATAATTTCTTGTGATTGTTTTGATTGTGGTAATAGGATCAACCGCACTTTGAAGATGTTTTATCTATCAGCTAGATACAAAAATAGCGAGATGGAATTTAAGAAGCTTTGTCAGCTGGAAGATATTCTATCAGTTGGTTGTACAAACTGTGAATGTTGTAAAGACCAGTTAGTTTAGAAAAGAATCAATTTTACAAGAAACAAATATTTAATTATCATGTTACCATTATTCACATATGAGAATGGAACTCTTGTTTATCTCATCAATTGTAGAATAACAGAATTCAATGCTAATAGTGTTAATTTATGGGTAATCAAGTATAGAACTGTGTCTGGTATAGTTCATAGCAATAGTAATGTGAATAGTGGACATTATACTGTTTGGATTCGGTATGATAATGATTGGATATTGGCAGACAATTTAAAATGCAGCACCAAATATACTGTAAGAAAACAATTTGTAAATTAATTGGAAAAAATATACTTATTATTTTTGGAAAGATTTTGATGGAATATGGCAAAATAAAAATTTTACTAATTATTATTTGTTTATTTTAATGTTTATATGTGTTTGTGATTTTGTGAATAAAACCAGATGTTACAAAAGTATGAAATATTTAATCCAAAATGGAAAAATTGTCTGAACAAATGAATTTAACATAGCAATTGGTGCGCAGGGTCAAATTTTTAATGAAGTTAAAACCAAAAATTGGTGCTCATTTGTAAAAAAGCTATGTAATCTTTTGAGTTCAGGAAATTAGCCATATAGCTTTTGGACTCATACAAAATAACTTAGCAGCCTTTTTCGACTTGAAATATCTGCTATTAAGCCTATCTGAAGTAAAATTAGATGTTTAGCTCTTTTTTTGAGTCAAGAAAGTGATTTATTAGCATTTTTAGTCAGAAATTGGCAGTTACTAACCCTGCCCTGAAAATGGCCGGGGACAACTTGCTGAAATTTCGAATTGTTACATGCATATTGCTTGGGTTATATAGCTGAGTTTTCCGAGAGGCTCAGGAAGAGGTTATAACCACTCTTATCATCTGCATAGCTCTTATATGAGAAGAACACCTGTAAACAATGATTCAATTGGAAGGTAGCCTGAAAATTGACAGAAACATTAACAAACCATTTTCAATTTCTACATATATGTTAATTGATCATCATTAGAAAAAGCATCTGACCATATATACTTGAGAAAAGGATTAAGTTTTTGCCATTTTCTTTGAACAATAGTTAACATGGTGTGTAAATTTTACAAAACCACAGAATGTAAATAAAATTCAGCCGGATTCATAATTTTGACTTTAGTCTGAAATTATGATCAAAATTTCTTAAGAAATCGAGTTTCTGCAATGGTCTGAGTACAAATAAAGATTAGGTGTAAATCATTTTGTACCACTGTTGAGTTTAAACAAACGTGGTCAACTATAAGACTATTCCACAAAAGCTTGTGCATGAACATCAATTTTCAGCAATTTAACAAGCAGCTACAAAAGTGCTTTACATGCAGCTTACTGAAATACAATTTTGCATGGTGAAACTTCATGTGCTTGTCCATTTCTGTGCACATGGCCAGTACCATTGTGTTTGTTAAGTATGGTGTAGAAGAAGTATAAATAATTCTAAATGTGTTGTCTTCTTGAGTAACACAACTATATCACTTTTTTACTCAAACAATCCTTAGTATCTTGATTTTTGATCCATATATAGTTTTTGAGTCATTGGTAATCTATGAACATTGGCTACCAGAATCAAAAAATACAAAAGTATATACTGCATTTTTAGGAAATTTGGGATTGCATACCTTTATTTCAGAACTTAACAGAGAACCGGTAAATTTAGAATTTGATTTCAAATGTCAACAGTTATTTGCACTTATATCATCACATTCAATATAACTTTCATTTTATTTGCTTTTCACCTCTAGCAGAGGCAAAGAAATAACTTTTTTGGGAGCCTATTTGAATTTGCAACATTTTCAAAATTTTCAGATATTCTCTTTTGAAACAATTTCCAAATAAAGCCCTATTGTGAGTACTATTACAATATGCACAAGGTCTATTAAATCAACAACTAGTCACTGTGTGACCCAGTCTTAAACATCTAAAGCATAGTGAGCATTTCTAAATTTTTCTTTTTGGATCTCAAATGGTTTTGTATACAAGGCACTGGTTATTGAGATGGTTTCCTTGACAAAATGTACATGATATATTTTATGTGGATTAATTTCTTCAGTCATATTTTTTTACTTGCTGGGTTGATTACGGGCCATGATTCAATGCTTAAACATTTGATTGAAGTGGGAATTCTACCTTTCACGATGTCAATTTAGAAACAATATTCAAAAGCATCTGTATCCTAATGCAACTGGCAGCTACTTTATTTTAAGTGAGAAAAAGTGAAAAAAATAATTTTGAATGACCTAAATCATGGTCAATGCTGAATAGAGCTACAAGATAACGGCAAACTTTTCAAATTTTTTTGTACTTTAATTCTTTTAATTTGGGCTTCAATCCATATCGCCAAAGATACTGCCACGGAATTTGCATGATTACAAAAATATGTCGCAATTATAATTAGATTCTCACCATTCATTTGTTTTAAGTAATTTGTTATTATTGCATGAATAGCAAAAAACATTTGGCTAGCCAGGACTTGAACCTGGGCTTCCTGATTACTGGCCAAGTGTGCTGTACATGAAGCTTTTTTGTTATTGCTGTTCTTGTTGACTTTTAATTAAATTTTTTAGATGGATTTACAACGACTGGAAGCAACAAATCATGCCTTATTTTTATTGAAAATTATATTAGCGATAAATTGCTTTATTCTGATGTTGATATTATTGATAATTAGGATCATTTTAAAAGCTGAATCGTCGACACCAAATTCAAATTTACGAACCGGCCACTTGATATCAATTTCGAATCTGCCCTGACACCATATTTTGAAAGATTGTCAAGCCAAATACTCGAAAATAATCCAAAAATGTAAAATCTATGCCTTTGATGCATTTTGGGGACTTGTGGTGGAAGAAATGAATAAAAAAGGCCAAAATTTGAACATTTTGTATGAGTCATTTGAAAAATATTTTTACAAAAATTTGTCCTTTCTGAGCTGTTTGCTATAAATAATGATGATGAGTGAATAACAAAAAGAAAAATATGGGGCACAATCAAGAAATCTACTACCATATTGTCATACACTCAATGCATTTTTCTAAAGTTTCTAAAAGCATTATAACTAAATATTTTTGGCCTAAACTAGATGTAGAGTATAGGATGAAACTAGTCAAAAACGACTCAAAAGCTGTTCATCATTTTTTACAGCATATTAGTGAATGCATTACTTTAAACAACGTAAATGCTCTAATGAATTGATGGGATACTTTCAGCATTAAAGCAAAAGAATACTACACTAATTTATACAAAAAATTTATTGATAATCATGTGGTTTTTGATATAATGCTTGGAAAAGTTATAAGAGTTGGCTTTTGGACAGCAAAAAATGCCTTGGCTACTGTACCTCAACGTGGTGGCCAACTATCACGGTAGTCTTACATGTTATTCTTTACACCGTCATCTGGGGGATTCATATAACCTTGAAAATAAGTAACACTTTACACTGCTTAGGCTTAAAAAATCAATAATTTTTTGAGTTGCCCGGGAAACTCCCTCCCCTAGGACCCCGGGCAAGTCTGGACGGGTTCCCTCCCCAGGCAGTGTTGGGCCTTCCCGGGCATGCACCCTGGGGCTAAGGCTGGGGAGCACGCCCGCATATGCTCAAGCATATGGTATCTTTATAACATAGCCTATGCTTCAACACGGGCTATGTTATAACATTGATGCCAGGGAGACCCTCTACACTACTGAGGTGCAACGTGAACCTTACAAATAATTATTTACTGTAAATGGGAGTGTAAACTTATTATTTTCTTGCTTTTAAGGATAACGTTTCAAGACCCTTTTTCTCATTCGCTGACTAGCACAATTAAATTCTGCACACCTCAGGCACATTTCTATATGTATGTACCACACGCCTAAATTTGTTTCAAAAAATTTCTCATTCTGACAATATTCTCACAAGTAAATCATTAGCACATAAATAGGCCTATCCAAATTTTTGCCACACAGCTTAATAGGGGGCTGAATTGCCCTTCCATAGGGTTTTATATCCTCATCTAGAAATTGTAACTTATACTCCGCTTTTATTACTTTTTAAGACCTTTTATCTGTAATCTTTACTTCTTCCCTTGTTGGTATTACTTCCTCAATTTTTGCTGTAGCCTCCTCTTCCTGCTTTTGAATTTCTTTAATTACTGCCTCCATTTTTCCTTTTAATATATGTACATATGTATGTACATACAGAGAATTCACTAGTATTTATAGACTTTATTTGGTTACAAACATATTTTTATCAAAAGACGGTATATTTTGCAATTCCACCTGATTTTCTAAGTCACGCCTAATACATTTCCATTTTAACACATTGGAGTTTGAGCATGTAAGTTTATAGTAATTAATCTTATGATTAAGCACAATAATGTTTTCAAATTCAGACATATTAGGCATAAATGGGTTACTGTTTATGAGAATAAAAAATTTTTTGGTTCAAATTTGAAACAATTTCATGGAGTCTCTCAAGAACAATTGCGCTCTGCCTATTTGCAAAATGAATCATCAAGACACTCAAGTTTTTTGATGCCAAAATAAGCTTTTTCTAATAAACATTCATTCCCTGTCTACACATTTCTTTGCAGAAAAACCACAATAAAAAAACGTACTTGTGTGTCAATTTTTAGTATTTCTTGATACTAGTTCAAAAATTGCAATGTTAAAAAGTAGGTTACATACTGATTTAGTGCTTCTGAGATGTACTGTAGATCTCACAGTATGGATTCCTGTTTCATTGAAAATTCTTTGAAATTCTGTTTATCAATGAACAAGGACTGGGCAATGTTCTGGGCATTGTATTATGCCAATGCAAGTCACCTTAATACTGTAGGTTGCCAATGAACAAAGTTCACTGTGTTGGCCATGAGACAATTTTTTATGTTGGCCGTAGGAGGGTTAATGCTTTTGAAGGACAAAAATAGAGATTCTGTACCAACGTAATTTGTTTTTCTCTGTGTTCATGAGCTCAATAAGATTAATGATTTTTATGATAGTTGTGATTTGTCTGTACGTAGGACCACACCTGGGCGTGGGGGGTTTGGGGGGTATGCACTTCCCAGAAACCAAAATACCCCCCCAGAAATCAAAATACCCCCCCCCCCAGAATTCAATTTTTGAAAATTTTTTTCGATTTTTTCGCAATTTTTTGATGCCAATGGATAGTGCTTGATGAGAAATGTCGAAAAATTGTGTTTTTATTGCCATACGACCATTTTTAAGGCCATTTTTTGACCTTCAAAAAAATCTTGCACCCCCCCCCAGAATTTTCTTGCTGCCCACATATGCATAGGACTCATTTGTATGTGACTCGGGAGGTGGAATAATCCCTCGTTAGTAATTTGTATATCTGTTTTGTGGAAAATTCTCAATAATTTCAAACCATTTCTAGCAAACTTTCTGCAATTTTAGCCTGTATTTTTTGTCTTTGTATTTAAAAATTTTTATCAAAATTTCCATTGTAAGCATATACACTGTTTTAGTGAAATTTTATATGCGCTTATTTATAACTTCTTTTATATGCAAGGGTGATAGGGGAATTAGGAAATGTAGCCCATTCCGTGTCTTTTTTGATATACCAGTTTTGATGCATAAAAATGATAGGAAACAAAAATGGTATACCAATTTTCCATGCTAGATTCCCTATACTAAAATTGGTATACTGATTTTTTTCTTAAATTGTATACCAATTTTTCCTTCATGTACTTGGGTTTGAAGCTCTGACATCATTCAGGCGTTTATTTGGTAGTCATTTTGGCTGCATTGATTGGAAACTTCTCAAATTACAAGTTCGCCAAAATTAAATTGGCAAAGTCCGATTATGACCACATGACCAAACACCTGAAGAGGGCGGCAAACGTTGGCGCTGAATGGCGCGGATGCAGGTGTCAATGCTAAATTGATGATTCTTCTGCTAGAATTAAACAAGGGTTGCCCTTATTTCCAAAGTAAGCTTATTCCTAGCCCTCAGGTTCGACCCTAACACAAATATTCCAGTTTTACTATTACGCAGCCGTACGATGAAATCTTAAAAACATACACCAACGAAACGTTACGGATTTCACTTTATCTACCATTAAATCAGGCTTTAGGCGGACGTTGGAATTGTCTATTGTTCTTGGTCTTGGCGGCTATTGTATTGTTCCATTTGAATTGTTTTGGAGGCCCAGAGGAGTACTTTAAGCATGTGGTGTGCCATGTGAATAGAAAGTTTTGCATGATTTTACATTACAGTATGACTGAGTATTACAACATTTATACGTCTGTTTACGAATTACAGTATACGTAATATGTGTAGTGCTTGCCTTACAGTATGCCATGTGCTGAATGCTGGCTTTGTTTTTGCAGCTTTACTTATGTCAAGAAAATAATGCGTAGGTACATTTTACGGAAAAAGATGGTTAGTGCTCGTCTGCATCTGTCTCAGAATCGCCTGTATATGTGTTGAATGTGAGAAACATGCGTGTGTACTTTGTGATGCCTTATCTTAAGTAATTATACTGCATAACGATTAGAAAAGACGTAAAATGTATGCAAAGATTTAGATGACATATACATTTATGCACGATTATTTTGTGAGCTAGGCGACATCCTCGTCGGCCGCTGACAAACGGCCTCGTTCGTCTATGCGTGCGATTGGTGGGCTTAGAGTTTTTGTGCAATTGGGGTTTGGCAAGAGTGTATGGCGCAAAAGTAATGGAGGCGGTGGAGCTTAAAGAAAAATTAATTTCGAGAAAAATACGGCAAAGTGTCATTGACATGTACAATGTGTGTATTATGTGTCTGTAAATTTTCGATTTCAATGTTTGGATGCATGATTTTAACAATTTTGAAAGGCCCTTTGTGCTTGTTTGCTAATTTTTGTGTTTGCCCTTGCAAAACAGTGTGTGAAACTTGAAGTACAAGATCTCCAATATTGTACAAAATTACGTGTGCTTTTCGATTATATTGTGCAGAATACTTGTTTTGGGCGTGTGTAATATTTGCGCTTGCTTTAGCGTATGCAAGCGTGAAAAAATGTTTGAGCTCATTTGCATAATCGCCAAGATCCATATATGGGGTTGGCGTAAATTGAAAAACTGAGTCGTATGGCAAGAGTGGTTCCCGGCCATAAATAAGTTCAAATGGCGAAAAACCTGTGGTATCATGTATATGTATGTTTGTGCAAAAAATTGCGAACGGCAAATATTCGTCCCAGTCTTTTTGCCAAGTATCGACATAAAAACGAATGCGAGTGATCAGTGTTCGATTAGTGCGTTCGATTTCTCCGTTAGAAATCGGATGATAGGGGGTCGTATGTACTTTAAGTGTATTGCATAAGCGAGTAATTTCTGTGAACAGAATAGATGTGAAATTTGTCCCCCTGTCGCAATGAATTATTGATGGTGCGCCGTGTTTGCAAACACATATGTGTAACGAAAACTTTGGCTGCGGTGTATGCTGTGATGTTTTCTACTGCGACAGCTTCAACATATTTACTAAAATAATCGACAAAAGTGATAATGAAACGATTGCCTTTTTCCGTGATAGGTAGCGGACCAATACAATCTAGACCTACTCTGTGAAAAGGACCTGTTGCATGTATAGGAACAAGCTCAGCTTGAATATTACGATGTACAGGCTTGTTCATTTGGCAGTCAAAACATGTTTTACAATAATTTGCAATGTCATGTCTCATAGTAGGCCAAAAGTATCTGCGATTTATGAGTTTGAATGTCTTACGAGCCCCAAAATGACCTGCGAATTTGCTGTCATGATTTGCTTGCAATATTGATGGTTTAAGTGCATGCGGGACATACAACTTGTTCTTGCTATTAAATTTACGGTGTAGAATGCCATCAATTAAGGTGTAAAGACTGTGCGCATAGCTTGTAGGATCATTTAATTGTTCTATAATGTCATGCGTTTGTTTGTCAGACATTTGATATTCCTTGATGTTTTTAATATATTCTTCGGTGTCAGTAGCCTCTTCTTCTAAACCGAAAAAAAGCACTTGTGATGCGGGATGTGTGTTTAAATTTTCGATGTCTGCGTTTTGTGCCTGATTTTCTATAGGACAGCGAGATAAAGCATCTGCGTTTTGATTTTTCGATCCTTTACGAGGTTGGATGTCTAGATTGTAAGCTGACAAAGCTAGACCCCACCGAGCTATTCTGCCTGACAGATTTTCTTTATGCAAAACTGATTTAACGGACGTATGATCTGTATATACTGTGATTGACTGTTGAAACAAATATGGGCGAAAATGTTCAACAAAAGTATACACAGCGAGTGTTTCGAGTTCTGTGATGCCGTAATTAAGTTCCGCTGGCTTTAAGCCTCTACTTGCGAATGCAATAGGATGCTCGTGATTATCAGGACCTATCTGCGCTAAAACTGCGCCAATGCCGACTCGAGACGCATCGGTCTGAAGTATGAAAGGTTTGGCGAAATCTGGATACTGTAGGACAGGTGCGTTTACAAGCAGAAATTTTAATATGTCGAATGCATTCTGCTGCTGTTTGCCCCATGAAAATTTTTGGTTCTTGCGCAAAAGTTGAGTGAGCGGAAATGAAATTTGCGCGCAATTTGGAATGAATCAACGATAATATGACGGAAGTCCTAAGAAAGACTTAACTTGCTTTATGTTCAGAGGTGTCGATATGTGTGTTATTGCAGCGATTTTTTCGGGATCAGGCGAAATGCCATGTGCCGAAATAACGTGCCCGAGATATTTTACGTGTGATTGGGAAAATCTGCATTTTTGGATGCGTAATTTTAAGCCTGCTCGATGTAATCGACTAAGTACTTGCTCGAGATTGTAAAGCATTTCGGAGTGCGTTTTTGCGAAAATAATTATATCATCGATGTATACCATGCAGATATTCCATTGTATGCCGCTTAGGAGAACATCCATGAGACGTTGGAATGTACTCGGCGCGTTGCACAAACCGAAAGGCAAATATCGAAATTCATAGTGGCCGTTCGATGCATTAAAAGCTGTTTTTTCCTGATCTGCTTGACTGATTGGTACTGTGAAATATGCGTTTGCTTGATCTAATATGCTAAAATATTTTGCACCTTTTAATGTGTCCAATATACTGTGTATGTGAGGAATAGGGTAGCTGTCTTTTTTGGTAACTTTGTTCAGTGCACGAAAATCGATACACATTCTGTACCCACCATCCTTTTTCGGCACTAAAACTGTATTGGTGCACCAAGGAGAATTACTTTTCTGAATGATGCCTTGTTGTTCTAATTTTTCTACCTCTTTTTGAATAATTTCACGTTCTCTTGGTGAAATACGAAAAGGTAGTCGACGAATAGGTCTATGATCCCCTGTGTCTATGCAGTGCTCTACCATGTTTGTGCGACCAGTGTCTTCAGCAGTTTTAGCATACAAATTTGGATACTTAGCTAATGTTTGTATCAAAGTCAATTTTTCGGCCTCCGATAAATCTGTATTTTGTAAATCAATGTTTTCCTGCAGCCATTTTTCAGTGTGAATGTCTGACTGAATGCGTGTATGCTTGTCTGAATACACGAAAGAATCTTATACTGCATTTATGTTTCCAATATGCATTTCGTGAAAAAGTAAAACTGCATATTTTTGCGGATTTAGCACAGATACTAAAATGCGATTATCTGCTGGGTTTGTGATAGAACTTGCAAAGCAGATACCGAATTTTTCGTACAACGTTTGTGAAGGCAAAAACTGAACTAAGTTTGATGATGAGTATAATGCCGATATAGGTACTGAAAATTCGGAAATACTGTGTGGCGGTAATGTCATGTGATCATCGAGATGAATCGCTCCTCGTTTTCTAGGCGAATTGTACGAAAGACCTTTGCATGGAATTTTCTCGTTTTTAAATATGACATGCTCGTACTCATTGCTAACAAAATATCCACGAAAACGATTTAAAAAATTTTGCCCCAAAAGTACGGGTGCTGGGCATTTTTCTCGTATGTGTGCCACGATAGTCTCTTCTATGTCTGCAACTTTGACAGTTATGTATACACAGCCATGCAATGTTATAGGAAGATTATTAGCGGCGAATGCGTTAATGATACATGGACGAATTTGTGTATTGCTTAATTCGTTTGCAACACTTTTATCGATTGATGAATGTGCGGCGCCTGAGTCGATCATTGCATCAGTGCGAAGCATGTTATTAAGACTGATTCGAATGCGCGGAGAACGTTTAATATTAAGATGAAAAACTGTAGTATTAACAGTTGTAGTATGAGTGGATTGTGTACGCTGATTGGTGTTACTTGTATGTTTGTTCATGCTTGCAAGCTGAATGAGTGCATGCCCTAATGAGATATTGTTTGTAGACGATGAATTTTCGGGTGCTGACGGACGATAGGGGCGATAAGATGTACAAAAACCGAAATGTGCTCGCACCCATATGATTGCGAAAATAATTGCACCTAATACGACAATGATAATGACAATATTTATTATAACTTGAAGCGGACCTTTTAGAATGTTATTAAGCCCTTCTGTAGCCCCTTTTTGTGTGCCGTAAAATATATGTTCAACTGCTTCTCCTGCTCCTAGTAAAGTATTACCAAAAGCTTTGCCTCCGCCTGTCAAAACTTCATATACTGATGCAGAATTTAATGCCATTTCAGATGTATAGTTTACGATCTTACTGACAAGTGTTTCGATTTTATGTGTGCGAAAAATGTAGTCTTGTAGATCATGAACAACGTATATGGGATCATATGCTGTGTAGTCAAAAATTTTTGAGGAATTAAAGTAAAAAACAGAAAAATTTCCATGCCATGCTATTTGTACTGGTATGCGGCTCACGTGTGCTGTACCTGATTTTGTAAACCATGTGTCATGCTGTTTTAGAAATGCAACTTTTCCGGTATTACATGAAATAATAGGGCTTGAAGCTATTAAGTCATTGCTTCCGGGAATAATAAACATAGTGCGATTTTCAATCTCGACAGGCATATACTGATAACAGGTGTCATTTATGCGAAAATCATTGTACATTTTTGTTGCAGTCACGTTTTGGCAATTCCAAAATACTAGGGCCTCACCCCAAAATTGTGCAATTATATCTGTACGTTGAAGGAACGCTCGAGCACCAAGTGTAGCGTCGAGTTTTAAAATCTGCCATACTAAGTCTAAATGATGCTGTGCCTGCATGCATAATTCTAACCAAATTGTTCGAAAATTCTGAGCTTCAAACTGAATGATTTTTTGCTCCAAATAATTTAATTAAGCATTTATCGGATCTGCTAAATTTGGTGTAATGATATCGTATGCACTTTCTCTATGTTTAAATGCTGACATATTTAGGCCTGTATCTATTAAAATTCCTTGATGTGTCTCAATTGAACCACTAAGATAAAGACATGTGTGGTCGGAAAAATATTCGCGTTTTACACTAAATGCGCCTTGTAATGCTTCTACAATTATGTGTGTATGCGTAAGTGAAATGTTATATACACCTTTACGCTCAAATGGACACATGTCTTTAAATTGCATTTTTGCCAAACGATTAGATTTTTGTTAGAGCTACAGAATCCAGCTTGAGGTATGCAACCCGCAACATCCCCCAGATTGCTGAACATAGTTTTTCCGTCATATGTTGCTATTTCGCCAAATTCGATTATAACATTCGTGACAGTTTCACAAAAGGTTTTACAGCACCAATAAAAATGAACTTGTAGATTATTATGAGTTGACCAAATGTGTGGCAAAGTTTCGTTTAATGTTTGATTTTTGAAAATTTTTTCTGATGCTATTTTGCTGCAAAGTTGGGGTGTAACGATCTGAAAGTCGGTATCCTGTGCTGTGTGTGATTCCTTTACAGCCGAAAAAACTCGTATACGTGCATACTGTACGTGATATAATGCTACACTTATATGCATATGCCGTAAAAGGTTTAGTACGAGGCACGTAAATAACAGCAGATAATAAAACAGGCTTATAATTAAGTTCAGGCAACATGCACGATATATGCGTAGAGATATCTAATGGGTGACCAAGTTTGTTTGGTAAACAAAGCTGATATGTATTATTTGCTTCTATGTGTGTAAAAATCATGAGAAATGCCATGAAAATGAAAAAATAATGCAAAGATGTTTGTGTTATTGAATAATAATGTGAATGGAATGCTTTTGATGCAAATTGCTCTGAATTCGATTTTTCATTTCGAGTTGATTTTTCATCACGTTCTCCGACTTTTAGTGAACTTTTTTGTGTACAGATTCATTTATTGCCTGTTTGGCATGCGTACCGATTTGGATCGTTAAACGCTTTTCGGGAGCGGGCGTTGGTAATAGAATTTTCCGTTTGATGACGCGATATTCGGCCGACGGTGGCGAAGGAGCTGCCATTTCTTGCTTCTGAGCTGGCAGTAAAATTTTCTGCTCGATTCGGCGATATTCGCTTAGCAGTGGAGAGACCGCAGTTTCTCTTTCTTGAAAAACTTCCGGCGACTTTTTAAAATGCGAGTCGGCTTGAATCGAATTCGACGATTCGATGCTGGATCTCGAGCCATCCAAATCGCTTTGACTGGCGAGATCCTCGATTTCCAGTCGCTGCCATTCCGCCACACGCGGATCGCTCGTAATGCGATATTTCGCCGGCAAAAATTTATTAATATCGCGGAACGAGAATGAATCGCCACGTCGATTTCCATTGCTATTGCTGTTCGATGATGCCGGCGTACTCATGACTGTCAAAATTTGAGAATTTTGTAAGTGAAATTGAATATCAGTGTCATCTGATTGCGTTAAATCTATGTGATTAACATTTTGTGGAATGCGATGATTTGTGTGATTTGTTTGTACTCTAGGTGTATTAAATGTAGCATTGCTTCTGCATGTGCGTGCTATATGTCCTTGTTGATTACATTTAAAACAAGTAACTGTTAGAGGAGGCTTTTTCCTGTAACTATCAGATTTGTGTCCAGTTAAACTACAATATCTGCATTTAGCTCTACATTCTCGAGTTGTGTGATTGGTACGCTCACAAATATAACAAAACTGATTTGTGCGTGAATTCTGATTTGACTGCCCTTGATTTTGATGTGGTGCTTCATAAGAAAATCTATGTGTGTTTTCCGTACGCAAATTTCGAAAAGCTCCTTGCTTAGCTGTATTTTGGCTTGCTGAGGCATTCAGTGTAGCACACGTTAAGATCTCTAACTGTTTGGTTACTTTTTCGAGTGCCTTTTCTACGCTACTCTGTGTGTTAACCTAAAGAATCTGCTCGTTTTTCGACATGTTTGCATTAGGGAGAATATCATCCCGTAAAATCTGTGTTTCAACGTAGTAAGCTGCTTGAACTAAGTCATTCAAATTCGAAAATTCGCGGAATTTTACCGCGTCTGTGATTTCTGGCAAAATGTCCCTTTGAAACAAAGGTTTTACAATGTTTTCACGTGTTCTCAAGTCTAAACTTGGATAAGCTAATCGGGCTAAACGCTTGAGTTCTGATAAGTACTCTGATACAGATTCTGTACGCTTTTGCTTACGTTCCATCAGAACTATTTGCTGTATGTGTGAATCCTTATGACTAGGAAATGCGTCACTAAGTGACTGTTTGTATGCATCATATGTCTGTGGCGGATTGGGTGTATGCTTCATGTCTTCTATGTGTGCTAAGGCTGCTCCTGTTAAGAATGATTCCAGAGAGGTTTTCCTGAGTGCATCGTCTGTTTCTTTGATGCCTTGCATCGCTAAGCATTCTTCAAATTTCGTTATCCACTCAGAAAAGTGTTCACCTAAATTGCCCGAGAATATTTTAGGTGTGCGTACGATTAAACCAAAATTATTTCTAATGTTGCATAAACGAAGATCATCGATTGCCGATAAATTTGCGGCATCGTTTTCATCCTTGTGTTGAATGTGCTGTCTTATGTCTTTCAACTGATCTTGAATAATTTTGCTCATTTTTGTAGTGATGAGCTTATCTAACTCGTCTGCTTGCATTTCTGTTACCGTTTTCTTTTAGCCTGCTCGATAATCTGATCAAACTGCTCAAATAAAGGCACGATTTTCTCAATTTTCGCGTCTTAACAAAATTTTACACTGCGTAATCTGTGCTTATATATGTAAGGAAATGACCGAATACAATGTTATATGCTATATGTACGAATATATGTATGTGTATGTGAGCAAATGCTTACTGTGAATAACTGACGCAGTAAATAACAGAATATAATTTAATCAACTGTAAATATGCTAAAGTTAGGCGCTGCTCGCCATGTCAATGCTAAATCGATGATTCTTCCGCTAGGAATTAAACAAGGGTTGCCCTTATTTCCAAAGTAAGCTTATTCCTAGCCCTCAGGTTCGACCCTAACACAAGTATTCCAGTTTTACTATTACGCAGCCGTACGATGAAATCTTAAAAACATACACCAACGAAACGTTACGGATTTCACTTTATCTACCATTAAATCAGGCTTTAGGCGGACGTTGGAATTGTCTATTGTTCTTGGTCTTGGCGGCTATTGTATTGTTCCATTTGAATTGTTTTGGAGGCCCAGAGGAGAACTTTAAGCATGTGGTGTGCCGTGTGAAAAGAAAGTTTTGCATGATTTTACATTACAGTATGACTGAGTATTACAACATTTATACGTCTGTTTGCGAATTACAGTATACGTAATATGTGTAGTGCTTGCCTTACAGTATGCCATGTGCTGAATGCTGGCTTTGTTTTTGCAGCTTTACTTATGTCAAGAAAATAATGCGTAGGTACATTTTACGGAAAAAGATGGTTAGTGCTCGTCTGCATCTGTCTCAGAATCGCCTGTATATGTGTTGAATGTGAGAAACATGCGTGTGTACTTTGTGATGCCTTATCTTAAGTAATTATACTGCATAACGATTAGAAAAGACGTAAAATGTATGCAAAGATTTAGATGACATATACATTTATGCACGATTATTTTGTGAGCTAGGCCACACAGGCACATACAGCCTATTTCGGGTTGATGAGCTGGTTGTGCAGGGCTGATCCAGGATGCCCCTTTGATTACGCGCCATTCTGGATTTGATGGCACAAAGGCATTGCTACAAATTTGATGCTGGCTGAATTATTGGCTTTGATAAGAATTGAGGCCTAATCAACATTGTGGTATTGTTTAATCCTGAAAATGGGCCATTATCATCCATTCAAGTGGAAAAAACAATTTTACCGTATTTATTGAGGGGCAGGCGTGCTGCCATTTTTATTGTATTCCCAAAGCCGACAACCCTTTTAAGGGCCACTAAACTAAGAGGGGTGTATATTTTGCAAGTGTACGTATTATTATTATTTTTGGTACAAAAAAGTCAAATTTTGAGTGCCTCTACTTTTTTCAAATTTTTTTTCCTCATTTGAGTAGCACAGTTAGAATGAGCCCAGTTTAACTTAGGTGGTGTATGTATTTAGCTCCAGTTACTATGACTTTATCACTAGTGAATAATATTGCTGTTGTGTTTCTCAGTCAGTGTGATGAGCCCCAAAAAATCTCCAGCTTATATTGGCATTTTTGGGCTTACTTTTCTGTAAAAATTGGAGTAGATTGATTGGAAAATGCAAATTGAATGAACCAATGTGAATTTCGATTTTTATTTCATTGCTGTTCAGTCTCACGCACACAATTTTTCCAGAATCAAATAACAGTGAAGTTGATTTTGGGTTAGTCATACAAAAAATTAGACCTGTAAATTTATGTCAATCATATTTTTGTACTCAGATAATTGCTGTAGATCTGGTGTAAATTTATTTTTTTCTGGCTGTCAACACTACTGATGATATTCGGAACCTTCATGTTTAAGTACTGTAGGTATTTACGTTAGCATATAAGGTAGATGTGCAACATAAACCTCACAGATAATTATTTACTGCAAATGGGGGTGTAAACTGATTATTTTCTTGCTGTTAAGGATAACATTTCAAGACTCTTTTCCCCATTTCCTGGACTCAGCACAATTCAAATTCTGCACACCTGGGGCACATTCTCTAATATGTATGTACCACACACCTCAATCTGTTTCAAAAAATTTCTCATTGAACTTTTTATTCTGACAATATTCTCACAAGCAAATCGTTAGCATATAACTAGGCCTATCCAATTTTTTTCCACACAGCTCAATAGGGGGCTGAAATGCCCTCCCATGGGGTTTTACATCCTTGTCTAGAAATTGTAGCTGTTACTCCACTTTTGATACTTTTTCAGGCCTTTTTCTGTAATCTTTACTTCTTTCCCTTTTTGGTATTAATCCCTCCATTTTTGCTGTAGCCTCCTCTCTCCTGCTTTTGAATATGTTTAATTAGTGCCTCCATTTTTTCTTTTTAATATATGTATGTATGTATGTACATACAGAGAATTCACTAGTATTTAGAGACTTTGCCCGGTTACAAACATGCTTTCATTAAAAGACAGTATATTGTGCAATTCCACCTGATCTTCTAAGTCACGCCTCATTTATATTTCTGTTCTAACGCATTTGATTTTGAGCGCGCAAGTTTATAGTAATTAATCTTATGATGAAGCACAATAACGTTTTTGAATTAAGACATATTAGGCATTAAATGGATTACTGTTTATGAGAATAAAAAATTTTTGGTTTAAATTTGAAACAATTTTGAAGACCATCACAAGAACAATTGTGCCCTGCCTATTTGCAAAATGAATCATCAAGACATTCAAGTTTTTCTTGATGCCAAAATAAGCTTTTTCTAATAAATCTTCAGTACCTAAACATGTATTACATTTAAGAAACAATTTGTCCGGCTGTAAATCTTCCAAAAGGACTATAACATTAATGCTAAGATTAGTAAACTTTTGACACACACGACGCTTAATATGCAACACCATATTTGGACTGGCTGCATACGTAGGATCTACTGGACAATTGTCTAAAATGAGTTCCTGTTTCCTCAGCTAAGCATTTGCACAATACTAATTACACTAACAAACTCGTGATTTATATGTACTTTCATTATTTTTAATGTCCCACACAAATTTGCTTTTTTGATTAGCTCAAGCAGATCTGAGCTGTTGTGACGAATGTGATGTGTGATTTGCGGATACTCCTCAAACTAAATAAAGGGACTGGTTGTTTTCAGGATTGCTGTGGATGAAGCATACAACGGATGTTTCATTTTTGTATCAAAGAAGGTAAGCCTCAAGATGGTTTGTCACTGGCCAATTACCAGTCCTATTTATGGTCTGCCACTCAGAACACACTGCTACCATTTTACACCTTGTTCAGAATTCCAAAATTTGAATATGCAACCTCTTTGATTCTCAGCTTGGAGCAAGATAAAGTTAGCCATTTTGAACCCAAGGCTGCGCTACCAGCCTGCCCTTATAAAAATTGTATACCATTTTATTCCGCTTGTACATTCCGCGGTGTATTGAATTGGTATTCCATTTTTAAATACATGCACATTTTCATATATAGGAAATTCACAACACAATACACTAGCTATATCATTTTGGCCTGACTCTGCCACCCATTGACCTGAAAAACAATATAGAGTATAATTATACACACAGCCCATGCTTACACACATATAGACCTACACTTATACACATAAGTCTCATGCTTTTATACACGTGTCCTCATACTTAAGCATAGGATCTGACGGCCTTTGACTTTTGTTATACCAATTTAATATGCACATTGCAAAAAGCCAAGGTGCAAACTCCGCCCACTTTGCCTATGCCTAAACACTGCCTATCCTTAACCAAGAGATCCAGATCCCCAGCATATACTACTCATGAGGGTCTCTTATTATTGCAAAAATTATGATAAAGGTTATAGTAATTCTGGAAGACATATTTCTAAAAACGGATGCCTGGAAATATTGCTATAACTGTAATAGGTATTTTGTTAGTGAAACTCCTTACAATAATCATAAAAAGGGCATACATTCCAAAAATGACAAACAACTATGTCTCTTGATTCGCTTAACCATCAGGCATTGTACACAATGTAATCAGTTTTTGACTAAACAGTCTGGCAAAAATCATAAATGTAATCAAATTTTCTGCAAAAGCTGCAATATGAATGTCAATAAAGTTAATCATAAATGTTATATGATTCCTATCCTGGCCAATTCTGAACCCAAATAAAAACCGTTTTTCATCTTCTTTGATTTTGAAACTGTCAGATCAGCAATACGAGAAGACTAAGTATGGGAAAATTTTAAGGCTTGTCCCTAATTGTTGTAGCAAATAGGGTCTGTGAAATTGCATAAATCAAGAAATGAAACATTGCCAGAGATGCGGCCAAAATAAACATTATTTTATTAGCCCAAGTTGTTTGAATGGATTTCATCATTGGCATTTTAGTGAAGAAAATAGGAGCGCCACGGCATTGGCTCACAATGCGCGTGGCTTTGATTCTCAGTTTTTACTGCAATATTTTCGAGATTATAGGTCTGGAAATTCTCATGCTAGAAGCTAAGGAAGTCAGGGTAATTATTACCTCAAATTTCTTGCCCATGCCCTTATCTTCTCTGGTAAAAACATTTGGGATTTTGGAACTCAAAAAGAGGTATTTTCCCCATTATTCCAACACCTTGCAAAACTGGAACTATTCCAGCTCCCTGCCTGATTTTGACTTTTATGACCCAAATAATATGAAGGAAGATGCACATACTGCATTTCTAAAGTGATACAAGTGGGAAGAATTGCTCAAAAAAACCATTTGTTTTGAAAAAAAGAATTGGTGGAATATTGCAAGTCTGGTGTTGATATTCTAATAAGGTGCAGTTTAAAGTTTTGAGAAATTTTTATTCCTGAAACCCTTCCTCGTCAGTATAACTATTGCTTCTGCATGTAATTACGTTTTTTGTAAAAATTTTCCTTAACCCCAAACTATCGGCATAGTGCGTCATGGTAGATATTTAAGCCATAAAAATCAAGAATTATTGCTCTGTATTGGTTAAAATATGTTTCTGAAGGCCAAAATATTCATATCTGTCATAAATTAAATGGAAGTGAAAACAAATTGGGCATTGTAAAGCGAGATAGAATCTTGATTAAAACAATTTATGAATTTAATAGTTGTTTCTTTCATGGATGCCCCCAAATGTATGTCTAAGCGCCATAATAAAATTGTTAATAATTGTAGCAAAATCTTGGCTATACTATTGTCAAAAAATGGGATGTGAATTAAAAAAGGAATTGAACAAAAATTTGGAAATGGAAAAATATTTTGATTCTATAGATTTAATTTCGCCATTAGGACCCCATCAAGCTTTTTACGAGGGTCACACTAATGCTATAAAATTGCTTCATGTACGCGAACCTCCCAAAAAGATTCAATATGATGATCTTTGCAGTTTGTACCAGTACATCTGCAGAATGGGTGAATTCCACTCGGTCAACCTCAAATTTTAACTATAACTTTTACCCCACTTTCGGAAAATTGTATAATGGGGTCATAAAATGCATGATTATCCCCCGCGTGGGCCTATACAATCTTATGTTCCCCTACCGTTATGTCGGCAAATTTTTGTATCCTTTATGCAGAACTTGTGTTGCTAAGGAAATAGATTTTTTGTGAACATTATGATGCAGAACGCGCTATAAATTGTGCTTAGGTTAGTCTTGAAATTTATGAAGCACTTGATCTTAATCATAAAATTTTAAAAATACACAAAAGTTGGCATTACTTGAACTTAGACAAGTACAACCCAACCAGCCAAACTGGTGGTCTTTTTACGGATTATATTAATCCTTTCTTGCACATAAAGTAGCAAGTGGACACTTACCCATCAAAATGTTAAACTGGCGTTGAAAAAGCAGAATATATTATGAATTATGAGCAAGTTGCAGGTATTAAATTAGATCCAACTAGAATAGAGAAGAATGAGGGTATGCGCGCACTTGCTAAATTAATGTTAGATTCTTTTTGAGGTAAATTTAGGCAGAGAAATGATTTATTTCAAACTGTATATTTCACTGAAGCTAAAGAATTTACAAACTTGATGTTTGATCATTTGAAAAAAGTCAATTTGGTTTGTTTTATTGGTGACAAAATGGTTTGTTGCAATTATGTTGTTGAAGACAAATTTATTGAAGCTTTGAATGATACTAATCCTGTTATTGCATCTTACGTAACTTGTCAAGGCTCGTTTTAAATTGTATACTTATTTAGAAAAGTTACAGGAGCACGTCCTGTACATGGACATAGACTCAATAATTTATTAAAGCAAATCTACCAACCTGTTTAAGGTGCCACTTGGCTACTACCTTGGTAATATGACCAATGAATTGTGATCATTTGGTGAGAATGCGTACATTTCAGAATTTGTGGCTGGCAGACCAGAATATTATGCTTATAGGGTGACTTACTGATGGCAAAAATGTAGTGAGTGAGACGCATAGTTAGGAGGAATTTGGTCTGGCTTTGAAGTGAAAAATGACATCAAATTTGACTATTTTAAAAATAGTGGTTGAATTTTACTATGGGTGGGGAGCAGGTAAGAACGATTCTGGAAAAGAAAATTTTACTGGATGTCAATCATAATGTTTTGACTAGTATTGCTGAAAAGGTTTATTGGATTATTTACAACAAGACATGCCAACTTCCTAACTATTGCGCACTACCATTTGGATTTTAAATATTTTTTCTTTTTACCCATGCATTATTTTAGTATTTAACCGTATGAACATCATTTTTGTTTATTTTGTTCCTCTGGCCAGTACCAGTCCAAAAAATGCGTGATTGGACGAGATGTCATTTTGTGTAGTTGATCTTTTGCTTATTTTGTTCCTTTAGCCAGTACCTGCCATGAAATGCAGTGTGACTGGACAAGGCGGCATTTTGTTTAGCTTACATAATGATCATGATTACTTTTCTGTTTTTTCTTTGCCTGCCAACTAGATTTGGGTGAAAAGAGTAAGTGTGAATGGGTAGTCAAAACATAGGTTGAGTTTATGTTTATTTTGTTCCTCTGGACAGTACCCATCCAAAAAGCGGTGTGACTGGACAATAATACATCATTATTTTTTATTTTATCAGAGAAATTCCTAATCCTTATGGTAGTGTATATTGCAAAAATTTAAAAGGGCATCAAATGTTGTTCATAAACTGATAGTCATTTTATTTGTGAGCCAGCTAAAATTTTATTGTTGTTATTCCTTAAAATTTTCATTTCCAATTTCATTTTTGCGCGTTTTTCATCTATTATGAATGCCAATAGGAAAAAGAGAAAAATTTTAGAAAAGATCACAGCTACAGCCCAATCATGGCTGAATTAGAATTGTTTGTTGTCAGGCAAAATTATTTTTCTCCATAATTTTGAAAAAGAACAAAACAATTAGTATTAATAAAAGAACTAAACAACTGATGATTTGACTATAAACAATTCTATTGATATCAACTTTTTGAGGCATTTTCCTATTTCTTTTAGCAAAAAATCTTGATTTCTGCTTGTGAAATTTGTAAAGTTGGGAGACATTATTTGTTTCTCTTTTTTATTTTTTATTTGTTTATATTTATAGTTTTAGTTTATGTCACAATGTGTGACAAGACCTAGCCTCCTTGCAGTGCAAATTAGATGCCTTTGCAAATACATCTTTGCATTTGCAATGGTGACAAATAGGGTCTTTTAATTTATTATTTTATTCATCTAAATTTCTTTTTAGAGCAAAAATTGAGGAATTGAAGTCTTCCTTCCCAGCTACATTGTATACAGAAATTATGTAATTTTTATTAAATATACTCCTTTTCCAAACAACGTAAATAGGTTGACATACATATAATCTAAAATAATTTGTGGTAATATTCTTTTCTATTATGTAATCTTTCAAATTGTAATGCATTGAAAAAACCCAATTGCCTTATATGTATTACTATAATGCACTTTTGTGATCTTTCTACTTATGTTTTATATAAATTTAAGAAAAACAAACGACATTGCATTTTATTATTGGACAGAAGGAAATTAATTAAAAATAATTTAAGCCTTCTAAGGCCAACACAGTGAATTCCATTCACCAGACATGTTTTCTAGTACATTTTGGAACCAAATGCACAGTTCATAAAATAGAATTTTTTCTTATCTGTAATCGTCCCCTATCTACACATTTCTTTGCAAAAACACCACAATAAAAAACGTACTAGTGTGTCAATTTTTAGTATTACTCGATACAAGTTCAAAAATTGCAATGTTAAAAAGTAGGTTACATACTGATTTAGTGCTTTTGACATTTACTGTTGTTCTCACAGAGTAGATTCCTGGTTCATGAAAATTCATTAAAATTCTGTTTATCAATGAACAAGGACTGGGCAATGTTCTGGGCATTGTACTATGCCAATGCATGTCACCTTAATACTGTAGGTTGCCTGTGAACAAAGTTCATTGTGTTAGCCATGAGACAATTTTTTTATGTTGGTCATAGGAGGGTTAATTCTTTTTGAAGGACAAAAATAGAAATTCTGTTCCAAGGTAATTTCTTTTTCTGTGCATTCATGAGCTGGATAAGATTAACAATTTGGATGATAATTGTGATTTGTCTGTACGTAGGACTCATTTGTATGTGACTCGGGCAGTGGAATCATCCCTCATCAGTAATTTGTATATCCATTTTATGAGAAATTCCCAATAATTTCCAACCATTTACGGCTAACTTTCCACAATTTTAGCCTGCATTTTTTGTCTATGTATTTAAAAATTTTTATCAAAATTTCCATTGTAAGCATACTGTTTTAGTGAAACTTTATATGCGCTTATTTATAACTTTTTTATGCAAGGGAGATAGCGGATTTAGGAAATGTAGCGCATTCCGCATTCCGTTTTTTTTTTTGGTATACCAATTTTGATGCATAAAAATGATAGGAAACAACAATAGTATACCAATTTTCCATGCTCGATTCCCTATACTAAAATTGGTATACCAATTTCCTTTTTCTAAAATTGTATGGCAATTTTCCTTCATATACTTAGGTTTGAAGCTCTGACATCATTCAGGCGTTTATTTGGCAGTCGTTATGGCTGCATTGATCAGGAACTTCTCAAATTACAAGTTTGCCAAAATTAAATTGGCAGAGTCCAATTATGGCTACATGGCCAAACACCTGAAGAGGGCGGCAAACATTGCTGCTGAATGGTGTGGATGCAGGCAATACAGCCTATTTTGGGTTGATGAGCTGGTTGTAGCAGGACTGATCCAAGATGCCCTTGATTATGCACCATTCTGGGTTGACGGCAACAAGCATTGCTACAAATTTGACGCGGGCTGAATTATTGGCTATGATAAGCATTGAGGCCGATCAACGTCATGGTACCAGGTGGTCCTGAATATGGGCCATTATCATCCGTTTGTTGAAATGGTTTACCCGATTTATTGAGGGGCGGCTGCTGCCATTTTTATTTTATTCCCTAACCCAATGGCCCTTTTAAGAGCCACTAAACTAAGAGGAGTGTATATTTTGCAAGCATGCATATTATTATTATTTTTGGCACAAATGAGTCAAATTTTCAGTGCCTCTACTCTCTTCAAATTTTTTTCCTCATTTGAATAGCAAAGTTAGAATGAGCTTGGTTTAACTTACACGGTGTATGTATTTAGCTCCAGTTACTATGACTTTACCACTAGTGAATAATATTGCTGTGTTTCTCAGTCTGTAAACAAGCCCGAAGAAATCTCTGGTTTATATTGGCATTTTTTGCCTACTTTTCTGTAAAAATTGGCTAGATTGATTGGAAAATGCAAATTGAATGAACCGACAAACATGTGAATTTTGATTTTTATTTCACTGCTGCTTGAATCGATAATTTTTAATCCTTTTTCTAATGTCTGCTTAGCTTCTTTAACTGTTTTCAGTCCAACTCACACAATTTTTCCAGAATCGAAAACAGTAAAGTTTTTTGATTCTGGAAAACAAAGTCATACAAAAAGTTAGACCTGAAAATTTATGCAGTTTGTATTTTGTACTCAGATAATTGCTGTAAATCTGGTGTAAATTGATTTGTTCCTAGCTGTCAACACTACTGATGATATTCTGAACCTTGATTTTCCAGTACTGTAGGTATGTACTTAGGAATATACGGTAGACGTGCAACTTAAAGCTTACAGATAATTATTTACTGCCCACACGCCTGAATTTGTTTCAAAAAAATTTCTCGAACTTTTATCCTGACAAAATTCTCTCAAGTGAATCATTAGCATATACATATGCCTATCCAAATTTTTGCCTCACAGCTCAATAGGGGGCTGAATTGCCCTCTATGGGGTTTCACATTCATATCTAGAAATTGTAGCTTTCACTCTGCTTTTATTACTTTTTCAGGCCTTTTTTCTGTAATGTTTACTTCTTCCCTTTTTGGTACTCCTCTATTTTTGCTGTAGCCTCCTCTTCCTGCTTTTGAATTTGTTTAATTACTGCCATAGTATTTATTGACTTTATTTGGTTACAAACATATTTTCATCAAAAGACATTATATTTCGCAATTCCACCTGATTTTCTAAGTCACGCCTCATGCATTTCTGTTCTAATGCATTTGATTTTGAGCGCGTGAGTGTATAGTAATTAATCTTATGTGGAGCACAATAACGTTCTCAAATTCAGACATATTAGGCATAAATGGATTACTGTTTATGAGAATAAAAAATTTTAGGTTCAAATCAAAACAATTGTAAGCACCATTTCAAGAACAATTGCATCCTGCCTATTTGAGAAAAAAATTGTAACAAAACATTCAAATATTAACTTAAATTAAGCAAAAAACTCTCATGCATTCCAATTGCTCTCAATATTTTTATATGATTCACTCTCTCAATTCTATCATCACGTGAACTTTGTGGATAATGCGGTCAACCTAGAATTTTTAGTTTGTCGAAAGCATAAAGCACTTATTCAGAATCCCAAGAAAAGTGAATCACATAGTTTTAGCGTGTACCACACACAAGTGAAATTGCAGAATCAAGAAGCCAATTCCTGGAATTAGGAAACAATTTCTCAGAAATATGATTGACTAGCTATAGATTGCCCACTCATCAATTATGTATAAATTAGCTCTGATTTTAAGTAAAAGTTAGTTTGCATGTCATTATGCTGTGTGCTGCTGAAGGATTCCCCTCTGTTATATTAATTTTTATTTTGTTACTTGCACTCTACACCTAAGCATGGTAGGTTTGGGGGTATGCACCCCCCAGAAACCAAAATACCACCCCAGAATTCAATTTTTGGAAATTTTTTTCGTTTTTTTCGCAATTTTTTGATGCCAATGGATAGTGTTTGATGAGAAACGTCGAAAAATGGTGTTTTTATTGCCATATCACCATTTTTAAGGCCATTTTTGACCTTCAAAAAAATCTTGCAGCCCCTTCCCCAGAATTTTCTTGCTGCCCACGTATGCTTGCACTATCTTGCTCTAATGTGATAAACGTTTAGCCTCTCTGCTCTTTGCATATTACGAAAATACCTGGGCAAATTAGCTTGCTACATTTTGGCGAGTGCGCCAGCTTGCTTATTTATTACAATCTCTTGTTAATTTCTTTTCCGAATATCTTATGCTCTCATATTTATGATCACGGATCATACACTCTCAGACACTTTTAATTGCATTGTAGAAAGGTATAGTGATAGTTGAAATTTAGAGGGAGGATTATGATTGAGAAATCAATCTCTCAATCCTAAAACCATTTCCGATTTAGCGGGCCAAAAACAGCACTCAATATTTTCAAAAAAAGCAAAATAAAATGGATAACAACACCATAGCTCTCTTGCATGATATGTTTAAAAAACTTCAAGATATGTATGATAGTCAAACGGTATCTGTTATCACAGCTCCTCCAATCTCTCTATTTTCTGGGGATGGAGAAATAAATTGGTGTGAATGGGAAAAACAATTCTCAAATCTTGCTGTTTTAGCTGGTGCAAATCAACTTATTAGAAAAATAGCTCTCTTTTCAACTTATTTAAGAGGTGCTGCGTACACTCTCTTATGTGATTTAAATCAAAGAGATCCACCTCTCAATAATTGGCAAGCTTGGGTAGAAGCATTCCATGAGCGTTTTCCAGATAACCAGCATATAGATATAAAGCGAGATCAGTTACTTTCACGTTTTCAGCGTCAAGGTGAATCCGTTCAGCAATATGCTGCAGATATCCAAAAGTTAGCTTGTAATGCTCAACCCGGATGGACAAGCAGAGACAAAAATAATTATATAAAAAAGTCATTTTATCTCTAAATTATTACCAAATCTCAGATTATAAGTACGGAATGCTTCTCCCAAAAGTTTTGAAGAAGTGGTTACTGAGGCGCATAAGCAAGAGAATAATCAGGCATATGAGGAAAATGTGATTGGTTCCTCTCAAACATCAGTTTTTAATCAGAAAACTCAGCAAAATAATCACTCTCAGCAATCTAATGCTATGGAAAATGATCAATCAGTGCAGAACACAACATCTAAAAATTACATAGGAGCTAATAATAATTTTAACTCTCAAAATAATTGTAGTTCTCAGTTTTTAAATCAACCTAATAAGAACGTGCGGCCCTCCAATTGTGAATATAGTTAATATTGACAGTGTGACTCTTGACCTCCTCTCTCATTTGATGATCGTAATATAAATTGTTATTTTTGCGGAAAAATAGGACATAGGCAAGTTAATTGTAGAATTAAAGCAAACCTCCTAGCAAGCAGCTACCTTCAGGTTAATCAAGAGCGGCCAGATTATATTACTAGAGTGCAGATAGGTCCACACCAAGCATAGGGCCCAAGTGAATATGTGCAGAGAAGGCATGGTGCAATTGGGGTTCACTTCAGCAACCGGCTCACCTCAGCAACCGGCTCACCTCAGCAATTTTCTGGCTCACCTCAGCAACTGGCTCACCTCAGCAACTTTCCAGCTCACCTCAGCATCTTTGTGGCTCACCTCAGCAACTTTCTGGCTCACTTCAGCAACCAGCATAAATTAATTAAATGAATGTGATTGAATATTGAAGAACTGTGATTTTGACATCTTAATTTATTTTTTTTATGAATTTTATTCTTAAAGTACATTTAGAAATTGTTACGCATTTTGACAATTTAGACAGCCAAAATTTTTTAGTTCAAAACTGGTTTCATTTGGCTAGCAGTGTATGCTAAAATTCAAATACAGCGTAGACGTAATCAACATGGATAGAGACAACGGAGCAAACAATCATTATTGTATGAATTACTCAATTCCGGTTGAAACAGTTATATTTAGAAATTCTTCAAGACAACCAAGCAGGAAAAAAATCCTTAACATATTTCAATGTATGTACGTTTTGTATGAAAACAAAAAGCACAATAGGTCATTGTAAACGGAGCAAAAATTTCATTCATGCTGTAGGTACTTGAAAATTTTGAACAGTTTTCTTCTTTGCAAAAATGGATTTTGGTGAAGCAGAAATGGTCTTCAGTAATAAGCTTAAAAAATCTGTTCTGCAATATTGCTCTGCTGTCAACGACCAAAGATTTTATCAATTTAATTTCGAAAAAATAATTAAAAATTCTGCACAACGGCTCAACCAACAAATATTGGATTTGTTTGAGTTGCAAAAATTGGCACATGATGATAGCAAAGCTAACAGAAGGATTGCAACAATAACCGTGTGCAACAATAGGATTTTAAGAAACCCTGACAATGGTCATCATGATTTGTGTGCTGGAATTGTCTTAGGAGAAGCATTAGCTCAGTCGCTCAATTGTGAAGCCAGAGAGACGTGTCTCAGAGGTCAGTGAATGAATTATACTATTTTTTATGCATAGTGCATATGAAAGATAGAAAATCACATACAAAAGTTTTGGATTTTGTTGCACCGTGCTTGTAGCTGGAATGAAAATATCTACATTAACAAATGTGTTTCCTTAGTATGATGTTTTATAAAAAAATTTAGAAATAAATTTTGAGTCCAAATTTTTGGCAGCCCATAAACATTTTCTTGTGTCCTGCAACGCTTGTCTATTTCTGGTTTTTTTATTGAGTGAATACGTTACTAAACAAATACATTTCCTGTATTTTTGTGTAAAATTGAAATGAAATTTACAAGAGTGCTGATTTAGCTGCTTGGTATTGGCAATTGGCAATTATTATAGCTGCTTAGTTGACATATTTGTGCTAAAAGTAATATTGAAATTAATAAAGCTGTTAAATTTGCGGCGGCCTTTGGCTGCCTCGGAAGATCAAATATGATGCCCAAAATTTTTAGACTAATATACACAAATATTCTTTTTAGTCAGAATAAAACCATCGAGTTTCTTGAACTTATGGAAACTGTATTTTAATAATTTAAAATACCCAGAAGAACTCTCAAGGGCTTTAAAGACACTGCAATTTAGACATAAAAACGTATTTTAAAGCCCAAAACTGCATAAAGAACAAAATGTTTTATGCAAAAAGTGTGAATACAAAAATTTTAGACTTTTCTGCACCGATGCATACCAGGTCGTGCAGAAAAATCCTGCCGGATGGTATAAAAACTCTACCCGTTTTTGACAATGACTTCATAGCTCCTTGAGATGTAACAATTAAGATAATTTTAAAATTGATTTTCTATTTATCCTTGTTTATCCTTGCTTTCCTTATAGGTCAGAAGAGCCGTTCAAGCCCATACTAATGAATTCTTATGCTCTTCAGCAAGATGTTGAAGTGATTGAGAGAAGTTGAAGTTCATTTTCAAGTAAATTCAGACAAATTTTTAAGTACAAAATACCAGTGATCGTACGGGGTGAGATTTTCAACCCCGATTGTTGTAAGGGTTGGGGATGAAAAACCCCGGTTTTTGGGGTCGGGGTCGGGGTTGAAGATTAACAATTAACATTGCATGATTACATACCAATTTGAAAAGGATAAAAACGATACCTTCACTTGTTTGTAGAGCATACTAATAAAGCTGGTTATGTTCAACATTTTATTTTCATTCCAAGTTCAAGCATGGTTTTAGCAATTTAACATTACTTTCAATTTTAATCACTAATTGCTCTTGCTTTTTCGTATTCTTCCACAGTTTTTTCATAATGGTTTTCTATGGCGCACTGATTGTAGAGGAGCCAATGGCGCGAAGCGCCGAAAATTTTCGAAATTTTTACCATTTTCATGTAGAATTTACGCCTTTTTATTGACAAACAGTTCGGAAATCATAAGTGGCGCAAAGCATCAAGAAATTCAGTCATATTTTACCGCCCTAAGACAATAATCGGCGGTGCTAAGCGCAGGAAAATTTTGACGTTTTTACTCTTTGAACTCAATTTATACCGCTTAAATCATACAGAACAGATAAACTAATTCCGGACAAGAAAATTTGGCCTTTCCTTTCATTTAAAATAGAATTATGTGTCCTTGTAAAGAAAGATAAACAAAGCAGAGAATAGATAAATTGGTACGCAAACATTTTTGCAATTTTACTATTATGTTCAACAAGCATGTGCAGTTTCATTCAATGAACTAATAGTGCATTAAATCACTAAAGTGCTGCGAAGTGCTGGATTATTTTAACAGATTCAAGCTTTTAAATTCATTGGATCTGTATAACAATAAATAATAATGACTCGGCGCGAAGCGCCGGAAAATTTTGACGTTTGTGCCTTTTTAAACTCAATGTTCTAGACACATTGCGCCAGGAAAATCAACATAATTTCTGAAAAATTCCAGGGGGCATGTGCCTCCATTCCCCCCCGGCTACGCCTGTGATTCTGCAGTAATTTTGGCGCACTTCATAATGGAAAATATGCGAACATGTATGTACGTCTTAACAACATGGCGACCAGGCGTACTTTTTATGAAATATCGCGAGTGTCAAGTTTAACATATTGATTTTGCTGGTGAATGAATCGTCCTTGTTCCGAATTTATTTGCTATTTATACAATTCTTCTATGTACCAACAAATAAAATGCTGTATTTCACCCCCAAAAAAGGTTCAACCCCGACTCAAAAATCATGCCCCCGGTTGGGGGTTGGGGTCGGGGTTTAGGCCGGGGTTTTTCGGGGTTGGGGTTGGGGTCCCCATACAATCACTGCAAAATACAAATATAACCAAAATCAAAACATATTAAGAGGATGGTTTGGAGAAGCGCATTTCACAAGCAGCTACAAAAAACAAAAAACAATTATGGTTTGATTAATCCTCGTATTTTAAAAAGATAGAAAACTAAACGATTGATAAAAACTAAACAACTTTGTTTGTTGACTGATATCGATTCACTAAAATTAATGCCAGTTTTTAGTCAAATTTGTTTATTCAGGAATATAAATCAATGAAATCCGGTCTCAAGCGGTGGTTTACTAAAGGCAGAATACCAGTGGAAGATGTTTTTGATTTGCCAATTGAATATCGCCTATCTGAACGCGGTCAAAATGCACCAGAGAATAGCCCCTTTTTTCAGGAGCATTGGCTTTTGAGTTCAGACAGTGATCATTGTGTCGTCGCATTTTCATCTGATCAAGACATCGAACTGATGTTTGATTCTAGCAATCTAATAATGGACGGCACTTTCAAGGTCTCCCCAGACGGTTTCACTCAATTGTACACTGTACATGGCTGGGGTTTTTTCGACCATGAAGCAATTCCAGCTTGTCATGTGTTGATGCGAACAAAAACACGCCCAGCCTATGTCTATTTGTTCAGCTCTATTTGTCGAGAAAA
This sequence comes from Mermis nigrescens, assembly GCA_036768485.1. Lineage (NCBI taxonomy): Eukaryota > Metazoa > Nematoda > Enoplea > Mermithida > Mermithidae > Mermis > Mermis nigrescens. The sequence continues at coordinate 40,153,005 of JAVLUZ010000154.1, read as the reverse complement.
TTGAAGAAAATCACGGTCGAATTAGCGCCTTGCAGTATATCCTCACCAATTATGAAATAGCAGCACAATCCGCTCTCTGAAGAGGTTTTTCTCAAGGCCACTACCAAGGGCTGCAATTTCCATTTTTCACAAGCTCTGAATTGGAAATTGCAGTCCATTGGCTTGTGAAACTCCTGGAACAATGAAGGCATACTGGGTGAATGGGTAGGTTGTGTCAAAGCTCTGTCTATGCTACCATCATGTTTGATCGAGCCTGCTTCTTTCAATTGCTGAAACCCGAATTGAGCAAAATAACCCGGCTTTACAACCTCAACTAGTCAAATTCTGCGCTTATTTTTGCAACACATGGCTCCATGGAAATTTTCCTTTGGATATGTGGAGCCATTGGAACAACACAGGCCCACGCACTACTAATCACGCTGAAGGATATCATAATCGCCTAAACATGGCTGAAATTTGAGACATGAATTTGGCGGTTCTGCAATTTCCTACATCTACTTACAACCAATGCCTTACCGTTGTCAGATTTACATTCAAAATTTACGCCACAGAGTTTACTCGTCAAAACCGAGAGATCAAATGTACATCGATCTTGATGCTCAAATCACAGCTGCTAAACAACGGTTTCAAAATGCGACTGAGTATATTTGGAATGTGCCAAATTTCGCCCATGAAATGGTTCCTGCTCATGACTACCAGTTCCTCATGGCTGAAACTCATGCGTACCTGCGACAAATGCGCCATTTAATTGGAAAAAAGAGCAAAGTTGAAATACAAAATGATTGAAATTATTCCTTGAACGCAGTGTGGACATTACTGTTGTGCTGGTTGAATCTAAAAAATATTTCAAAGTCATTTAATTCATAAGAAAACGAAAGTCACATATCAAGTAGTTTTAAACTAAGATAAAAATTTTGGCTGTCTAATTGATCTTGAAATAGTAACAAAACATACGTAACAGCTTTAAAATATGCTTCAAGAATTCATATTAAAGTTTTTGAACAATGAAGGTAATTTTTCAGAGGGTAAAATTTCAAAGTCATGGTTATTAAACATTCAATGATGTTTACTTTATTAATTTATGCTGGTTGCTGAAATGAGCCAGAAAGTTGCTGAGGTGAGCCACGAAAGTTGCTGAGGTGAGCCAGAGTTGCTGAGGTGAGCCGGTTGCTGAGGAGAGCCGGTTGCTGAAGTGAGCCCTACCCCATGGGGTGGCCCCTAACCGTTTAGTCTGGTCGGATGGGGTTGCAGCAAGTAACACTGTTTCAGGGATTTTGGAGAATGACAGACACAATAGGCTTGGTCCATACTGTAACACGGATTCAACTAAACAAAAATATAATCTTTCATTAGACCCTCTCTCTATTTAAGATCCATTTCTTGATCAGGCTATTGATATGGGACATCCCTCCATGAGGTCATGTAGTAATGTGAACTACACATCCACTCTGCCTAACAATGACATGGTATAGGGGTATCCCAGAATTTTTCTAGTCTGGACAGCAAGCATTGTATAGGTAGTGCTGAATCAGAGGTCATTGGATATACAACCTCCCAAAGAAAAGTAGGTAGGAAGTTCCTGGGGATGTCACAATTTCTTGCATGCCATTGGCGGGGTTGAAATATTTTGCGGGGCATATGCACTACACCTCTCTTTTTATGCTCATTTTGCTTAATTATTGTTACTCATGTTATTGTCAATTTTGCCAGTCATAGCTGTTGGTAAACAGTAAAATTTATTATATGTGTAATAATGTTTGTGTTGGTTGCGCTCTCTCAATGCCAAAAAGTGTAAAATATGTTTTGCCAGAGAAAACGGATAAAATTGTTCAAAATGTTTAAATTAGTCTCTGGACACAAAATCGAAGCCTAATAAGACTATTGCTATTAAATGTTATTTGAAAGTACAGATTATTTGTACAAATTACAACATTTTTTCTCCAAAGGTATTGTAGCTGATCGGAGCTACCATGAAAGCGTACCCATCTCATTATTTCAATCAGCTTGGTCTCAGAAAGCTTTTAATAATTAACTATTATATAAACTCTCAAATAATTTATGGTCAACTAATAAAACTCTCAAAATAGAATTCACATATTGCTGTTACAATTTTTGTCAAACTCAAAAATTTTGTAATTAAAGTCTGGTATATTAAATCATATGATGGTAAAAGTATGCTTAGTGATTTGGGTGATACTGGAGGGTGTATCATCACCAATGGATCATGCGTTAATTCACAATTTACATTAATGTGGCCTGTTTCTTTATTTGCTCACCCCTGCCATTACTAAAAAGCAGATTTTTTTTGTAATGGCAGGGGTGAGCAAATAATTTTGCATTATGCAACTCAAAATATGTCAAAAAATATATCTTTTGAATTTGATGTAATTGGAGAAGATATGATAGAGTTCTTTCTAATTAATCCGCTCATATTGGGCAAGCCTTTACAGTTTGATGTACCTGAAACTTTCACTCAAATGACCAGTCCAAATTTTTTACAAAAAATTTAAGCCAAATTTATTGAAGCATACGGCTCAGCTTCGAAAGCTGATGCGCGGGTAGGTCCTGTAAATTTAACTTTACACTCGCTTCATAAAGATATTGTGCTTGAGGCAAATGGTACAATAATTAATCAGGCAACTACAACATATACATATTGCGCATACATAGAAACAGTATACTTGTACTCTTCAGCCACTAAAAAAGGAGCAGTGGGAGTCCCTCAGATGTTTTGCAAAGAAAAGCCAGGTAAATTTAATGGTCTAGTGAAAGATATGAACCCTGGATTTGACAATTGTTGTAACAAGTTTGCTAAAGGAGCCAAGGTAGATATACCTAGACAATTGCATTTAGATCTTCTACTTCAAAATAAATTAATCATTCCAGGAACTAGATTTTTGCTCACATTCTTCCCTTCTTCAACGGAGTTTCATTTATTTTCAGACACACCTCTTCCAAAAGATTGATTATCAGTCACCAAAATAGTTCTTAAAGTTAGGCGAGTTAATTAGGAAAGTAGCGCTATACTTTCAATCAAACGTTCATTGCAACATAAACCAGTGAATTATAATATAAATCATGCTATATTCTGTACAATGCAACCTTAATAGGGCAAAAACATTTGACAAATTTTGTTCTACATAATAGGCAGTTCCGCATCTAATCATTGTGTGACGCTAGTAGAAAGATTTTCTTTTACTGGTCATTATGCAAAGAATCCATTTTTGCTTAATCTCAGAAAATGCATTTGGGCTCAAGTTGATGTTAATGGGAGACAGTGTCCTCCCCTACCACATAACCCAAATGATTCATTGATCAAACTGTACCTAAATTCTCTGAGAATGGTTCAAAAACTTTATGCTGATACAGACACAAGCATAATGCTCGACAATTTCCAAGCAAGTGGGTATCAAATATTGCCCTTTGATATGAACCCAGACGTAGGGTGTTCAAACAAATGGCGTCATAACTTTTACTGCTCAGTGGCTCATAAATAGCATGGATGACAGTTGCGCATTGATTTTTATTTATTAATTGATAATATTATAGGTATTGATGCTTTTAGAAACATTCTTGATTTTATACCCTGAAATGTATGCAAATCAGTTGAATTCAATAGTAAGTATGGACAAGGTTTCATCACCTTATTTTGATGGAGTATTTTCATGCAACCAAATATTATCTGAGCAATTTTCGAATACTGAAAAATACTTTGTTATTGTAAACATAGCTTTCTTGATGCATAAAGGTCAGCATTGGGTACTGTTTTACAAATCATCAAAATTGGCTAAAATGATATTTTTGACAGTTTGGCTAAAACTCCATTGTCCTACAGCATGTGCTTAGAAGACACAGTAGATTACTTTTCTAGTTTCACAAAGTATCCAGGTCAGTTCCTATGTGTTAAGCAAAGGCTACAAGGAGACACCAGCAAAACGTGTGGGTTGTACTGCTTATATTTTTCTTGCAAACCATGTAGACAAAAATTAATAAATAGTATAATGCTTAGACTTTTGAGCAATGAGTCTGACAACAATAAGCAGATTTGCAATTGATTCAAGAAATATTTCTCATATAAAAATACCTATTTGCACATCAAGTCAAACGTGTATGTGCTATAGAGAATGGAGCAAATAGAAGAAGACAGCATAAAGTATCTTAGATTGTCTGCTAATTTTGAAAAAAGGAGCAACTGGAAGCAAAAAACATGATTTCATTAAAATTATTGAAAGAATAGCCTTTTGGACCAGAAAGAGATGAAGTTTAATATTTTTATAATGTATGGCAACCTACTTTTTGAAGAATTTTTAAGTACATTTCCGAACAGTTTGTTTGTACAACAACTTCAAATGCTTGTATTCGGAAGCAAATGGTACAACAACCCAGGAAGTCAATGTTTGCATTTGCGATGATCTTGTTGACATTGCAGTCAAAAGCAACACATTTGCTTGGCTTTTTATGGCATTAGGCCATCACAAATGATGAGAAACGTCAAAAAATTTCATTTTTTTGAAAAATAGTATTTTTTGCCATACTACCATTTTTGAGGCCATTTTTTGACCTTCAAAAATCTTGCACCCCCTCCAGAATTTTCTTGCTGCCCACATATTATAACGCCTATAAAAATTTCAAGTGGGATAAGGCACATGACATATCAAAAGCAATCAATTGTACTAAGGTATAGATTTATTTTGTCTCAAAAAATAATTCAATAGTAGATCTTAGTTTTCTTCTTCATAACAAGAAATATGAAAATAAAATGTATGATAGATCTCTTGTAACAATTAGATCATTTGATTTAGAGAAAAATTCATTGTATAGATCAAATATGCTCAAACAGTAATAAATGCTTAAAATAAAACAAGGTTATATTAATTTAGTTTGTTTATTTTCTAAAATTTTTATAAACAAATGCAGATTTAGAAGGTTGGGTGATCCCACTGTTGCAAAAAAATATTAAACCCAATATGGAAAAATCTGAATTTTTGTACAATTTCATATATTTTTATCACCATTTTTCAAGATTTCCTAGGCAATTTGCGCAGGATAGTATTTATTAATGATATTTACTGATTTTCTTGGTGTCTAAAATGTCATTTTTTTACATAAAAAATATTTTTTTACACAATATAATGACTTTGTACCTGTTATCACTGTTTTTTGTACAAGTATTTTTAGACATCTACAAAGATCTCTATAAAAGCCCTTGTACAACAAAAAATATTTTTGTGCATATAATATATTTGTCTGTACAGATATACCCTTTTTTATCTAATAAATTCTACTAATTCATAATCTGCAGCCCAAATTTTGTCTAAAACCGATTTACTTAATAAAAAAGATTAAGTCAATATAGTTAGTTGCAAAGCAACAAAATTTTCTTGATTTCTTAGGTAGAAAACTCAGGAGGTGAGATAATTTCTGTTTATAAAATAAAAAGTGGTACTGAAACACCCAAATTATAGTCTTAGGTTTGTATTTGCCACATAAGAGCTTCATTGAGCAAAGGATAGGCACAGTAAACATTTAGAGATTCAAGAAACAAATTTTGACATGTTTTCGCGACTTGCTTGGGCATTAGTAGATAATATAAATGATTTTTGGTGCAGAACATTGGAAGTTTTTTGACTTTTACAAAACAATGTCATAAGAAGTGTCAAAACTACTATACTGTATTTGCTCGTGTATAAGCACAACTCGTGTATAAGCACAAGTGAGGTTTTTGGGGGTGTAAATGAAAAAAAGTTTGCCTCTATGCATAAGCACAACGATCAGCAAGTTGCGCCTGTTACTAAGTTATAATAGTTTCAGCTTTTATTTAGCCTATACTGTAGGTTTCTGCGCAGCGCACAATATTTTGCTTCTATCACCCTGCTGAATAGTTTCGTTCATATTGTGCTGTGTGTGACCCATTGCCCTGCGCATAATCTTCTACATTTATTTTTGGTTACCTTCACCTTATGCTACCATCACATATAATAGAGTATACTTTACATTGATAAGTACCAAATATTATGTGTGCTGCATATCAAACAACATGGATGGATCAGATGGACCAAAAAAGAGCTGGATGGATCAGAGGATGGATCAAAAACAACATGGATGGATCAAAAAGTGCTGCATATCAAACAACATGGATGGATCAGAGGACAACACAATTTTTGATATATGTGAAACTATAAACGAAATGGGTTTGGAGGACAAAGAAGATGAAATTATGCAGGATTTGGATTTGTTCTATGCTGATGATGTGCCAGATGATATGGAACCTACCCTTGTTGAAATATTTTGATCTTTTTAATTACCATGTTGTTAATTTTTGTTTGTGAGGCTTTATTAAATGTGTGCAATATTACTTACTTTTTATCAGCATGCTGTCCTATCCCTAGATAACATTATGTGAATGATACCTGATCATTTTAGTATCATAAAATTCATGTTTCTGTGTATAAGAACAAGTGCACTTTTTGGACCTGAAAATTCGAAAAAAGGTCGTACTTATACATGAGTGAATATGGTACTTTTGCTCCAAAACATTATTGTAAGTTGTTCAAAGATTGCTTCAAAAATGTATGATGAGCCTCAAAATGTTTGTCTTGTGTTAAAAAATAATGCCTGTTATAATGATCTGTTGAATAAAAAGATGGTAATTTAAAGACTTATCTAATTCCATAGACAGATTTTGTAAAATTTTTTGTAACTTGCTTTCCAATTTTTATTATCATATAGAATGGATTTATGAGACACATTGCTTTGCATTCTATGAATATACACAAAGGAAGCATATCGTTAACCTGTAAGTTTTGAATGTATTCTAAGGAAAAAGTGCACACTTTAATTGTGCTTTATGATAAATTTTGGCTTTCAGAATTTTTTCTGTAGTTCTAGTAAAACACAGTAGTAAGGCTACTTTTTCATTAAAAAAATGTCTTTTATGCTCAATTTTTATAAAATAAACTAAAAAATTAGCAAACAGTAAAAAATCATATTTATGTCCAAATAGTATATCAGTGAAAGAGTGAATAATTCATAATTCTGTGTGATGTGAATGCAAGGAATGTTACTGCAATTAGTCTGTAATACTTTCAAAAAAACACTCCCGGACGTTTTACACTGTTGTTTTTGTTACACTGAAGCAATTTACACAATTTTTCGCCAAATTGCAGCCCACATTTTTCTGAGCTTAGAGTCACAGTTTAGTGCAATGGGAAAAATTTCCCCTAAGTCCAGAGCTTTTGTCCTAAAGTTAGTCAATTCTGGTTATGGTGCAAAGCGGATTTTTAAACTGAATTTCATCAGCCCAATTAGAACTTCTACAGAATTTAGACGTTAGTTAGGAAAATTAAACAAACAGGAACTGATGAACTTCAGAAGGGCAGCGGACATCCCAGAACTTCAACAATGCCTCAAAATTGCCAAAAAGTGATAAATCTTGCTATTAGTCCTCCTGATGCTGCTGGTAGCCATCTTTTGATTTGGAAAATTGCGCAAAAAACTGATATTTATCATTCCAGCGTCCACCATATCATCAAAAAAGAACAATTAAACGTTTACAAGTGAGTTCCAAGCCAAAAATTATCAGATTCTTTCAAGCATTGAAACGTTTTAACCGCTCAAAACGTTTGCTGCAAAAATCGAAACAGGATTGGTTAGATAAAGTTATTTTTACTGATGAAAAAGACTTTTTAATAGACTCTGTTCCGGTTAATATGCAAAACAATCGAATTTTCGCCTATAGTCACTGAAAAGGGAATGTTCAAACTGAACGTTTGGTCTTGGAAAGGTCAAAATTCTCCAAGAAACTTATGGTATGGGCGGGAGTGCCTAAAAACGGACGAACGACTATTCAGTTTATTAATCCAGGGTCAAAAGTCGACAAGCATTGTTATATGGCCATATTGAAAAAAGCTAAGCCTGAATTTGCAAAAATGTATCCAAATGGCAATTACATCTTCTAGCAAGATGACGCCACATCGCATACCGCCAAGTTGACAGTTCAGTGGATGAGAGATAATTTTAATTCATTTATTTTGCCCGAGGATTGGCCGCCAAATTTGCCAGACTTGAACCCATTAGACTATTACGTTTGGAAATCTTTACAAGAACTTGTCTATCAAACAAAATCAAAAACGTTGACCATTTGAAACGGTGAATACATTGGGCATGGAAACGTTTGAATCAGGAAAAGATTAATTGTGCCATTGATGAATTTTGTAAACGTTTGAAATTGATTATTGCTGCAAAAGGCGGGCATTGTGAATCAAAGCTATTGTAGAAATTGTTCGTGTTTCAATAATTTCTGTTGAACATAACTGGCATACTTTCGAAAATATTCAGGCAAGAAATAAAGTTCTTGTCTCAAGGATTAGGCATTCTACACTCAAAATGTCCGGGAGTGTTTTTTTAAACACCATATATATATATATACACATATATATATATATATATATATATATATATATATATATATATATATATATATATATATATATATATATATATATATATATATATATATATATATATATATATATATATATAACATTGTACATTATAATTAGTATATAAATTTCCTCCATTATTTGATAACTCATTCACTTTCAACTCATTTTAATTTTGCTTTCTTCCAATCCTTATCATAGTTTTGTTGAAAAAATAGAAATTTCAACATTTTAGGTCTATAAGTTGAATAGCAGGAGAGCAATTATTTGGGATTTCATAATGTACAACTTTTGACATTTAATTAAAGGTCAAATGCAATACTTCTATCAGCTACTTTCAGGTTTTATACGCTGAATTTATTGTTTTAGTTCAAAGAGATGACTGTGATTTCTAAAATATCAATCAAAAATATTAAAAGGATGTTAGGTTTAAATTTCTTTCATAATGTGCTACTTTGTAGCTCAACGCACAAAACTTACATAAAGATAATCATTTTTTTAAATGCAGTAAATATTGCCTGATCAGATAGAGTGATTGCTCATAAGGTTGTTTCTGTGATTCTGTCAAATATTCTCAGATGTATTTTGTACCTGTGAATTTAATTTTGAGTTGAAGTTAATAAAATTAGATCTCAATGATTGAAAATACGTGGTCACAATGATTGAGTATACATAATTTTAATGGCAAAAGTGCCATTAAAACAATGACAAGAATTCTAAAGTTGTGGACAAACAAGTAGACTGACTAAAATGACCGAGGCACAGACATTTATACGCATAATAACCAAGACACAAAATTTAAAAAATTGTGACAAACTAATAATAGATCAGATTGCAGTTTCAATGATTTTTGGCAACCAGAAATTGGATCATCTTACACTTGCAAATTAGGTTTCATTCTGATAGTGTAACTATACAGTATCCTATCATCTCCCTTCTGAATTTTGAAGGTCCTTGTTCAAGGAAAATGTCAGCTACCCAGGAAAGACTGATCAAAAATAATAATGATTTAAATCAGCTAAGTTCAACCATTTCTGCAGCATTTAAATCATCCGTAAAACAGGCACTGTATTTGCCAAAACATCCTGGTTGAAATCCAATGAGAGATATATCTGGTTCCATGTTGGTTCCAATCAATTTCTATAGCTTCATCTGCCTTGTGTACCATATTGATTAAGTGTTGAGGTTGGTAACCATTACTTTGATTAAGTGTTTCCACAAAATTGTTTTCTAAATTCCTATTTTTTAGTTGTTGTATGAATGTGTAAGCTGTTTGCTTGGATGCGTTTCTTGTGTTTTACCAGCATGCGTATTAGTCAAACTTGCACTCATTGTGAGTTCCTCTGGGTCTAAGGTGTAAATAAGGTTTTGTGCAATTTATGTGCACTGTCTCACTAATTGCAGGATTTTCCAGTAATTTCATAGTGACATTAGCATATTTTATGTCAGTAATAATGAATGGGCCTTCACAGACTTGCATTAGCTTTATGAGCTAAGCCTTGTCAAATCACTTTTGATTCTTTTAAAATTAGATCATTAATGTTATACTGCATATCATTTTGTTTCATATTGTATTGTTGTGTATACTTTGCTTGTGATTCCTCTATTCTCCTTTGAATTATAGTCAAAGCTTGTGCAAAATGCATTTTAACTTCATTGTCATATGCATCTAAGTCAACAGTATAAGGAGATGAGTTATAGCTAAGTACTGCATCTATCAGCAATTTAGGTAATCTCCCATACATCAGTTCAAAAGGAGCATGACCAGTTGTAGCATTGTCATTGCATATTTGTTGCGAAAACTGCAAAGGGAAGATGCTCATCCCAGTCCTTTTGGCTTTTATCAACAAACATTTGGATTCTTGTGATGAGCGTCTGGTTAGCACACTCCACCTCCCCATTTGTCATTGGGTGGTAGGCTGTTGTGTGGAGCTTGGTAACCCCCATGAGCTTGGTTATTTCAGTCATCATGTTTAATGTGAAATCTGTACCTCATTTAGATTGTAGTATTTGAGGTGCTCCCTGTCTGCATACAATTTTTGTAATGAAGAGCTTTGCTATAGTGTGTGCTGTGATATTGTTTGCAGGAAATGCTTCAATATACTCAGTGAAATGATTTGACAAAAATGATAATAAATCTATTGCCATGTTTGGTAATAGGCATGGGGTCCATAAAGTTGACCCCAATTCTTTCAAATGGACCAATAATGCTGATTGGTTTTGAGTCTGCAATAATTTTATGCCATGCTGGCTTGTTAATCTGGCAAGCGTTACAACTCTGACAAAATTCTGCAATTTCTTTTGCTATGTTATCCCAATAATATCTGCGAGATATCAAGTTCTAGGGTTTTTCTTCTGCTAAAATGACCCACAAATTTGCTAATATTAAAGGATTGTAAGATAATATTTTTGTAAGCTGCTTGGAATAACAATATTCTGAATGTCTTTCTCGTTTTTGAGTAGTATTCCATCCATAAGAATGGAATCATTGCTTTTATTCTCACTACATTCTTTCAATTTGTATATTATTCCATTAAGTTTAGGGTCTTGCTTTTGTAATTCAGCTAAGCTAAGATTCATCTCACCCAATATCAAATTTATCACTTCTGTAGGGCGACTGATCTCATCAATATCAATATCAAATGTAGGCTGACTGCCTAAATAAGTTAATCCTGATAATGCATCTGCATTTTGGTTGTGAATTCCTTTTTCTTTTTCTGGTTGAATAATAAACTTAGTTCCAGCAAGGGCTAAACCCTAACGGGCTATTCTGGGAGAAGCATTATGTTTTTCTAAGACAGCCTTCACTGCAGTATGATCCGTGTAGACAGTCACTTTGTGTAAATACAAATAAGGCCTCAAGTATTTTATGAACTTGACAACTGCTTAAGTTTTGAGCTCTGTAACAGGATAATTTTTTTTGGCTGGTCTCAATGTTCTACTTGAAAATGCAATTGGATGCTCAGTATTGTCATCACTAATTTGACTAAGAACAGCCCCAATGCAATTGAGTGGGGCATCTGTTTGCAAAATGAATGGCTTGGAGAAGTTTGGGTGACACAAAATTGCTGGGTTCATCAACATTTGCTATAGCTTATCAAAAGCTTCTTGTTGCTGTTGTCCTCAGCAGATTGTCTGATTTTTCTTCAGTAGGCTTGTTAGCAATTGTGCTATTTGAGCACAATTTTGTATAAAGCATACGTAATAAGAAATTGAGCCTAAGAATGCTTAAACATCCTTATTTGTTTTTTTGGAATTGCCATTTCTTTCACTGCCTTAAATTTCTACTATCTGGCAAAATGCCATTTTTATACAGTATAACCAAGGTAAGTGACTGACTCATGACTAAAATACATTTCTGCAAATGCAGTTTCATGCATGCATCTTTCAAACAAAGAAAAATTTCCTCCAAACGTAATAACATTTCAGTGTGTGTCTTAGCAAACACTAAAATGTCATCTGGATAAACTAAACAGCTATTCCACTGTAATCCGGACAGAATTATGTCCATATGTCCATAAGCCTTTGAAACATGGCCGGAGCATTGCACAGGCCAAAAGGCATGTAATTAAACTTGTACAAGCCTACTGGTGTATTAAACAATGTCTTTTTGTGGTCTTCCTGGGCTACAGGGATAGCCCAGTAAGCGTTAGCTTGGTCTAGTGTGCTGTAATATTGCATACTATTTAATGTATCTAAGATATCATCAATTCCCGGTTGAGGGTATACATCCCTCTTTGTGACTACATTCAGTCCTCAAAAATTGATACAAAGGCAGAATCCACCCGCTTTTTTCTTGACTAACAAGGCATTAGTTATCCATAGTGAAACACTAGTATGAATTATACCTTCAGCTACAAAGGCTTTGAATTCAGTGGTCATGCGTTCTTACTCTTTTGGTGGAGATTGAAATGAGAATCTACACACAGGGTGATTGCTTCCTGTATCAATGTGATGTTCTATAACACTACTTTGCCCAGTGTCTTTTTCATTTTTGCATGGATTTCTGGGAATTTTGAAGTATAGAAATTAAGTTTTCCTTGTCAAGTATACTTAATTGATCTGATATTTGTGCATTCTGCCAAATCCATCCAGATAAGTCTTTGGTTTCTTTAGTTAATGAATTGTCTATACCTAAAATATATTCTGGATCAGGCTGATCTGTAAAACATTTAATGTTTTTGATTCGCTTTCCATGATATAATTTTACTGCATAATTAAGTGCGTTCATAACTTGTAAAGAAGTAGGTCCAGTTTTAACATCTGATATTGATGACACAAAAAAGAAGTGTTTTAATCTAGGTGCACTTTCTGGTTCAAAATTGATGCATGCTAGGTCAGAGTACTGCTTTGAAACTGGTACTGATAGCACTTGCATACTTCTTGGCATAAGTTCAAAATTTTCATCTTAAACAATCCCACCTCTCTTAGGGCTGCATTATATATAACGCCTACACATAGTATCTTTGCATGCTTCAAATACAAATATCTACATTCATTACTGATTTTGTATGCCTTGAAGCAGAATAGAAAGTTAGTACTTAAAAGTAGCTGGTTTGTGCAGTTCTTTTGAACGTGCACTAGTAGAGTTTTGTTTTCATATTGATAAAGCATCAGCATTCACCTTTTAGTTCAATGCTCCGCACGTTAGTGGCACAAGGTTTTGCAAAAGTTTCCAGAATATGTATATTTTTGATATTTTGAGATATTTTAAAATCTATTAATGAATATACTGCACCTGTGTCAATTAGAGCAATCACCTATTTGGTATCATTAAATGTTACTTCGATGCATGGCAACCTTTTGCAATTATGCTCACTTAAGCTTCTTATAATGCTTAATTCTATTTCATCTGCAGACACAGAATGATTTGATATACTGTGATTCCAAAATTTATTAATTCTTGTTAGTGTCAGTAGGGCCTGTCCCAAGCTTGCTGATGTTGAAGGTGGGATATTGCGTTTCTTGCTTCTGCGCTGTTTATTCATATAACATATCAAGAGAATGTATGCAAAGTATGCTGCTCCTAAAATCATTGCTATAATTACAACTAAATTTTAAATTAGCTGTAAGGGCCTTTAAGATTAGTGAGTTCTTCATTGAAATTTTGCTCACTGTGCTTAGTAAAATGCTCAATAGCAATTTTGGTACCTTCTTAGGCTCTTTTCAAAGCATCACCAGTACCTTTAAGTGATTCATACACTAAGCTTGGTTTCAAGGGCATCTCTGAAGTACTGTACTAGTTTAGACATGCCTTTTTCTAGTTCGCGTGTGCAAAAGATGTACTCTTCAGGTATGAAAAACTATGTGGCAGATCCGCAATGCAATCATGAAAAAGGCTAGTTGTGTTAAATTGGAAAAATGAATGATCATCTTTCCAGAGCATACTCATTGGAATTTTATATACATGAGTCGAACCTGAGCTGCAAAGCCATTCGCTCATATTTTTATATAGATTTATAGTGTTATGGCTGCAGTCAATAACAAGGGAGTAACTTATTAAGTCTCATGAGCCAGGGCTAACAAAATATATTTTATCATTCACTCTTACAGGCAAATTTTCATAGCATGTACCATTAAGCTTATATTTGTAGTATATTTGGTGTTGCTTTACCTTTTTGCAATGCCAAATAGTTAGTGCATTTCCTGTTAAATCTCCAATTATATCATTTTGCTGTAATAGTGCTCTTGCACCCAGTATTGCGTCTAACTGTAATAGCTGCCAAATTATGTCCAAATTTTTCTGCACAAAATGACATACTTCTATCCACATTGATCAAATATTTTCTTTTTCAATATTAATAATTTGAAATTTAAGGAAATTCAATTTTGCATTCATAGGATCATTAATTAGCAAAGAATCATTAGGAAAATAGTCCAAAAAGTTTATAAGCTAATCCACTTTGTTGGTACTGTGTCTGATAATTTGTATACTGTATTACTGCCCCTTGCATAGTTTGCACTGCAGATATTATTTCTACACACAGCTCAAACAAAGTACCTATGCAGTCTTATTGAAGCTTGTAAGCTTTCAATTATGATATAAGATAAAGACACTTTAGCATCATAAATACCTTCTAGTGTAACCAGACAATTCATTTTATTTTTGGTGGTGTCCCAAATCAGTTCACTTTGGTTGGTGCATTGCCTATTTTGATATTGACATCCACTGATATCTCCAAGTTGCTGCATATAGTTTTGCCCTCATATCTGGCTACTATCCCTTCATCAATAATGAAGTTAATTGCCCAATTACACATATTTGTGCAACATCATTCATACTTAACATTTAGAGTATTATTTGTAGACCAAATACCTATGGGCATTTGTTATAGACTCTATTCACAATAAATTTTTGATTCACAAGCAAGTTTACAGTCCTCAGGGGACACCTTTTAATTCTTTATTTTATCTGTTATTATATCCTTAGAGCCAAAAAATCCCATGTTAGTACATATAGTTATAATCCGCTGATAGCAATTATATGCTTGTACTGTAGTCAGATGACTTCTAGGTGTGTGCTTGTTTACTTTTATTTTTTGTGGTGTATTATGCACTTTATTCAAAAATTTGCATTGTACCTCTCTGGGTACTTCAAAAGCAGTTCCACTCTTGGATATGCCACACAAAGCATATTCATTGCAAATTGTCTGCAGAAATAAAAAGCAAAAATAAATATCATAGGTATTATCATTGATGAGCAGCTGACCATCCTTCTTGACTTAATATTATGGCATCTGATGATTTTCTGAAATATCAGAAAATTGAAATGCATATTTTTACAAATATAATTGTAAAACACTGCACTCATAGTCTGGCAAGTTAACTTTGAAATTTTGGTCACATTGGTTTAAATTGCTGCTTTGCATTTGATAGCTATAATATCTAATCAATATCTAATATTTTTCTGAACATGTCTACTTGCTCATTAGCCTCCGCCTGCTGATTAATGCTACTACGTGTAGCTTGTCATTGGGCCAATGGCTCCATTTGCCCCTCGTTTTGGCAGCAGTCACAATATTTCTCTGAAATAGCCATAATATTAGCCACTATTGAATTTTTACACATACAGCATTTACTAAAATTCATATTTATGTTACTATCATCATTATCCAAATAAAACAAAGCATTCTTGCTCAGTTTATCATTATCATCATTGTAATTATGAATAGTGTGTCTGTGATTAGCATTCTGTTGATTACTTAAACCATTTTCAGGGCTATAGCCAGACTTGTAGCCATTTTGGGCTGATTTTGTTACCAAAGTATCAAATTTTGCACCATAATTCCTGTTTTGATTAAATGTATTATTAGGCTTACCATATCTGGCAACTGCTGGCTGAGTTTGTTTGAGTGGTCGCTTATGCTGTAGATGATAGCATTGATCCATATAATGCATATTGTTTGTAGCACAGTGCTGGCAAAATTTTTCGTTGTACGGCTGCTGTTGGTAGCCTGGTGACTGTGTACGGACCTGATTTTGAAGCCGATTAATCTTTGCTTCTAGGTCAGCAATTCTGTTTATTTTCTCTGAATTAGAAAATATATTGTCAGCAACTACATTATTTAAACTACCACATATAATTTGTGATTCAATATAATGTGCTGCTTTATCAGCATCATTCAAATTTTGAAAATTTCAATATTTTACTCTGTCTCTTATACTGGAATGTAAACCTTGAATAAAAACGGAATTAATAATTGCATCACACAATGCTTCATCTAAAGTAGGATAAGCTGCCTTAGCTAATTTTTAGCACATTGATAAATTCACTGATAGATTCAGAATGCTTTTGCTTACAATCATATATTAGTTATTGATAGACATCATTGTCCTGTCCATCCAGAAAAAGTTCTTTAATTTCTCTTTCATATTCAGCATACGTATTTGGTAGGTTCTGCACTCTTTTCAATTCATGATAAGCTGCGAGAGCCACGCCTCCAAAATTAGTTTCCAGGTAGATAATTCTAAAGCTGTCATCATTTGGGCTTATACCCTGCAAAGTCATAAATTTTTCAAATTTTTCGAGCCACTCTGTGAAATTTTTGCCAAAGCCTCCTGTAAATAATGATGGTGGTCTTAGATTAAAGACTGGATTCATATTTCTATGGAGTCTCTTCACATCTCCCAGATCCAAAAGATTTAAATTATTTATTTTTGTGTCCAGGCTTTCAATTTGCCTTTGTATTGGGCCTAAGACCAATTTCAGAGCTTGCTTAACCATAAAATCTAGCACAGCAGCCTCATTTTTGGATGGAATTTTCCTTAATTTATATTTTCTAGTCTTAGACAAATCAAAAGCTAAATCTTTTGCCTCTTTTTCAATAACATCAAATTCCTGACTCAGTGTCAGTATGTGCTTTTCATCCAGATTATTGAAAGAATTACTGTCCACTATGAACTGATTGCTGATAAGTTCTCAGATGCGTAAGCATAAAGTAAGAGTAAGATATACTAACTGCTAATTCAGAGTCTCGCCAATTGTTAGAGATTACAGGAGTCCTTAAAGGCTGGGAGGTGATGGTATGCGGACACACTAGTAGAGTTAAAAGCCTTTACTATTAAAACAATAAGAAGCATTCTAAAGTTGTGGACAAACAAACAGACTGACTAAAATGACCAAAGCATGGACATTTATACACATAATAATCAAGACATAAAATGTAAAAAATGTATGACAAACTAATAATAGATCACAACATGAGTATCAATAATTTTTGACAACCAGAAATTGGATCATCTTAAACTTGCAAACCAGGCTTCATTCTGATAGCGTGACTATACAGTATCTTAACAAAGGTATACTGATTTAGATGTCCTCTAGATTCTTGCAGGACCAGACCCCATGCATCCATGTTTGGCCTGCATTCATTAAATTTTGATATAAAAAAAATCGAAATCTTTGGCAAAAATGGAGCCAGCCAAAAATGGATAACACCAAAAATTCTCTAGAAGCACAAAAAATTGACTAGAAATTATGTATTAATTCCATTCTCCAATACTAGTCTTTAAATTCATTTTTGCTCATAACAGCTGATTCTGAGTCATAAGAACAATCAACTTCAAGAAATGGCCCTGATGAGTTTATTCATATAGTTTTTGAGCACATAAATTGATTAGACGTAAAGCAGTTGATTCTTTGGGAAAAGAACCCTCTGCCAAAAGATTCCAAATATAACATTGTTGGAAAACAACCATTCCCTCAGTAGACATGGCCTCAATTTGTTTGACTTTGGAGGTATTGGGCCCTGGCCCCATCCACTCAAAAATTACGCCAATTAGTCTGGCCGCCCACATTGCTTATATGTTGCCTGACTGTTGTTTGATTCGTGTAATGGCAATGCACAATTTGGTTACAAAGATCAAAATGTTGTTGATTTGAGTATCACACAGGTGCGAGCTGATTACAGTGTCTTAGACAAGAGATTTATCCAATATTTTAAAGAAATGTAGTAGTTTTTATAAATAATTTTTCTATTATTTTTACTTACAAAATTTGCAAAGCTCAGCATTAGATTGAATGATGTATTAAAGCTATTGCAAATTAAAATAATAAGTCAAATATAAAATGAAGCTTGATGGAGAAAGCGTATTATATAAAAGAAGTAATACAATAGGAGATAATGTTTTGAAAAACAATAGTGGTTTTTGTTGAAAAATAACTCACTAATTTTTGATGTCCCTAGAACTATGCATGTTGGCTGAAAAAGTCTGGTACCCATTGCAGCATATTTCAAAGAAAGAGAAATAAAATTCAGGAGTAAATGCGTAAAACAGAATTTTGTTCATATGATAAAATAAAGTTTTTGCATAGCATGAATCTTTTATTAGATTTAAAATGAAGTTTGAATTGGAAAGTCCATCATCCTTGAAAGATAAAGAACAAATTAAAAGTTTATTGTCCTCAATATTAAAGGTCAATTCGATTTGAAAGGTTAAAGTTTTGAGAAGCAAATGTGAACTCAATTCTAAGAGATTCATTGTTTTTGGAAAATGAATGTCATCTCAGTTTACATATTGCACTATTTGTCAAAAAAATTTTTTGGGTGGTTTGGTTATGCGTGACTCCGCTCCTTTTAATACAGCATTGCTAGCCCAAGAATACATAATAGATGTCTTACACCTGTGCTGCAGCCTTTACCTACCTTAGCCATAGATATATGCACATACATAGCAGGTGTACTCGTCCTTTGATGGAAGAATGTACATACCTACCTATTTAGCCTGTATGCATGTATATTGTTATACGTATACCTACTTACTGCTTAGTTACAATGACATAAGTTGAAGTGCCATGTTTACATGTTCACATATGGTAGATCTAAAGTTCCCTTGAATGGCATGCCTAAGCTAACCTTGAGTTAAAAGATTCAACTTTAAACTCTACTATATAGGCACACATGCATGTGGGGGCTTGATGGTCTAGACCTCCCAGAATTGGAAAATGGACAATTTTTTTGCAAAAAGTAAAGCAAAATGAAGGCCAAAAATTAATGACAATTAAAACTTTTATTTTAAAATGCTTGAAAATGATGAGAAACTGTGTAACAATGTAGTTTTGAAGCTATGTTAGCGCTTAAACCAGTTTTTGAACTCAGTTTGCCCAAAAAGCTCAATTCTTGACCCCCAGATTGGTTAACTCCCTCAGGTTGACTATGTTTTGCAGCTATGTATGTAAGTCAATTTTTTTGGCGATTTATTTCAATTTATACAATGAATAGCCCATGCAAAATTTAAAAAAATTTGTTTTTTGTAATCAACATACAGCTGTTTTATGATCTCAGAATTTCAGCATTGTCCATGTATGACTTACATAATTCAAAGCTACTAAATCAGCTTCCTTAATTTTGTTTACATCAATGTTTTTACAATTAACAATGACAACAATATGACAATGCAACACTAAATTTGGGGATAACTAGGTGTAAACTGAAATCAAAAGTTACTTATTTTGAAATGTATATTCAGCTTTTTTTAATATTTTTGATGTGTCTTAGAATCCTGAATACCCGGCTAAATACACAATATTGTGGGTCAAAAAAGAAACAGTGCCGTAAAAATCTGGGTTTTTTTTATTTTCCAATAGGAATGTTTTCAATTCCAAGGCTTTCTATCAAATTTTTTATCAAAACAACAAACTTGAAATATAAAATCATGAACTTATTCTGTGAAACAATTGTAGCCCATGTAAAGTCATCAGCATATGATTGCAAACCTAAGCTTGCACATTCTGAACTTTGGCAGATCCACCAATTTCATGAAAAAGCAGTATGCTAACTTTTTGTGAAACAGACAAAAGTAGGTACCAGAATTCGCTATTTATCTGAAGCATTTTTTGCTGTTTCAAATTGTGTACTTTTATTCACAATTTCTGGCACAAACTTTTTTTCAAACCAATCAAGATTTTTAGGCAATTGTGTGCAGAAAAGTGCTCAAATTTCTTGCGCCGGAAAATTAATAAATTAGGAAGATGTTTAAGAGACTTGAATTACTTTGCTGCATTAGCAAAACAATATTGAAGCATTTGATAAAATGGCAATTTTTTCAATAATTTTTGATAAGAAACAGAATCCGGCCACAAGGGCAAATAAATGAAAAGAATAGGTATTATCAGGCGCTAAGTGCTGGAATAAAATGTTTGGAAAAATGAAAGTTGATGACCGAAAAATTGATAAAAATTTTGTATTCAATCAGTACCTTGCTATCTACCTTGAGTAAATATGAAAGGAACCAACCCTTTTAAATCTGTCCATCCTTAAATCAAAGGATTGGAATAACAATCACATTTCTTTCAAAAATAGCTTTTGTCTGATTTATGCATGTAAAGTATTTATAGATGCTATTTCAAAGAAAATCATTGGTTCTATCTAAGACCTTATCTGTAATAATTTCAACACCAGTACACATAGAAACGTCACTAAACAAAACAAATGCAAATTCATACAAAGGCATATTATATGAACAATGAGCAAAGATGATTTTGTAGAAGTTGTTTTTCTTGTGGTGATTTGTGTTCTGAAAGTTGTTGTGCTAACATGATTGAATTTTTCATAAATTTCTTGGCAGAAGAGCCACAAAGTCTGCTATTTCTGGAGAAGCAACACCATGTGCAATGCATATACACGCATATAAGGAGTGAAATTTTTGTGAATGTAGATTTCATTGAATGTATCAAGCCATTTTTCGGCTTCGGATGCAAAACTAAGAATGGTTTTGTCTTCCCAACAATAAATTTTTTGTTATGTTCCACTACTCTTTTCCACAGGAAAACTTTTTCTCAACAAATTTGAGACCAACAAATTCCTTAAGGTCCAGGTATTTGAAGATGTTCAATTTGTCTCCCACCAAATAAAGTAGGCCATTCAAGGTCTTTAGTGCCCTTCTTCTGAAAAAAACGCAAATTCATCATGTGCCCAACTCTGTTAACAATAGCAGCTACTTGGGCTTCCAAACATTTTGATTTGAACATAGTTTTCTAGATTCAAACTGCTAGAGGCAATTTTGGCCTTGTCCAAGCCAGGGACTTCTTGGACAAGTAAGTTAAACAGAGTATCAGTAATTCGTAGAAGCCAATGTGTAGAGACCAATGACAAATGTCTATCACATGATCACTGATATTCACAAGTTAAAAGAGAAGTGTATTGCCACAAATAAATTTATTTGTATGATTTTTGGCCAAAAGCAATTTTGAGTAAATTTCATCCATACTCCTGAGTTGATGGCTCAAACTGGATTCACTAAAATTGGACTTTGGTGTGTAACAGTACATCCACAGATACTTGCCTGCAGCACCGTCCATTCCAAATATAATTTATAGATATTTTATTTCTACCCAAATGAAAAAATTTCACTGGCAAATTTGAGTTACAACCACGAACTTTTAAATCCATTTTCTTGGAATTTGACCATTTTAATTAAAAGCATTTCTAAACCAGACTTAATCATAATATAAATTTCATTACCCTCAACTATTGCAAGAGGAAAGAGCTTGAAGCACTCAGATAAAATAGATATGGCAAACTTTATCTGATGGTGAATATGCCCTACTATTATTCCATCACCACTAAATTTTATCCTTAGTTCTGAAGTAGCTCCACTTAAGATCTGATAATATAACTCCTTATTGTGCATCAGCTTCAGTTCTTGCATCCTATGAAAGCTCATTTGAGCGCCATTAGAATCTAAATAAAGTTTTACATTTAACATTGAATTCCATTGCGCTGCAGTAGACTTAAGCCTCCATAACTTAAGAATATCCGATGTCATTTTTGATAATTGTGCATAATTTCAGTTGGAAATACGCATGATATGCTGTAGTTTTGCAGCTGCTAATGTTTTATCATGGAATTCATTAATGCCACTTAGGTTTTAATGCTATGCAATTTTCCAGTGTTGCGCTCACAAATTTTCAATCCTTCAACAGTATATGGTGATTGTTCTAAATGTCGCAGAAGTTTTAATGCAGTCCGCTTGATCTTCTTAACAATTTGGTGTATGCATTGCCAGTTGTGTACAGTAGACAATACAACGTAGGGTACCCTAATGGGCAAGGAGACATTGACTACATTTTTAGCTTTTGTTGCCGTTTTCACACAAGTTTTCGATGAACACGGTATTTCATATTCCTCAGAATAAATGCATAAATTCTATTTGTTTTCAATTAAGTAAGAATCAAAATATAAGCGCTACTTCCCGCCACCTCTCGTATTTTTATGTTTAATTAATGCAAGAAACAGCACAAATTTTACAGACTACTTGATCAGTCCTCTTTAAAGCCAAGTTGTGTATGATAGTTACTCACCTTTTGCATAAGCAATAACCCAACTGTTAGCCAAGTAAAAGCTATTAATCTTGTCAAAAATTTTTCCATTAGCAAAGGAAGTGAAGAATAAGTATAGTTTAAAGTAAATTTGCCATATAAGTATCACTTAATAGCAAAGAAAAATGCTCCGATGGAACAAAAAAGATGAATATACTTGGAATTGTGGATTATTATGGATGTAAAAGGAGGGGACTAGGAAAAATCTACCTAAAGTCGGAAAATCTGCTAAAAATCACACCTTCTCTAAGCAACGCAAAAAATCGATGTATATTCTGCGGCCAACAGATTAAAATAAATATTCAACCATAACAATGATTGAAACAGCAGCACGTTAGCTATGCAGTAGCTATGGGAAATGATATTAAGTAAACTAACAGTCTTCCAAGCCAATTGAATGAAATAGCAAACATCGAAGACAATTTAAGACATGGTTGGTTAAAAACAGTAGGAAACACGTAAGTTGACTTGAAACAGACTTAATGTAGATACACTAGCATGCCCGAAACGATTGTGTGCACTAATCAATCGGCTCCTGCTTTGCTTGCTATAATGCTCATGAAACAAAACAACTTTAAATACAATACCTCTTAGTTTTCTATCAATCAGGTGCCAGCAATTTAAAAAGTAACCTTGATAGATTTTGTTTATACACTCTTATCTGAAACTTCGAACATTATTTAAAAAAGACACTTTTTTAGAGGCCGCAGAATATACATTGATTTTTGCGTTGCTTAGAGAAAGTGTGATTTTTAGCAGATTTTCCGACTTTAGGTAGATTTTTCCTAGTCCCCTCCTTTTACATCCATAATAATCCACAATTCCAAGTATATTCATCTTTTTTGTTCCATCGGAGCATTTTTCTTTGCTAGTACACTACTTTTAATTAGCGTGATTTCAGTACATCAGTCAGTAAACACAATCAGTAACATGCCACAATAATGACAACAGTCCAAGAACGCGGAAAACAATATTGTTCTTAACATCAGCATTATCCTTTTTAAACAAGACAACCTTATTGACACCATCCATTTTCAAATTAAAACTGCATTAAGTTATTTCTTCTTAATGTGCAGTTCACTTATAATCAAGCACAGAAATTTAACCAACGAATTCACATTGCAAATCCTCACTCAATCAATACACAAGCACAATGTGTTGTGACTTTTGAAATTGAAAACACCCAATTTTCAATTTTCAAATTGAAAATTGGATCAATTTTCAAATTGAAAATTGAGTCAATTTTCAAATTGAAAATTGGGTGTTTGAATTTGCGATGAAGAAAATAATCAAAAGATAGTCACTTGGTTTATTTAAGCTGAGTAATAAAATAACGACCGTCCACCAATTCCAAACTAAACGCAACTAATCTGATCACTATGAAAAAGTTTTGAAAAATGAGCTTGCTAAGCGAGAGTTGTAAACCAAGAGAAACTTAAAGTTAAAACCTACCATTAAATTATGAGAGAATTATAAAAGATTTTAAACTTCAAGAAAATGGAAAAGGCGGGATGTTGGTAAATTAGAAGGCAAAGATTTTCGGCAAAAATTCAAAAACTTCACGCAAATATCAAATGTAAGGAACACTAACGCTTTGATTTGGTAGTAAAATAAATTTGTAGTATAGACTACATATTAACAACAAATGAATAGTGCAAACTTTACACAACTACTAGGTGTAGAGAATACTAACAGTTTACGGCTTATTAATGTACATGATTACAATAAAGCTGTATATCTTTGTCGACTTCTGTGCACAGTAGTGTGATTGCTGGTTCATTTTAAACCACTTTTGCAGGCAATTTACATCAATTAAACGATAGCTCTCCATGTGCAAGATTTTGTGAAACATATTATAAACACGGCTAAGAAAGATTTAACGTTTAATGCAACCCATTTAAGACAAAATTACATCTCTTCAATGATCTAAGGACACTTGAACATAATTTTTAAATCACTTTAGATTACTTTTGAGGGTAAACAAACTCACTTAATTGATGTCTCACATATGAATCCTTGAAAATTTCTTGACTTCAGTTACAAAGTCTCTGCAAGTCTATTGAATTAGGGTTAACACGTAACGTAAACTTTACACAAACACATAGCGTAAAGAATATTTTAGTCGGATTCGTGATTTTGATATTGCTCCGATATTTCTTTCAACATTTATGGAAAAATGAGTCTCCATAATGTTTTAAAGACAATAAACATTAGGTTTAAACCACTTTGCAATACTGCTGAGTGTAAGCAAGCGCGCCCAATTGACGTATATATTTCATTCCCTGTAAATTTTTATATCTCAGGAAAAAAATTTCGATTTTTGCAATGCTCTAGAACAAAGGCTAACATGCAGTGTAAAAAATTACTCGGATATTATGATCAAAATTCATGAAAAAATTATGTCTCTACAATGGTCTGAGGACATATAAACAATGAATGTAAACTACTTTACATCACTGTTGGATGTAAACAAACGCGCCTACGTGACGTCTCACATTTGATCCTTTGAAAACTTCTAGGCTCCAAGAAAAAATTAGGTTTCAGGAATGCTCAAAAACGAAGATAAATATATATGTAGTGTAAACTTCATGTAAACACCTAGTGTAAAGAAGATTTTAGTCAGATTCGTAATTTTGATATTGTTCCGATATTACGATTAATATTTATGAAAAAATTAAGTCTACATAATGTTCTATGGGCAAACTAACAATTGGTGTAAACTACTTTACAACACCGTAGAGTGTAAACATATGCGCCAGACTGGCATATCAAATTTGATTCCTGGTCCATTTCTAGACTTGATAAACGTGTCCCTGACTCGTAACCGGAGAAGCAGGCAGAAAAAACAAGACAGAAACGCATTTAAAACTCCAAATTTTTGACTTTACACTCGCTAAATATTAATGTATAGACAATTTGCTTTGACATGCACCCAATATAAAGCACTTTTATTTTTATTCTATTAGACTTATCCTGACTTCTGGACGGAGAAAGTGGCGAACAAAAACGCAACAAAAACGTATTTTCCATCATTTAGAACACTGTAAACTTTAAAATTCCGTACCGAACTCCCCATTGAGTTTAAAGAAATTCGGTTTGGTACAATTTGTAGCTTTTAAATCGTAGTACATTCCTGTGTGCCAAAATTCTGTTGCAAAAATTATTTGGCATGATTTATCAATCAAACTTCGGAAAAAACGTGTTTTTAGCCCATTTTTACCTCTGATTTCGAACTTTACACCCCCATAAATAACTCAATATTGCGTTTTTTTAAATGCGGTTTGCTGCGATGTTTAGCCCCTGTGAGGCACTTTATTAATGCTGTCTTCGATTTGCACTGACTCATAAGCGGAAAAATTTGGCAGAGAAATCTTAGTTAAAATCCGTTTCTTTACACCATCCACTAGAGTGTAAACTTTAAACCCCAGGATCTAACTCACCATAGAGCATAGAAGACTTTGCTTATATGCAGAATGTAGCCCTTGATCCGCTCTACATTTCTGTCAGAAAACATTTTAAAAACCTCATAACCGGAGTTAGTATCGGACATAGGAAGGTTGAAAACTCGACCAAAAAGTGCTTTTTCACCCCCAGATTTTCGCACTCTTTACACTGCCGTTCGATAAATAATGCGAATTTCAAAAAACAAAAAAAGTGTCATCTGTAGAATTCATCCCTCTATTATCCTATTCTGTTCAATCCTTCGAGTCATCAATACTCAGTTGTCCACATGCCGCAGTAAAAAGGTCCCAAAATTTGTCCTATGTTATAACGTTACACAAAAACTTTACACCTTCTTTACACAGTCAATTTTGAGTTTCAAGAAAAACAAAAAAAACACGGGCAGCGAATTTTTTTATTATCTTTCTTTTAAAAAAAACCGCACCTTCCAGAAGTGTCCCGTTATAGCTGTATGAGGGGGGGGTGCCCAGGTGTTGGGGTACCCAAGTATAATATAGGTACGCGCTAACGCGCTACCTATGATAATAATCATTAATTTGCCATTCATTCTAATTTCCACAAATTTTCATCAAACAGGTGCTGGGTTCAGACTTACTTGTCAATAGAAGCTTCAACATGAATTGTCCATCATTTTTACATTTCACGACCAAATCTTTAGAATTTTTGTAATCATAAAATAATGATCGGGCCAGCTTCAAAAACAAGCTGTTTGGCTTCTTGTAGCAGAAGTCTCCTCTCTGATTGTTGATACAATAGGCCCACGAGTCATAATTTCTGATAAAATTTGATGAAGTGTAACTTTTGACGTGCTTCGTTGCAGTGGACCTTATAAGCCTTAAAAATAGCATAATTAGTTTTGTTGTGTGAAATACAATTTGTGGATTTTATAGGGATTTGTGTAATAAGCCTGCACTAATCCAAAATGTGGTCTATTTTAAGAGCAATTTATGATAATCATAAATCAGTCCGAGCCATACATGCACAGTGTGGGAATCCTGGGGGGCCAAAATTTTAAGAAGTGCCTTTTTTGGGGACTAAAAGCAGTAGGTTGGTACACATCAGGAACAATGGTTTTTGGTGTTTCTGACAATGCTCTACCTTTCTAGAGCATAAAAACCCAAAAATTTAAAAAAAAATCAAAAATGTTGAATAAATTGAACAGTTTATAGGTTTAAGGTAAACATGAGTATATGGCACCAAGCGCCTAAAAATTTGACACTTGTGAGAAAAATAGATGGCTAAAAAGGCTTAAAGAAGCACTTTTTTAGGAAAATTTTGGAAACTTCTGAAAAATCGCCAAATCTGGGGGAGGGGGACAAAAGTTTCTGTGGGGGAGGGCTGAAAATTTTCCCAGGGGGGCTAAACCTCTCTAACATCATGTATGGCTTGAGCCAAAATAAAACCAAAGAAAAATATTTCACAAATCAAAATTTTATAAAAAGCTGATGTGGAAAGAATACACATTTGCGAGCAATATTCAAAAAAAGTGAAATCAAGTCAACATCACAGGCAGGCATGCACATGGGAGGTTTGGAGGGTCAATCCCCAAGAATAAACAAATGGGAAATTTTTGGGGAAACAAAGCAAAAATAAAGGCTAAAAATGAATGAAAAATCAAAATTTTCTCAAAAAGTGCCTTAAATTGACCGGAAACTGTGTAATAACAGTTTTAACACTATTTTAGTGCTTATACAAGTTTTTAAGCACATTTTAGCCCAACAAAGCTCAATTCTTATCCTTCAGACTGGCTGCTTGCCCCCACATTAATCATGTGGTGCACATATTGCCAAAAATAACACCAAAATTTAAGTCTAGGGTTATTGACTTTTTGTGAGTTTGAATGTTTGATCAAAAATCAAGTACATTTTTGAATTTCTATGGCGCAAAATAATAATATATGAAATGGCAAGAAAAAGTCTATAATGATTTTGAAAAGTTTTGTAGCACTTCTACGATGTTTTGAAATTAGTTAGAATAATATATCATTTGGAAAATCAGGTTCATTTTATATATTAGAAGTCTGACACCTACTAAATAATGCACTATATTTTCAGGACTATAATAGTAATAATGTCAAAGTTTTTCCAGGCACTTGACACTGAATAAATACTCTTATCTTTTCCTCATAAACTGCCCTATAGTGTACCAAAATGATTTTTGACTATGTCAATAAATTTCTACATGATTTGTCATTGCGTCTAATTATTGTGATGCTTGTAGAAACCCTTTTTCTTACTATTCATTATGCAAAGAACCCATTTTTGTTTAATCTAAAAAATTTTATTCGGGCTCAAGTTGATATTAATGGGAGACATGAACCTCCCTACCATATAACCTAAATGATTCTAGGATCAAATCATACCTAAATTCTCTGAGAATGGTTCAAAACTCTATGCTGCTACAAACACGGGCATAACACTCGACAATTTTCAAGCAAACGGGTATCAAGTATTGCTGTTTGACATGAACTCAGATGGGGGTGTTTGGATAAATGGCATCATAAATTTTACTGCTCAATATCCCATAAACAGCAATGCTTGTAGGGACATTATTCTTGATTTTATACCATAAAGTGCATATTAATCACTTGAATGCAATTGCGAAATTGGACAAAGTCTTAGCACCTATATTTCAAGGGAGTTCATTTGTGTGACCAAATGTTCAAACAAAAATTTGCAAACAATGGGAAATTTTTCATTATTGTGAACACAGCTTCATTGACAAATAAAGGTCAGCATTGGGTATTGCTGCAATTGTTTGCAAAAAGCAGTAAATTATTTTTCTAACTATACAAAATTTTTGGAATCAGTCTATCACTGTTGTGCAGAGGCTGCAGGGGTTGCCAGCAAAAACGTTTGGGTTGTATTGCTTATATTTTTCTCGCAAACTATGCAGACAAAAATCTGTAAATAGTATAATGGCTAAATTTTCAAGCAATAAGCCTGACAATGATAAGCAAATTGGCAATTGTTTTAAAAAATGTTTCCATTCAAAAATACCTATTTGCACTTCAAGTCAAACATGCTAGTGTTACAGATATTTAAAACAATGGAAGAACATAGCATTAAGTACTTGTGATTGCCTGCTAATTTTGTAATTTCAGGAGCAACAGGAAGTGGAAAAACATGCTTTCTACTAAATTTATCAAAAGAATGACCTTTAAACCAGAAAAGAAATAAAATTATATATCCTCACAATGTATGGCAGCTACTTTTTGAAGAATTTTTAACTACATTTGTGAATATTTTGTTTGTATAAAGACTTTGAATGGACACCATTGAAACAAATGGTACGACAAGCTAGGAAAAGTCATCATTTGCATTTGCAATGATCTTGCTGACATTGCGGTCAAAAGCAACACTTTTGCTTGTCTTTTCACATTGTTAAGCCATCACAAAAACATGTTAAATCTCTTCATCACTCAGAATCCTTTTGCAGGGTCCTCTTTCAACAACCATCAATCAAAATTGTCATCATTTTATCTTGACCAAAACGCCTCATTTGATTGTCTTAGATGTCTTGAGTAATCTATTATATGGCTCAAATAGGCCATTAAAGCAAGCTTATATTAAAACAATGAACAAAAGACCTTATAACTATTTACTAATTGATGATTTCATAATAAAATTGAAAATAGACTGCGATCTAACATTTTTTGGATGAAACATTAATAATTATTTGGAGAAGCTTATAAATATGGATAAAATTCATATTTATGAAAAAAATTATGAATTCTAAAGCTGAACAAAAAATCACTGTGAGCAAACCTTATTTTTGCTTATTGGGGATAGAAAATATAAGGAAAAGTTTATGTGACTTATCAATTCAACAAGCATACCTGGAATTTTTTACTGTACTTACTTCAAGCTACTTGTCATCTTTTGAACGGCACTTTTGCTAACAGTTTGAAGTTAGTTTGTACTAGCTAGCATTACCAGAGACAAACAAAAAGGACAAACAGAAAATTTTGGAAACCGAATCTTTTGATTTTATTTTTGATTTTTACACTTCTCTTAGAAGAGCTTTGAAAAAAGAATGTCCATAAAATGTATGTTGTTCCGACAGAGTTTTTTGCTTCTTTGATGCGTAAAGCTAAAATTATTAACAATATGTTACTTACTGCTCAAGTTAATGTCAAAGAATCTAAAGAAAACATTTTGAGCAAAAAAAGTGATCCAAATGTAAAATTAGCTGAATATGTGAATATTATGCAAATGCAGGTTGTGCTATAATATCAGCATCAAAAACAGGAAGTGCTAGCACAGACTAATAAAAAATGTGGCAGACCGCCTAAACAAAAGCAAACATTCTCCTAGTTTGGGTTGGGAGTTCCAAAAATGAGGCAGACTGCCTAAAAAAAGAAAAATAATTTGTTGTCAGAAAACTTTTATGCTCACGAATCCTATGGGTTTGATGAAAAAATGATGAAAACTCACATTGGTAGGAACAAGTCCTCACTGGTTTAGGTACAACTTGTTATGAAACCAAAAAGGGGTAACAGTATGAATAGAATGAGTATCACCCTATATGAAAATTTTTGCGATGCAACAGCATGGTCAGTCTGTGGGTAAATGTAAACTTTAGGGGTTGAAATTACATTAAAAACAGGATAAATACTGAAACATGATAAAAATATGCAAATCTGCCTGAAACAATTTTCTGTTTTGGATCTAAACCCTAACGTGAATGTCTGGTACCAACTGCTTTAGCTTATGTATTTCAAATTCTCCTTAATCGTATACCATATACACAAATATAATTACTGATGAAGATAAATTAGTGAAGTTTATACATGAAATTTACCAGTGGACAATATTTTTTGTTACAGAACAAATTGTACCAAAACAATTTAAGCAGGATAAATACTGTATTGAAATTATTGTTCAAAGCCTATACAATAAGAATTAATCATCAAAAACAAGTTAAAAGGACATACAAGTTAATTTTTTCCCAAATTTGCATTCTTTGTACCATGAAAAATTCTATTAATAAGTAGCTTAAGGTTAAATATTTGATGCAAGCAGAAAATTAAACATGTTTTAATAAAACAAAATAACACATTCATAAAGCATATTCCATAAATTCAACAGGATTAAAAAACTGGCACCAAGGCGCTGCATTGCAATGTTCATACACCAATCATTTGATAAGCTGACTAGGTTGTTGACCGTAATGAACATTATTCCAGAAGTGGCAATTGTTCAGGTAAACTGTTAGCTTTTCCAGTTTGCATGCCTCTATTGTTAGCGTGAAAATTTGTGGTTTGTTTTGAGGCAACGTTTGATGGCCTAAACCAACAATGACATTACATACTTCAAAAAATGAGGAGTAGGCACATGAAAAACGATTTTATATTATTTAACACTTTAGCAAAACAGAAGAACCACATGATTTATTGCAAAAATGAGGTGAAAAATAGTTGATAGTTGTTTTCAAGGAAAAACAGAATAGCAAAATAAGTACCAACATATTGGATGATGTCAGGCAAGATCCATCTTAGAAGAGGCCTATATATATGAATATATATATATATATATATATATATATATATATATATATATATATATATATATATATATATATATATATATATATATATATATATATATATATATATATATATATATATATATATATATATATATAATACTTGCAAAGAAAATGCTCTGATGGGACAAAAAAGATGAATATACTCGGAATTGTGGATTATTAAGGATGTGAAAGGAAGGAACTAGGAAAAAATCTACCTAAAATTGCAAAATCTGCTAAAAATCAGACATTCTCAAAGCAACGCAAAAAATTGTTGTATATTCTGACGGCCAACAGATTAAAATAAATATTTAACCATAAAAATGATTGAAAAAGCAGCACGTTAGCTATGCAGTAGCTATGGGAAATGATATTGAGTAAACTAACAGTCTTCTAAGCCAATTGAATGAAATAGCAAATATTGAAGACAATTGGAGACAAGGGTGGTTTAAAACAGTAGGAAACACGTAAGTTGACTTGAAACAGACTAAATGTAGATACACTAGCATGCCCGAAACAATTGTGTGCACTAATCAATCGGCCCCTGCTTTGCTTGCTATAATGCTCATAACAAAATAAAACTACTTTAAATACAATACCACTCAGTTTTCTATCAATCAGGTGTCAGCAATTTAAAAAAAGTAACCTTGATAGATTTTGTACACTCTTATCTGAAACTTCGAACATTATTAAAAAAGACACTTTTCTAGAGGCCGCAGAATATACTTCAATTTTTAGCATTGCTTAGGGAAAGTCTGATTTTTAGCAGATTTTGCGACTTTAGGTAGATTTTTCGTAGTTCCCTCCTTTTACATCCTTAATAATCCACAATTCCAAGTATATTCATCTTTTTTGTCCCATCAGAGCATTTTTCTTTGCTAGTACCCCACTTTTAATTAGTATGATTTGAGTACATCAGTCAGTAAACACATACAGTAACATGCCACAATAATGACAGCAGTCCAAGAACACGGAAAACAATACTGTTCTCTAAAATCAGCATTATCCTTTTCAAAACAAGACAACCTTACATTATTTTAACAGATCAAAGTTTTTCAGCATTAACTTTATGCAGATATTGAGTGTAAGGAACACTAACGCTCAGATTTGAAGTAAAATAAATTTGTAGTATAAACTACATTATAACAACAAATGATTAGTGCAAACTTCACACAACTACTAGGTGTAGAGAAAACTAGCAGTCAGATTCTCAATTCTGATTTTACGTAGAACAATTTTAAAAAAATAACGCTTCAGCAAGGCTCTAGAACAAGAGTTAATATGCAGTGTAAACTTTACACAACCACAGAGTTTGAAGAAAATTTCAGTCGGATTTGTAATTCTGATATTACGATCAACATTTATTAAAAAATTAAGTCTCCACAATGGCTCAAGGACAAATAAATATTGGATGTGTAAACGTAGACTCAAGCTACGTTCACTTTGCTTACTTAACCTGAATCTCAAGCTTATGCGCTCATACGGGGGTTCTCGCCCTTTTTAGGAAGTTGATCACCAGCCAGCAATTTGGGGGTAAGCGGCCCAGCCTATTCAAGGTAGCCCAGCCCTCTACGCATGCACCTAATGAAACTTACTTGCTTGACCCCTTTGAGATTAAGTACCTAATTAGAGTAAGTTCCCTGGAAAACTAATTGAGGGCTCAAAAAGATTATTATTTAACCTGTTTTAGACCGCATTCCAGTGCTTGAAAATAATAAGGGTTCCTAAGTATAGTGTAGCACAAGGACAGAATTCAACAGCACGGAAATTCAACCAAGCCTCAGCATCATTAATTAATTAATTAATTTTTACAATATTTTTTGGACAGAAAAATTATGAAGCTAATTAAAAAGTGACAGCATGGAGGATACATGCTGCCAACCATCATGTTATGATAATTGGGTAAAATCAAACAATGTAATTAAACAAGGGCACAAAGCCCTGCCAAAGGCATACAACTGATGCCAATTGGCACAAACACAAATGATTAAAAACAAAGCGTACAGCAAAAAGAAGCATGCACACTATGCAGGAAAACAAACAGATGAGTTCTGCAGCCAAGCAGATAAAAAGGCACGTGCAGAGTCTGCTCACGTACGGCAACAAAAAAGAAAAAAAGATAAGCTCAGTGCGGAAGCAGGCAGAGAGGCTCTCAGGCTCAAAAACTAATTGTAAAATGTAAAATCTTAAAGTGCCATCAAAACTGCACTGGCACGTAGCTTTAACTGATGCGGAAAAAGAGGCATAACAACACAAACCAAGAGATATGAAAAGAATCTATGAATACGACAATAGGCCTATGGGCAAAAGCTTATGGTAAAGGTATGTACAAACAAGACAGGCACAAATATGAGACACACACATATGATCTTTTAACACACCTAAGATATGATGACACACATGCAAATGCGTACTCAAGTCACATTAAGCCCGAGTGCCCATTTTCCTATCCCGGATTTTGATTGAAAATATGTTTGGGAATGGAATGAAAAGTATGATAATTTATAGGGGGAGGTGGTCCCGGAGCGACTCACGTAAGCATTGCACTTAATGGTTGTGTACGTGCGTATGGAAATTGAGCGCAAGAATGTACATCTGGGGCAATCAATTGGTCTTTTTTCATCTCTTTCAAAAAAACCCAAACTGATTTTTTTCCCAAAAATTTTTTTCAGTGTAAAGTTTACAAACATAAGCTTGGCACATACAAATGTACTAAAATCAAAGGGCTACAAACTGACCCAAACCAAATTTGTTTACACTTTATGGGGCGTTAGGTTCAGATTTTTAAAGTTTACAACATGGTGGACAGTTTGTGCATATTTTTGTTCGCCACATTCTCTGTTCAGAAGTCGGGAGAGGCCAAATAGGATAAAAATAAAGTACTTTCTAAGGGGTGGCAAACAAAAATATGAAGTGAAGAAGTTGGGAGAGGTCATATAGGATAAAAATCAAGTACTTTTTAAGGGGTGGTGAACAAAAATATGGACAAACACGTATTTTTCACTATCCATTACATTGTAAACTTTAAAATCTGACCCAAACGCCTCATTGAGTGTAAATAAATTCGGTTCTAGGCCAGTTTGTAGCCCTTTGATTGTAGTATGTTTGTATGTGCAAAACTTATGTTCAGCAAAATATTTGATATGATTTACCAGTTAAATACAAGAAAACCTGTTTTTTGCCCATTTTACACCTAAGATTTTGAACTTTACACCCCCATAAACAACTCAATATTACGTTTTTATGAATGCAGTTTGCTTTGACGTGTAGCCCTCAAAAGGTACTTTATTTTTATTCATTTAAATTATCTTAACTCATAACCAAAAAAGTAGCAGAGAAATCTTTGACAGAATCTGATTTTTACTCATCCACTAGAGTGAAAAGTTTCAACCCCTGGTACTGTGTATTGATTGTAGAAAAGTTTGAAGGTCAGATTCGTTATTCTGACCTCACAGAGAACATTTTAAAAAAAATTTATCATCCACGACGCTCTGGGCTAAAAAAATTTTTTTCAGTGTACAGTTTACACCTGCACTAATAATGCAATATTGATTGTAAAGAAACAAAATAAATTTTGACGTGTAGCGCTTAAGACAAGATAAATTTTAAAGATAGTTACCACGTTCTTTCTACTAACTGGAGAATATAGCAAGGAAAAAAAATTTTTTTTGTCTCAGACTCTTCACAATAAACCGCCTCTAAATTTGAAAATATTACTTTTTAAGAAAAATAAAAAAAGTTTCCCCTATATTTCATAACCATCTACCTTTTGAAACCTATCAGACTGCATAGAATGTAAAACTGATTTAGATTTGCTCTTGCACATTAAAACAGCAAAAAACCATTTAATTTACACTCCTGTGCAACAACCAATAAGTGTAAAGAAATTTTAAGACCAGATTCGTAACCTACTAATTAGGGAAGACATTTTTAAAAAAATCATCATCCACGACGCTATGGGCGGAAAAAATTTTTTCAGTGTAAAGTTTACACCTGCGCTAATAATGCAATATGTATTTTAAAGTAACAAAATAAATTTTGACGCGTAGCACTTAAGACAAGGCACATTTTCAAGGTAGTTAACACGTTCTGTCTACCAAGCGGAGAACATGGCAGGGAAAAAATATTTTTTTGTCCCAGCCTCTTTACAATAAACTGCCTTTAAATTCAAAAATATTACTTTTTAAGAAAAATTAAAAGAAGTTCCCCTAGATTTTTTAACCATCTACCTTTTGAAACCAATCAGACTGCAAAGAATGTAAAACTGAGTTAGATATGCTCTTGCACACAAAAACTGTAAAAAACCGTCTATTTGCACTCCTGTGCAACAACAACCAATGAGTGTAAAGAAATTTTAAGACCAGATTCGTAACCTACTAATTAGGGAAAACATTTTTAAAAAAAATTGGCCCTCTGTGTATTATTTAAATTTTGGTGTATACTTTACACACTCATGACGTGCTCGGTACTGAGTGTAAACAAAAAAAATAGGGGCACTAAGTTTTTTTATTATCTACCTTTTAAAAAAACCGCACCTATCAGATGTGTGCCGTTATAGCTGTTAGGGTGGGGACATATGTTGGGGGTACCCAACTATATTATAGGTAGCGCCAACCGCTACCTATGATATATATATGATATATATATATATATATATATATATATATATATATATATATATATATATATATATATATATATATATATATATATATATATATATATATATATATATATATATATATATATATATATAATTTTAAGTAGAGCGCAATGATATGCTTATTCTAATTTCCTCAAAATCTCAATTCTCTCCATTGAACCTTTGAACCTTTTCCTTTATCAGTTACACCTACAAAGGGCAAATCAAGGTAATATTCAAATTTTATGTATTTTATCTTTTTTGGATTCAGTGATATGATAGCATCATTCCAACTCTCAAAAATAAGATGCAATTTTCCGCCTTCTGGATAATCTACATGATTGAAAATTTTTGCTAAAATTTTGTAAGGGAAAGCCATTTAATAGAGATAAAGTAGATGAACAACAGCTAGCAGGTCTGCAATAATGGTAGTTATATATAGTATTTGACCCCTAATTATTGTTTTGGTACAATTTGTTCCAAAACAATAAAAGATAAAATTATATAATTTTATAAACCTAAAAAAGTATGTTTTAAGTGCATTTTAAAGCAACCATTGTTACTAAATATTTGTTAAAATTCAGATTTGTAATTTAATTACCAGCACAGACACTAAATGCACATGAAATTTAAAAGATATAGCGGATAAATGTATCAAGTATGTAAAGTACATGCTAGACAAATTTCCTTGCCTAATTCTAAGGTTAGAGAATCCTAAATCTACAGTACTGCTGTTCAAATCCAGAAAAGTACTTTGCACTGGAACAAAGACTGGAGATGATGCCAGAAAAGCACTAGCAAAAGTAATACATATATGCAAAATCAGAACTACTTCTACTGAAATCAAAATTCATAACTATGTAGCCACTGGAAACGTGGGCTTCACCAACTATTTGCATAAAGTATACACTAAATGTAGACCAAATTGCTTTTATGAACCAGAAAATTTTTTAGCTTCAGAATATAAAATGAATTGTGCTTTTATTAACGTTTTTATATATGAAAATACGTAATATATGATTCAAAATCAAAATGCAATTTGTTTAGAGCAGAATAAAATCATTTTGCAGTTTGTTAGAAACATGTAAATAAAAGGAGAAGACAGAATGAAATTAGTCATTCTTCAAAAAATGCCAGCTGTCAAGTAATGCAGTATATTGTTTGTTCTTAGGTAAATAGTATATAAATTTATGACATAATGTAAAAATGATAATTTTGTGAGTCTTCTGATGCATGCTATTTTTCTTGAAAATACTATCAAGAAAAATATTGCTCCATTCTTTTAATGTCTTTCAATGTTGTAGTGTTTTTCTGTATAGACAACATAAATCTAATACCTGCCTTAATTAATATTATTGTACATGAAATACTGTACATATATAATGGATAATAATAGTAAGGAGCTAGCCAAAAAATGCGGAGAAGGTACTTGCAAAACAGATTTAATCAAACTAATCCCATATGCGTTGAGCATGAAATTGACACAGGAGATAGTAAGCCTATTAGAAAATATCCCTTTCAAACTTCACCAAAAGAAAAAGAAATTATAATCAATGAAGTCAGAAACTTAGAAAAAAGAGATAATTAGACCAAGTATTTCTTCATGGTCTACTAACATAGTTTCAGTACAGAAAAAGCAAGGAAAGCATAGAATGTGTATTGATTCCCGAGGTCTGAACACCGTCACAAAGAAATATGTTTACTCCTTACCAAGAATTGATGATATTCTGGATACTTTAAATGGAATGAAATATTTTTCAACTGTAGACCAAGCTAACGCATATTACAGCATTCCAATTAAAAGAATCTAGATAAAGAAAAAACTGCTTTCATGTCACCCATAGGTCTTTATGAATTCAATTACCTTGCATTTGGTCTCTCTGTAATGCACCAGCTTCTTTTTCCGTCTCATGGATATTGTGTTATCAGGCTTACAATGGTCAATTTGTCTAGTTTATCTAGATGATATTCTAATCTTTGCAAGAGATTTTACACAAATGTTAGAAAGACTTGAAATCCATTTGGATATATTGAATAATGGATGCATGAAATTATGTCATTCTAAATGCAAATTTGCTTATGAAGAAGCAAATTACCTAGGATACAGAATATCTGTTCAAGGAATACTTCCTGACGAAAAGAAAATTGAAGCAATTAAAGAAATGCCTAGGCCAAAAAATGTGGAAGATATCAAATCCTTTCTTGGCTTAATTTCTTATTATTGGAAGTTTATTCAAAATGCTCTAAAATTGCAGAACCTTCAAATAAGCAACTGAGGAAACTTTCTAAATTTATTTGGGAAGAAGAACAAGAGCAAGCTTTCCAATTACTGAAAGGAAAATTGATAAATCCTCCAATTTTAAGCCATCCTGACTTTCAAAAACCATTTACCCTTCAAACAGACGCCTCTTATCAAGGAATAGCAGTTCTTTCCCAAATAAAGGAGGATGAAAAAGAACATCCGATAGCTTATGCTTAGTTGTTCTCTAAAACTGGCTGAAAAGAATAACCCGATGACAGAACTCAAAGCTTTGGCAGTAGTTGAATTTATTAAGGTATTTCCGACCTTATTTATACCAACAAGAAGTATTAGTGAGAGACTGATCACACTGCTGTAAAGTCAATTTTGAAAAAGAAAATCCTTCCTCTAGAATCGCTAGATGGGGATTAGCTGTTGCTGGAATCAAAATTTTAGTTGAGCATAGAAAAGGATTAAGAATCAAAATGCTTATAGTCTTTCCCGTCATCCCAAATTTGAGTAAAAGCTGTTCTTTTAACATTGATGAAAATTAATCTAATCAAAGAAAACTGGAATGTAATCCAATCCAAGAAAGTCTTGTACGCCTCATTTCAGAAAGTCAAGAAAAAACTTTATTAGACATAAATGTCTTACAAAATGAAGATGATGAACTATCCCAGATTAAGGAAAATGCCTTAGAAAAAAGTGGGAAATACTAAAGAAATAAAGCAATTCAAAAAAAGTAGTAGCAAAACTTAAAGCAATCACATGCACTGGACTGTTTGAGAGAATTGCAGTCGATTGTATGGGTCCCATAAACATGACCAAAAATGGGAATGAATTTGTAGTAGTATTTATAGACAGTTTCACAAAATACATTGAAGCTTTTGCTACTAATAATATAACAGCTCAAACTATTGCAGAACTATTTGTTACGCAAATAATTTGTCATCATGGAGCTCCCAGAATCTTACAATCTGATTGCAGTAGCGATTTTACTTCACAGCTAATGAAAGAAGTAACAAAAATATTTAATACTCAGAACATTTATACGACTGCTTATCAACCAATCGTGAATGGAGAAGTTGAACGTGCTAATCAAACTTCAAGTACAAGAATACGTATTTATTCTGAAACAAAACCCTCTTGATTGGGACAAACATGTTCCATATGCCATTTTTGCATGTAATATCCATAAAAATGAATCTACTTGACATACTCCCCATGAATCAGTGCTTGGTAGAACACCTAGACTCCCAATTGATTCTGCTTTATCCTATAAACGACCATTTTGTTAATTGATATGGAGACTTACAATCAAGAAATAAAATCAGTCATTTCTCTGAAGCTCTAAACCGAATTCAAAAGCAAATAGAACTTTCACAGGAAAAAAATCAAAAATTTTACGATGTAAAGCGCATCCAAAACTGATTTTTAAATGAAATCTAGTTTCTATCAGAGAATGAAACTGTTAAAAAAGGGATTTCAAAAGTTACAATCCATTTATATTGGCCCTTTCAAACTTCAACAAGTGAATCATCCAAATCTTGTATTGAATATATGGGAAAAGCTTTAACTCAGACTTTGCATGTAAATTGCACAAAAAATATAAAACTTGAAAAGAATTGGAAGAAATAAAGCATGACATGACAAGTGAATTGGAAGAAAAAGGAAGAAGAGATAAGGACTGATAAAATTGATAATGAAAGAAGAAAACCAAAGAAGCGCCGCAGCCATACTGAGATTACGTCAATGCGCAAACGAACTTATTTCAAACGAGGACGTTTGAATTATAGAACAAAGGGCGTGTACGGAGCGTGAATTTTTTAATTTTTTTCGTAATGCTTGATTGTTCTTTTATATTTCCTAGCATCGTAGCGAGTTAATAGCATACTGTAGCTCGAAGTTTTGCTGTGTCTCATTTTAATCTGAACTTTTGGTCAAGTATTTACTTTTTATACGCTTAAGAATTTAGTTTGCTTTTATTGCGCCGTCTTGTGGCAGTTTTCTAAATTCGAAATCGCGACACTAAATTAATTGCCATCCTGACCTAAAGTTTCCCCAATGACGCAAAACATTAGTCAAAACAACACTGAAACTAATTCTCATAGCTTAACTACTTTATACCTATGATGTGATAAAGGTAGCCAAAGGAATACAAAAAGCGTAAGATTAACCAAGAAGCTTTTGATCTTCCAAAATTGCTGTTAGTTTTCTCTTCTGAAACGTTGAACGAAGGCCAAACTATCAGCAACAACTTTTACTATTCAACGCAGATGAACATTAATTTTTCAATCCCTAGAGACAACATTTGTCAACTTTTTCCCCTCATAGCAAAATACGCAATGAAGCTACCGTAAACCTACCGTATGCTTCCTAGCCCAAACTTATCCTAATGGTTAAAGGTTGAAGTTCATTATAAGACTACAATGATAAATCTAACCAATCAGAAGCAAGAATGAAACCCTCCTCCAACTAAAGATATAAATAGTTAATGAAAGAGATAGAATTGTCCATACTTCCTTACCATACTTGTATTCGAACGGTTGAATAGAATCGTCCAAACATCTTTGACAATATCATATTCGATCTGTTTTCTTTTACTTAATTCTGTTAAACAAATTTATTCATCGTTTCTTGTGCTAGAACGTCGTATCTAACTGTGTATTTACGTTGTGAAGAGAGTCGAACGCGAATCCTGTAGTTGCCTCTGCAATTTTGTGTAAGGTAAATCTATTTTATTATCGCTAGCTACTGTGTTTGTGTGGTGTTTATTTTCCAAAAACAATAAAATCCACCAAAAATTCTCACACAAAATTTTACCAAAACATAAAAGGCTAGCAGGAGGTGACAAATTTGGTGAGACTGACAGGACTCCGCACTCTTGCTAGCACATTTTGGATATTTAAAAAAAAATTCCGAAAAAGACAGAATTAATTTTTATTTTCCTTTTCTGGCTTTCAAGATACGGTTGCATTTTTTTCTTTTTTTATTACTCTCTGAGTTGAAGTTTTCCGTATTTTGCTTCAACCTGTTCCTCCTTTATTTTCTTATTTTTTAGAAATACTTGCAGTGCTGCCAATAATTTATTTCTTGTGCATGCATTGTTTTCTTGTGGCTGCGTTATATATTAAACGTATTAGCCCTAATTTAACAAGCTGATAAAGCACGAAAAGATATAAGATAAAAGGGAGACTTATATTAAAGTCGTGATAAAACAGTTTGAAAACTATTAATTGAAGTGTGTACAAGCTACGCAAAAAGAAGCGCAGATAAAGCACAATATAAATTAGTAGTCTAATAGATAAAGTTTTGTTTAATCCTCCGAAGTTTTGTATTTCTCTTTGGTGAAGTGGGTACCCATATATTTTGTTAGTAGACGGTGTACAACGTTTATTAACAATTTAAATATTGAGAAACGTCCACAATAGATGATTCTCTGATATTTGATTTTTTCATTGAAAAATAACTCCTTCGTAAAAATTACAAAGAGTTGAAAAAGGTGATTTAATAAGAAGCGCCAGAAAGGTAGCTTATTATTTTATTAAAGGTGTGAACTTATTTTTTTCCCTAAGATATAAAAAGAGGGAAAATAGATTCCAGAAAGGATCAGGAAGTGTTGGACCAGGACCGATCCAAAACGACCCAAGAAACGATTTTAGGAAAAAACTGACGGAAGTTCTCTTGAAGAAGAGGGAACGACTGATTTTCAACAAACTTTAGAATTACATTGTGCATTTTTAGACTCTCTTTTTGATACTACTCTCACTCCGAGGAGAAGCGCAAGCCCTCTAAAGAGAGTAAGACCAGCTCGTTCAACCCCTTTATCTATTGATACCTCTTTTGTTTCCACAGATATTCCCTCCGTTGTCTCCAAAACCACATTTTCCAAAAAAGACTTTAAAGAAGGCTTTAAAGAATTTTTAACTAGAGCATCTAATAAACTAATTACGAGGAAGATGTTCAAAAACCCTGATGAATGGGAAGAAGCCCTAAAAAGAGCTTTTCATTCTTTTGGTGCCCCAATTTATAAAGAACTCAAAAGTTTAAAAAGCACAGTGGATAATTTTGGAGGTCAAGAAAATCAAGGATTTGGTAATGCTAATTTTTCTCACGATTTTGGACCCAGCCCTGGAGACCCATTGCTTTGTCTTAGTACTATGATAAATTATAAACCGCCACAACCGTTTTCTGGTGCTTTTGGTGAGTCATTTGAAGAATGGCTTAAAAAATTTACTCGTTATATGACTTTACAAGGAATTCCTGAAATGGACAACTCTTATAAAATTGCTTATTTAGAATCTAATTTGAAAGGCCCCGCTTTAGTAGCATTTAATGAAGCGAGTAAAATAATAGAAGAAACTACTTATGATGATATAATACGTGAGTTAAAAGATGTGTTCCCGGAAAATAGAGATTCAGATGTTTATCAACAGATAATATATGACGCGAAACAAAGGAGAAATGAGAGTATTTTGGAATTTTTGGATCGCTTACGCCATTTAGCTAAACAGGCTTATCCAGACATATCCCAGAAAAATCAAGAAGCTTTTATTAAACCTATTTTTATTAAAGGTGTGCTTTTGGAAATTTATGAAGGTTTAAAATATACCAAATATAAGAATCTTATCAGAGGCTATTAAGAAAGCTTGTTTTGTAGAACAACAAGTATTAAGAGAGACTATGCAAGAACCTTCTAATATTTCTGCTAAAACTATAGAATATAATTTATCAAATTTGCCTTTACAGCCAAAAATGGATAAGTTTAAATTGATTGAACGGAAATCAAATCCGGAAATGGTGAAAAAGCTGGATGAAATAAAAGCAGTTGTCGATAAGCTTACACATAACCCGCCGCAA
The DNA here is from genome assembly GCA_036768485.1 of Mermis nigrescens. Lineage (NCBI taxonomy): Eukaryota > Metazoa > Nematoda > Enoplea > Mermithida > Mermithidae > Mermis > Mermis nigrescens. Next base: position 40,110,013 of record JAVLUZ010000154.1, on the reverse strand, counting down.
TGTAAAATATGCCATAAACAAAATCACTGGACGGAAGATTGTTTTTTTCATCCTCGTCATCAGAGCCGACCCCTGCATGAAGCTATTTGCTGTTCCTTATGTGGACAGTACGGACATATGGCAATCAATTGCCAGAATCGCCGTTCTCGTGGTAATTTTAATTTAAATTATCGAAATGCAGCGCCAAATAGGTTTCATGATAATTATTCCCCAAGCCCTAAAAATTCTCAAAAGAATTTGCAAGGAGCAATACCAAGAAATCCTTTGAATACTAGAAATAATTTTTCAAATCCTAGTAATCCATCTTTTAATAGAAAAATTGAAAAACGCGTCACTTTTCCAGAAAATTCTCGCAACATTCAAGGACAAGTAAACAGTAATCAAGATTTGCATGATTGTCCAAATATGAAGTTTTCTGAATTTTTCGAAAGTCCGTCTCGATCAAATAGTCTAATCCATGACGCAGATAAATATGAAGATGCATATGAATGTGACAATTATGATAGCAATGAGCATATAAATGTTAACATAGAAAATAAAATAATTGATGAATATTATGATTACATCGATATAGAAGACGACGTCTTATTTGATAAATTAATAAAAAATAATCAGCAAACGTTTGAATTATCAAAAAATTCAAAAGGAGTAAATCAGAAATTTCAAGAATTTTCTGGCCCAATTACCATTAATTTTGAAGATTTTAGAGTTTTTCCAAAACCACTAAATTCCACTAAAAACGATACCCAAAATTTCTCAAAAATCAATTTTACAGACAACTCAAACTCCGAAGACAACATCCCGCTAATCGGTTTTGTACCAGGTTCATTCGGACGGTTTTCCGCCTACAAAAAACTAGATGACTTGAAAGAATCATCTTTTGAAGAAAAATTACCAGAAAAAGCTGAATTGCAGAATTTTGATGCATTAAATAAGCTTTTAGACAAAAAATTGTGTCGACAAATCACTGAGGAGGACATCATTTAGTTTGAAGAGAAAAAAGAGGAAGAGGAACTCAAAAACATTCTCGGAAATTTGGAACTCAAAAATTCGTTTTTATCAGGAACAAAACGTCCTATGCCTTTGACCCCATCTCCTTTGATACGCTGCACCTGCTGTATGATTCATGGCCCTTCCGCATTGCCGCCCAAGCAAATAAATGTCAAAACGACTAAAGCTACCGAAGGGGACGGAAAAACTAACCATGAAACTTAAAGCGAACCATCTATCATCCGTAAACTACCCGGGCGTTGGAGAAATCTTGATGAACAAATAGAAAATATTAGTAAGTGTTTTCCTTATAAACATCAAAAGATGTTCTCTGAAATGAAATTTGGTTCTCTGAATTATTTCGGAAATAACAAAAACTTGTTAATTGAAGAGAGAAAGAAACTTGAGGAAATTATAGATCCTAAAAAGTTGGATATGAATGAAAAAGAAATAAGATTCGATCTTTATAAATTCAAAAATAATACTTTAAAAATTAAATCCCAAGTTAAATTGGAAAATTCCCTGAAATATCCAATTACGATCCTAAATTTATTCATATCATCATTATTATATTTTACCCTACTTATTAACTTATTTATGATGAATTTCATGAAAAACATTTCTCCTGAAAATACAATTATTTATTTGCAGTCGGCGAAGACGCTGAGAAGAAGAACAAGAAATGTAAAAATGACGCCAAACCAAAAAAGAGTGCAGTGGCGACGACATCAATTAATCAAAATAAAAATTATTTAAATACTTTCCGAAATTGCGTGCAATTACTTTTAAATTGCATGATTATATTTAAAGAAAGGCGAACGAATACGATTACGAATTTCTCACAAATTTTTTGAATAATTGTTTGGTCTTTGATACTGTTATTTTTCAGTTTGCCAATAATAACAGGCGAACTCATCGAATTTCAACAGTGTAACACAGGAAAGAGTGGACAAGCAGTCAATCTTCCAAAATATGTCACTTGTAATATTCCCATTCAAAATCTTGAAAATCCAAAAAACATTAATATTACTATTTTTACGCCAAGAATCGAACCAAAAATCGAAAAAGCCATAAGATGCAGTGTTACTTCCTGAATAATATGCACTAATATGGGATTTTTTGGCAGTAAAGGTATAGTATCGGATAAAACTACCCAGGTAAAAGTGCTACCAGAGATTTGTAAAAAATCCTACGAACTAAAAGAATATAAGGGACAAAAATTGGTAAAAACTCAATTTGGGTTTTGGACCACTAATTTATCCCTTGACTTAGGTTTTCACTGGTGCTGTAAGGGACATATGTCACTCTGTCTCGAATTTTATAGTTGTAGAAGGCCAGATTGCCAGTTGGGAAGGGGATACTGTGACTAGTGATTTAGGAGACGTAAGTCCATGTTGTCCTATTAGTGGAAAATGTACGACCCACCAAAGTATAATTTTATGGAACAGTACTAATTTTAAAGAAGTCTGTCCATTTGTTAAGAAAGGAATCTACCCAGCACTAATAAGTACTCCTTACATAGTTGTCGATGATTTACAGGCAGCTTTTGTTATGCAACAGCGTTTTAGTAAATGCCTTGAAATTCAAAATGCATTTTTGTCAGAACAAGGAATCGTTATTCAAATTAATGGGCCTCATCCAAAATTTGCTTTGAAACAAAATAATAGCAAAAAATTAGCTTTTCCTGATTATGACCCCATAAATTTGAAATTAAATTATTTGGAACTCCGTTTGCTTAAAAATGAAATAGAAAATTTTTGTCGAATTTGGCTTGAACTTTGCCAGCAACTGAATATCAGTGGTTATACATTGTTCCCCTAGAGTGCAATGCTATAAGATAGGCAACGCTATAAGATAGTCAACGCTATAAGATATACAATGGTTAAGGATATACAATGATTAAGGATAGGACATAGTTGAGGAGTGGGGGGTCAAAATTGGCACAGGGCCAGCTTAGGCTTAAGATTAAACTAGGATTAAACCTGAACTAAGTGTAAATTAATTGTGAGTGTAAACTAAGTTAATTGATGTTCACTTTTTGGGCTGCTGCCGGACTTTATACCTAGACCGACTTTACACGGGCCCCCAGGTAAGACTGTTCCACTGTTGGCCTTGTAAAGGCAGGACAGCAAGCGCCATGTGGTGGGGCTCAGCCAACACCAGCATTAAATTTTTATATGAAATTGTGTGTGTTATATGTTTGTCAGTAGCTCTTTCTGGAATCTTGGTTGATGGTTTCCGCCTCAGAGTGCTGATTCTGCATACAAATTGGCTAGTGTGTAAAAGTTTTGTTGAACAAGCCATAGTTTTAGATGGCGGCAAAAGTGAAAAAAGGATTATTTTCAGTCATCAATTGAATGTAGTCGGGGTGAGCAATGACCAAAAATATGTACCTACAGAAAACTCTGGCACATGATCAACTCAAATCAAATGCATAAGAATGTGTCTATAATATCGTTCACTGGGTTCCATTTTTAAAATAATAAAAAATACAAATAATATTATTCATAGACAATGTCACAAATATATCACTCCTGCAAATTTTGTTGGCCCTTGAAAATGCCGTAGGGTACAATAAAATCGCCGCCGCCAATCGCCGTGACTTCTGCGGCTGACATGAGATCGTGAACCAGACGCTCAAATTAATGTAAAGCATTCGAACAAATTGATCAGCATATCAATAATATCCATCCCTTGGTTGTGCCTCACATTGGCCAGCACACCCACAAAACCAATCAGCGTGTAAAATCAGCTGGCGTTGACCCCTTGCCTGAACATTTTGACCTTAGACGTCAAAATGTGGCTGCAACGCCAAATCATGGTCAATATTGATTGGCTGACTGATGAAGTTGAACTAAGCGGCTTCATTGGCTTTAGCCTGGATCTGTTGAAAGGTCAAATCATCCCAGCTCGTTTCTTTGTTGATGTAATCTCTGATCAACTGCACGCAATAGTCCATCAAAATATTGTCTGAAACGTTTAGAGCTATTTCAAAACAAACACATATTTTACGCCTGCTACTCATACTTATAGAGCATAAAGGACCGGAGTGGGCCCCGGTCAGGAACGGGAAGTGGCTTCCTGGTCAATGCAGCCTGGGCATGCCCAAACGTGTCTAAACATGTTTAAAGTTTATAAATATGAAAAAAATTCAAGGAAAAGATAACACTAAAAATGGAAGAAGTTAAGGAAATTAAGAACAGCATCCTTTTATTGAGAAGAGAAGAACCGTACGGGAGGTCTATTAAACCACCCGTGCAGTTGTGCAGTAGGAATCTGGAGCAGCCCATGTATGCGCTCATGTTTCAACTCTGCTATTTTTGTCAAAAAGCGTTGTCGGAACGCAGCTTTTCTGAGACTAATAGGGGTAGGTGTGTGAGCATTGAAATGTGCCCCCGATGCTGCAAGTATGAACGCGCCACGCAAGAAGCTGGCAATTGAGTGATTGCGAGGTACATAGAGCAGGATGCAACCCACAAGCCTGCCTGAATGTCTATAAATATGAATCTATAAGTATGGGTGGCGTATGTGCTATTTTATAGCTTCCTGAAAATGTCTTCCCCTTGTCTCAAACTAGCCTACCATCACTTTGTCGACAGATTCATCAAAAAAGCAATGCTCAGATTCATCAACGTCTGTCATGTGGAATGAATTGGCAACTGTTTTAGGATTTTCACAGCAATATGTTCAAGGAAGAACAAAGAGCGAAGAAAAGAAAGGATTTTGGACTTTTGCCTTGTACTTGAAATAGTGTATACTTAATCGTGAAAATGACATTTTGTACGATTTGTGGCGTCATTTTGATACAAATGCCGAGAATATGTGGGAAAATTTGTACGAACATACTTTGTTGCATAAAGTTGATATGGTGTTGTAAATGAATAAATAAAGAAAATCCCGCTCGCTGAAACGACATGTTTTTTAAATGAATAAAACATTGAATAAATTATACTATGATCCAAAAACGAAGTGCTCTGGCGCCCACAGCTTCACCCGCACATTGAATTGTCACAGGTGAAATCATGGCTAGCTAAACAACCCACCTGCTCTTTGCATAAACCGGCTTTTAAAAAGTATAGCCGAAATAAAGTGATTGTGGCGCGAATGATGAGCAATGGCAGGCAATCTTGTGGACACTGCAATCTCCTAGCCGAACATAACAATAATTCTAAGTACTTGCTCAACTGCATAGATTTGGTTTCAAAATACGCATGGGTGGTTCCCCTGAAAACCAAAAATGCAAAAGATGTTTGAGACGCCAACTGAAAGGAGGCATATTTTGGGTATGGGCGGAAACCATATAAAGTGTAAAACAGACGCAGGCAAGCAGTTTGTGAACAAAGAGTTGCAGTTGTTTCTAAAATCAGAAGATGTGCATTTTTCACCATTAAAAGCAAAATGAAGGCTAGTGTGGTAGAGCGTTTTAGTAGTTATATGTGGTACCCTAGCAGGGCAGTGCTATAACATATACAATGGTTAAGGATAGCCAATTCTTTAAAATAGCCAATGCTATAACATAGGCTAATGCTATAACATATACAATGGTTAAGGATAGGCGAGGGGTGGGGCCTTGCTCCCTGAAATAAGGGTCAGGGAGCAATGGTTAAGGATAGACAATGGTTCAAGATAGGCAATGGTTAAGCATAGACTAATGCTATAACATATGAGGACATAGTTGAAGTGGAAGGGGTAAAATAGGATTAAACCTGAACTAAGTGTAAACTAATTGCGAGTGATGTGCAATGGTTAAGCATAGACTAACACATGAGGACACATAGTTGAGGAGTGGAAGGGGTAAATTAGGCCCTGGGCTAGAATGTTCAGCCTGTGGGTAAACCAAGACTGAGCTAAACGAAGAGTAAATTAATTGAGAGCGACCCTATGTAAATTGTCTGACATACACACCCATACTAGCGCACCTGTGCCCTGTTGGGAGGATGGGGAAGCCTCCTAATACGTCAAGCATATTCCCCCCATGTGTATCCACTGCAACTCAGTCTAAAAATTGCATTAAATGTGCCAAAGTAAGACAAAACTAGGCCCAAGGACTGTGTAAACTAAGCTTAGGTAAGCATTATATAAATTTATCAAGCAGTGTATGGCTTCCTGGCCCGTTATGTTCACCTGACAAATTATGCAATTAAGTCTAAATATAAAATAAGTTTGTAAACTAAGCCTAGTGACTGAGCTAGGGATTAAAGTGGGTCTAAGCACAAAAGGAGTGTAAATATATATATATATATAGGTTTGACTTCCCGGTCCTTCAAATTCCTGGTCCTTTGTCACTTCCCGGTCCCTTCTTCTCCTTCCCAGTCCTTCAAATTCTTGGTCCTTCGTCACTTCCGGTCCTTCAAATTCCTGGTCCTTGCTTAAACACGTTCTATTAGTGTTGTATTATGCATGTTGTGACACCAAAATTAGATGTGATGCAACAATGCATTCAAACATTTACACCCAGTTAGGTGTTTGGGTGATTAGGTCGTAGCGACCATTAGCTGCATACAGACTGACAACTTTCTGAGCAGCAGGTATGCATAGAACAATATTTTGCCCAAGTAAACCTTTTATTTGGTAATTTGGCGTTTTTTTGTATTATACGGACAAGCATATGTCTGTCAATGCTTCTGCTTTTAATTAAATACTTATAGTAATTTCTCGCCTAATTGTTAGAATGGTGAGACAGATGATATATAGCAGATGTTTACTGCTCCGGAGACGCAAATGCACTAATATGTGGTAATAGTTTTGACAGCTCAACTCCATTTTTGGGGTGCTTGAGATAAAAATTCATATGTAGCTTCAGGTCAAATTTGTACGCTTGAAATGCAATTTAATGAAAGTTTTTCCAAACTCCAAAGGGGACTGGCATATCTTGGTCGGTTTTAACGTTAATTTCAATAGTATTAAATGATTTTTGAGCACGGGTATATAGTGTGGACTAATATAGGCATGATTTTTTATATCCATATAGGTTCCTTCGAAATTTATCACCTGCAGAAGTGGGGCAAAAACATTACCAACAATTTGAGGTTCAACTTTATATCACAATATACATAAAAATTGTGCATTCACGCCTAGCATATCGGGAGAACGATTTGAACGCTATTGTCAGTTCTTGGACTACCATATAATTTATGCTAGAGAGTTGGTCTTCCAGAAATCCCAGCATGTACACATTAATTGTTTGGTTAATTTTAGGCTCTGAATACGTTCAGTGTTGAGTTTTAGATGACAGCATTTTTTACTATCTGATGTACATTGTAAGCCTATATGTTGAGTATAGTCAAATTTTCATTTGTGCTGACCATTTTTATTCCCTCAGTAATTGTTCCATTTAGATACGTGTATATTCAAGTATCTGGTGCGAGGAATAAGCATTTTTATTTGGACATTATTTTTTAAAATCATAATATTGAATCGTGTTCTGATCTTCGGATATATTATTCCAAGTGTTTGCATAGATTATTTTGGCTAGCCCTACTTCCAATCACCATTGAGCATTATGTCTAGGCAGCTTTGTAATGAAGGTAGGCGGTATTTGATTCTTGAGAATCACTCGGAACGTCAATGCCATTCTTCCAGGATCCATGTTTGTTGTTTTTCATACATTTTCTCCAAGTATTTATAGATTTTGGGTGTTTGCATAGACTTAACAACTCTTTTGACAGAAACCCCTTTGCTCAAAAGTCGCTGAAATAGATGCACATATGGCCATGATGTAGAAAAAGACCCTGAACCCTCATATTATTGTACATGTACGATGTTGCATTTTCTCAATATATTCTTTGAGCTCAACAAGGGGTTTCTGACCATAACTGTCAAAAAAATCACAATGCGATCTACGATTAATGTACATGACACGGTGTGACCCTGGTTCATTGCTGAAATCCCAAATTGGCTATTACCGCAGCGGGGTAGCGGGGTATAGGCGGAAGGCGATCCAATAGGGAAGACGCCCAGCAAAATTTTGTTCACAGCAGGATCTGCTTCTAAAATATGTAGTACTTCAAGTGTGTTCATTGCTAAGCATTAAGGAGTTTTTGTAAGAAAGTGTTGCGGTTTTTATCAATCATTATTAAATTATCAAATTTGGCGTATATAATAATTTCTACTCAGAATCGGGCAAAGCGACTGCAAACTTGACATTTATACTTGTTGTTCCTTCGCGCACTAGATCCCAATGCCCACTATCATTATGCATCAGGCATCAGGTCAAATACAAAGAAACAATGACTTGTGTTAAATTCGTCTCTGCTGATAAAATTTCACCTTTATTATCATGCCCAATATCAAGCGCAGTGATACATCTGATTAAATGCCTGTATAAACTTATTTTGCTTGAATGACACATTTAGTGAATGAGTTTGCCCACCGCTCGTTACTTTCACATCGTGAATGTAAATGGAGTTGAAATTAAATGGCGATTTTGACAAAGTGCCTCAAAATGCTTTCCCTCAACACTGAAACAAAAACTAAACGTCTCGGCAGCTGGCCTGTAAACAATGCAAAATTGGGCTTTCCCAGGACGGATTTGAAATGTGCATATTTGTCATGGCATCATTGTTATAGGGTATTTGGCAGTATATGCCATCATTGTTTGCTCAAGCGCTAAACTCACACTCTCTAACACCTCAACTTTGCGAACAAACAATTTCATTACTAAAGGACGTTGAGTTCTGGTAAATCTTCCAGAACTTTTCTTGTGAACAAAGTGTCTGTTTCTGTGTAATTCTAGTGAAATTCAGCAAATACCTGTCTTGAGAGAATAAGTCAGTATATGGGGCGCAGATACTTCTACTGCTCGAGTCTTTAAAGAGCGCCTCTCATTCTTTGAACCCTTTATTATCATCAACATTCACATTAGCCCCACCTTTGTGAAAATACAGCACAGACTGAAGATGAGACTATTTTGCATCAAAACCATAATTGTAATTTCAGTTTCCAAAATATGCCCTAGATGTGTACAAATTGGAGCTGTCAAACACTAATTTACCGCCTAAAAAACACTTGACTTGCTTGGAAAAACGTTTTGCCTATAAGGTTGATTGTATAATTGGGTACTGCTATGCTTGCTGCAGGTGTTGGTTTTTTTAATTTTTTAGCGCCATGTAAATATAACTTCTGCTCTTTTTGCATGCAAATAGTGTGGATCGGGTGGGATTCTGAATTTGTAGGGTCCTCAATTTGTTAATGGGTGCATAGGCTGCACTTCATCCCAAAATTCTCTTTTAACAGAAACTTGGGTAGGAGGGACAGTGAAAAGATTGAGTTCCAGATGTTGTACTTGAATGGTTGGCGTCTATTAGAGCCATTTTTTCAGATTAGTTTTGTAAATGCGTCATCATTATTCATATTTTTAGACTTTTTAGCCGCACACCTAGCCCCTCACCAGACATAGTCTTTGATGCCATCTAAGAATCGCGCCGCCTCATGCTTGGAATGTTCCTTGGCGGACTGAGATAAGAGGTCTTCCCTGCGCCATATCTGATGCAATATTAGCACCAGCCACTAATGCGTGTTTCCCTACGCTTTTGCCAATAGATCTCAATACAGGCACAGCCATTCTAAATAGTGATTTGAAGAAACTCCTAATCCGCCACCTCGTTGGTATGGTACGCCTCTATAGCCTTCCAGGCCATACCCTGTTGAGCTTGTTCTGCATAATATTGTAGCCAAAGGCCACTGTTTTCAGGATTGAATTGTATATGCATGTTTTTGATTGTATAATTTTTGCTTAAACATTTGTACTATTTATAGATTTACTTCATCCCAAGAAAAGTCGCCTTCAGATGCCACTGCGCTCTTTGTTTCTTATTAGCTATGCTCTCAGAGTGGGGCGTTCGAACGTAGAAGGGCCCTAGCCAACTCTTGCACCAATTGCAGCGGGTACGGTTTTACAATCACGCGTGAAGTTGTGAACCAAATCAACAATATTTGATCCATATATTTTCTGACCGTCAATCACAACCTCACCAGATGCTTCAATGTCTATATTAGGATCGTCATTAATATGCTGTAATAGCAGATTTGCATTTGACTGTAAGGTTTTGGAATACCAGCTATAGTTTTTATTTTTTCCAAATGATTTGTGTGGACCTAAAATAGTTAGCTCATACGGTTTTGTACGCTGTTCCTGCAATTGACCAAACTTGCTCAAAATTTGGTTATACTTTATCATTATTTCAGATGAATGCTTGTTGCTTAAAATCTTGTACATCTACCGATCCAGGGCGTTTAATACTTGATCTAGTGGTTTACTTTGTTCAACAATGTCTGCTGGCACTAGAATTAGTTTTTCTGTATTAGCCATTTCATGCCTATAATCTCTTCTGTAGTAAACTACCTACAACTGATAGAATGGAGGGTGTCAATGAAAGAGGTAAGAAGCCACCCTTCTGACTAATTAAATCTTTTCTTTAGAACTTAGTACTTGCACTCTTATTCTTTGCCAAATACCTTATATGTGATTTATATTGCAGGCACTGATCTGCAGATTTCTTTATCAGTAAAGAGGAATGTTGCCGTTTAGAAAATTGTTTTAACGATTACAAATACATAGGATTTGAAGGATCAGTTTTGTTGAGCATTATTTATAACCACATTGCCTTGGGGTTTTTCTTGCAATACTTAACAAATGTAAACAACTAATGTTTCGTTTTAGTCTTTGAGGGAGCCATTTTTGTAATTTTCAAATAGATCATTATGCATATTTATACTTTTTGGCACATAAAATGTAGGGTGTTTGCTCAAAACACTCGTTTTCAACCTGTGTAAATCATCTGTACTTTGTTATAAGATCAGTGAACAAGTACCCGTGTGGCCTGGAGGTGGCATCAACATAAGCTTCATGAAAATATTTTGTATTACTAGGGTATAAATGACGCAATAAATATGCAATTGCAGCTGATCTGCTGGGTTTTTGAATAAAACAATATAATCCAAAATTGATGTGCGAGGTACAAACTGACCATCATAAAATGAATTTTGCACAATTTGTATAGCACTTGAGCATTGATGACAATCACAAGTGAATAATTGAATAATTGTATAATCTCATGATTTCCTCTACTTTCATGCATTAGATCATCAAGAACTATCAGCTGGGCTACATGACCTTTTTCTTTGAGGATGCTAAAATCTGGCAAGCCCAACGCATTACAGAAGCTGTTCTTCACTATGAAACTAATAGATTTTATCAATTTTGTATTAATTATTCTTTCTCTATTTTCAATAAGTTGCTTAACAAAAAAGTTGTTTTTCCTGATTTTGTTGGACCAGAAACAGTGCATGTAAAGGGATGTTCCATTTCTAGAATGGTTTTCAACACAATTTCAGCATCAGTATTTATAAACTTTTGAAACTCTGCACACTTTTTTCCAAACTCTGCTCACTTTTTCTAAACTCTGCACACTTTTTCTGAAACTCTTTTTTTTCAAAACTCTGCACACTTTTTCCAAACTGTGCACACTTTTTTCGAAACTCTGCATACTTTTTGAAACTCTGCACTTTTAGAGCTCTGCACACTTTTTTCTAAAGTCTGCTGCTTTTTGCGGAAACTCTGCACGCTTTCTATGTTATAACGTGTAAAAAATGTTCCAAACTCTGCACACTTTTTCAAAACTCTGCACGCTTTTTCAAAACTCTGCACTTTTTTCAAACTCTGCCTTTTTCTAAACTCTGCACACTTTTTCTAAAACTCTGCAAACTTTTTCGGAAGAAACTCTGCACACTTTTTGTCCAGGAAACTCTGCACACTTTTTTCCAAACTCTGCTAACTTTTTTCTAAACTGCACACTTTTTCCGAAACTCTGCCTTTTCTATGTTATAACGTGTAAAATGTTAAACTCTGCACTTTTTCGAAACTCTGCACACTTTTTTCGAAACTCTGCACGCTCTTTAGATCAAAATGGTTGACATAGACAAGGTGATGTGCTCATCAATATTTGTTGTGAAAACATTTGCAAAGTAAAACCTAGCTTCTGGACTTAAAAATTCCCATAATTTGAATAACACACATAGATCTCCTCTTTTTAGGCGTTTTCTTTCTGATGTACTTTAAGAAGCCTGAAGCAGCATTTGCATCAACTTTGAGGAATGCTTGCTTATAATGATTGCTCATTTTGTGAAAGATACCCCTCAATTGCATCATTAGACAAATAGGTATATTGTGATAAACGATGTAGAATATGGTTGAAAAACACTGACCAGTCTCCATTTTTCATATCAAAGTAGGACTGGAATTATTATTTATAACTTCACTAGGCTAGTGACCCATGAATCGAATTTTGGTGGGTAACCCCGCCACTGTACTAAATAGTCCATTTTTTCCAGTGCGTTTTGAGTTTTAGAATTTTCTCTACAATAAACAAATCTTTTGCTGATGCATCAATTTTTTGCAATTCTTGTTTGTAAAAAATACCCTCAGTTTTTGTCCTTCTGGGCTTTTAGCAAATAGACGGGTGGGGTGCCTTAAACCTTTCACCAACTATAAAATACTCTTCGGTCCAATTAGGCCACACTCCTTTTTCAAATGCTCACTTAACTTTACTTATAAGAACTTTGTTGCCTACATTAAATTCAGCTTTTAGGGAGTTCACGCGGTTCTACCCTAAATGCCTATTCAGAATTTCTCACTCCTTTTTGCTAATGTTTACGGGGGCTACACCTATAGTTCTATGCACCAAATTATTTTAAATTTCAGTTGAGCTCACCAATAAGATCAATGTACCTATAGGTGTTGTTACGCGTAAAGTATCTCCACATTTTTCTTTGAAGGTCAATTAAAACGCTCTACCATGTAAAACATTTGAAAAATTTTGCTTTTCAAAAAGTGATTTGAAGAAATGCACATCTTCCGATTTTAGAAACAACTGAAACTCTTTGTTTACAAACTCCTTGCCCGCATCCATTTGCAGTTTATATGGTTTCCGGCCCATACCCAAAATATGCCTAAATGCATCTCAAACATCTTTTGAGTTTTGGTTTTCAGGGGGAACCACCCATGCGTATTTTGAAAACAAATCTATGCAGTTAAGCAAGTAAAATTATTGTTAAGTTCAGCTAGAGATTGCAGGTCTACAGATCAGCCTGCCACTGTTTGATGAATTGCACTCACAATTACTCTATTTTGGCTATACTTTTCAAAAGCCAGTTTATGCAAAGAGTAGGTGGGCTGTTTAGCCATGTATGATTTTACCTGGGACAATTTATTGCGCGGGTGAAGCTTGCGGAGCTTTAGCAAGCAAATGGTGGGCGCCGAGTACTAATTTTGGATCATAGTATAATTTATTCAATGTTTTATTCATTTTAAAAAAAACATGTCGTTTTCAACGTGGATTTTCTTTATTTATTCATTTACAACACCATGTTAACTTTATGCAACAAAGTATGTTTGTACAAATTTGACCTGAAGCTACATATGAATTTTGATAAACTGCCCCAAAAATGAAGTTGAGTCAGCCAAATTATTACCATATTGAGTTGGCATTTGCATCTCCGGAGCAGTGTAACAAGATCTGCGTGCTTTATATCATCTGTCTCACCATTCTAACAATTAGGCGAGAAATTACTTTAAGTATCTAAATAAAAGAACCATTGACAGACATATACTTGTCCGTATAATGCATAAAAAACGCCAAATTACCAAATAAAGGTTTACTCGGGCAAAATGTTGTTCTATGAAGGGCCTGCTGCTCAGAAAGTTGTCAGTCTGTATGCAGCCGATGGTCGCTACAACCTAATCACCCAAACGCCTAACTGGGTGTAAATGTTCAAATGCATTGTTGCATCACATCTAATTTTGGTGTCACAACTAGGGATTGACCGGAGCTCCGGCCTCTGGCTCCTCCAGCCATTTTTTGGTTGTCTGGCCTCTGGCGGCTGGAGGTACAAAAAGGGGCCAGAGGCCGGAGGTTTTTTGAACCAAATCATTCAATGCTTTAACGCTCTTCTTTTCTTTTGAAGCTTAGCACTCAGATTCATACATGGGCAGCAGGAAATTTCTGGGGGTGGTTCAAGATTTTTTTGAAGGTCAAAAATAGCCTTAAAAATGGTGGTATGGTGATAAAAACACCATTTTTTTGACGTTTCTCATCAAGCACTATCCATTGGCATCAAAAAATTGCGAAAAAAGCAAAAAAAAATTTCAAAAATTGAATTCTGGGGGGGTATTTTGATTTCTGGGGGTGGGGGTTGCATACTCCCCTCAAACCCCCCATGCCCAGGTGTGCTCAGATTGCATATTTTGTGAATTTGTTCAAACACAGCTTTAATAAGTGAAGCTTTGAATGTGAACACTAATGTGGCATTGTGAATGCACCATTGGTGAAATATTATATCATATATTTTGCTTAATAATAATGAATGAGAATATTTCAGATTGCAAAGCGAGCCAAGTCCACATTAATTCAGCGCACAAATGGATATAAATCTCTTTTGAGTGACAGAATAACAAACTTGGTGTGACGTAGTCTGCTCACTTACATTTTGGGCTATTACAGATTGTAGATATAAGTACATACAGACACATTGCTAAGCTCTTTATGCTATGTTTATTTGGGTACTTTTCGAATATAAGTTCATCCAGACAATAAGGGCAAGCGAGACAGTGGTGAGATTGGAGCTAAAAATAGAAATATGCTAATTAAATGATTTTTTTGATTACCCAACCACCGCAGCCAGACCAGTCATTTGAGAACATGTGTAATAGGTGAGGAGAGAACTAGTAGAACGTTATTGCATGTTTGTCTTCTTGATTTTTGAATAGCTCAATTAAATAGGTTCATTATGAAATGAATAATAAATTTCATACATTATGTAGTTTGCAGTTGAAAACCAACCTGATTCACTGATATATCTGCATTTCACACAATTATCAATTTTCGGAAGTGGCTTGACTAGCAACAGATCAGAGAATCAATTTCTTTTCCATTTTAGAATTTACTTTAACTTATTAACTATGCCAATTGTTTGGGAATTCTTTCAAATTTCAAATGATGATGCATCAAATAAACATTCACTTCTACAGATCTTTTACTTATCCATGAGCAATGTATTTATACAAACCTATATACTGTACTTCATATGAATTATATTTACGGCTTGTGAAAATTCTAGTTCACTGAAATTTCTAAGTTCACCTCCGGCCCTCGGCTCCGGCCGGAGCCGGAGGTGATGATGGCTGGAGCTCTGGCTCCGGCCCGGAGGAAAAAAATGGACCTCTGGTCGATCCCAAGTCACAACACGCATAACACAACACTAATAGAACGTGTTTAAGCAAGGACCGGGAATTCAAAGGACCAGGAAGTGACAAAGGACCATGAATTCGAAGGACCAGGAAGTGACAAAGGACTGGGAGGTGACAAAGGACCGGAAATTCAAAGGACCGGGAAGTCAAACCTATATATATACACACTCCTTTTGTGCTTAGACCCACTTTAATCCCTAGCTCAGCTAGGCTTAGTTTACAAACTTATTTTATATTTAGACTTAATTGCATAATTTGCCAGATGAACATAATGGGCCAGGAAGCCATACACTGCTTGATAAATTTCTATAATGCTTACCTAAGCTTAGTTTACACAGTCCTTGGGCCTAGTTTTGTCTTACTTTGGCACATTTAAGGCAATTTTTAGACTGAGTGGCAGTGGATACACACATGGGGGGAATATGCTTGATGTATTGGGGGGCTTCCCTCCCCTCCCAACAGGGCACAGGCGCGCTAGTATGGGTGTGTATGTCAGACAATTTACTTAGGGTCGCTCACAATCAATTTACACTTTGATTAGCTCAGTCGTGGTTTACCCACAGGCTTAGCTTAGCTTGCTTAGGCTTAATTTACCCCTTCCACTCCTCAACTATGTCCTCATGTGTTAGTCTATGCTTTACATCACTCGAAATAAGTTTACACTCAGTTCAGGTTTAATCCTATTTTACCCCTTCCACTCCTCAACTATGTCCTCATATGTTATAGCATTAGTCTATGCTTAACCATTGCCTATCTTAAACCATTGTCTATCCTTAACCATTGCTCCCTGACCCTTATCCCAGGGAGCAAGGCCCTATCCCCTCGCCTATCCTCAACCATAGTATATGTTATAGCATTAGCCTATGGTATAACATAGGCTATTTTAAAGAATTTGCTATCCTTAACCATTGTATATGTTATAGCACTGCCCTGCTAGGGTTCAACGTATAACTACTACTCGTTTTAATCAGACCCTCAAAGAATAAATGTGGAGATACTTTACGCGTAACAACACCTATAGGTACATTGACATTATTGGCAAGCTAACTGAAAATTATAATAATTCAGTGCATAGAACTATAGGCGTAGCTCCTGTAAACATTAGCTAGAAAAACGAGCAAGAAATTTTGAATAGGGCGTTTAGGGTGGATCCGCGTGAGCCCGTAAAGTTTAAATTTAATGTAGGCGACAAACTTTGTATAAGTAAAGTTAAGCGAGCATTTGAAAAAGGAGTGTGGCCCAATTGGACCAAAGAGTATTTTATAGTTGGGGGAAGGTTTGTGCGCACCCCGCCCATCTATTTGTTAAAAGACCAGAAGGGCAAAAAACTGGAGGGTATTTTTTACGAACAAGAATTGCAAAAAATTGATGCATCAGCAAAAGATTTGTTCATTGTAGAGAAAATTCTAAAAACTCGAAAACGTGCTGGAAAAACGGACTATTTCATTTGTTGGCAGGGTTACCCACCAAAATTTGATTCATGGGTCTCAAACATGGTGAAGTTATAAATCAGCTTAAAAATATTGTTTTCAAAGAAAAATGGATGATTTCACAACAGGACCAGGCAATTTTCATTTGTTTTTAAATACTTCAAAACTATCGGTAATGAGAATTAATGGTGGATACTCACTTCAGCTCAAAAAATCGTTTGAATTTGCAGGTGAATCGGAAGTGGGCTTAAAGCAGATAATTCTAAAATACCCATTCATGAGCCAAAATATAGTGAATTACGTTTCAGCCGATAAGCCCAACGATAAAAAATCTACAAAGAGTTTTAATGTATGGATGGAAAATTTCCCGACCAGCGCCGCAGATCTAGTTAATTTGTTTAACAAGGCCATGCCTCAGAGTATTAGCAAAGACTTAAATCTTAGTATTGACGATGATAATTATGCAGTGTTAAATTTGAAAGACACTCAAGTAAAGTTGAATTTGCCTTATTTGACAGACGTGTTGGGTCTTAATCTTGGCAAAGTATACCCTAATGTGTTTTTGACAAAAAGTTATATAGTAAAAGGTGAGCAAAAAATCAATGTAAATCCCATCTTCTTTGTCAATTTGAAGAAACTAACAAATTATCAAATAAATAATAAATAACTAAAATATTGAATAAATAAATAAATCAATATCAATTAGATAAATAAATAAAAATTAAATAAATAAATAAATAATAATTAATTGAAAAAATATATAGAAATAATTAAAAATTTAAATAGGCATGTATGATTAATGGGCAAGATTCAACAAATTGCCTCAGTTTGCAGTCGTCTTAGGCATTGCCTAACGTGCTCCGGCCTCATTCGAACGTCACACAATAAAAGCCACCAATGCTACAAGACGTTTTGCAAAAACACGTGGCATCAAAGACAACGCCCGCACTCATCAGTGTTACATAAGGGTGAGTATTTTTGGGGGTCTTGTGTTTTTTTCTTCATTTGATGCATGGATATTGGGGGAGGGGGTGCATATTCTTATCATTTGATGCATGGAGATTGGTTGGGGGTACATATTCTTAATCAATATTTAATTACATGATTTTCTTAACATTTCTTCATTTTAGGCAATTAACACGACGGCAGACAATAGCAAGAGAAAGAGGAAGCCCGTCTTCATCTTTTTTGACTTCAAAACGCGGCAAGACCAGGAATTGTGCAAAATGGACGACAGCCCTGTCCTTAAACACATGCCCAATTGCTGCATTGCCTATTGTCTTTGCGACCATTGTCGCAACAACAAGCTTGGGTCTTGTGTCCAGTGTGGCGGTGCAAACCGCCATACGTTCCATGGAGACAACATTCTCCACAAATTTGGGGAATGGTTGTTCTCCCAAGAGAACAGAGGCGCAACGGCCCTCGCCCACAATGCCCGCAGTTTTGACGCCCAATTTTTGCTCGAGTGCCTCCATGAGCAACGGACCATTGTGCCCAAAGTGGTCACAAAAGGTAATATTTTTATTGCACAACATGATAATTATTTAGAATACGAGTTAGTATACCTAACATTTTTAAAATACGTTTATTTACCACCATATCATCTTTTTTTCTTTTTTTGCTGTATTAAAAATTTTATTATACATATGTTGTGATTTTTGATACAAAATTCTATTTTGATTAATTAGCTTTTAATTAAGTAGCTTTCATTAATGAAGTGTGTATAAATAATTAAATATTAATTAAATGAATAAATAAAATAAATAAATAAATAAATAGATATTTAAGAAAATAAATAGATAATAAATGTAGAATTAAATAAATATAAAATGAAATAAATAAATAGATATTTATATAAATAAATAAATAAATAAATAAATAAATAATAAATGAATAAATAAGCCAAAGGAATAAATAAATGAATAATAAATAAATAAATAAATAAATAAATAAATTATGTGTGTGCGTAAATTTGATTTATTGATTTTGAGCTCAGATCATAATGTTGGAAGCTGCAGGCGTTTGTGTCATTGATACGCTCAACTTTTTACCAATGGCGCTCAGCGCGTTCCAAAAACGTTCAACAAACAGAGGCTTAAAAGGGCACTCCCCACCTGTTCAACACGCGCGCCAATGTCAACTACAAGGGTCCGATTCCCAACGCCAGATATTACAACCCCAATGGCATGAAGGAAGAAGCCAGAGCCGGTTTCTTGCAGTGAGTGAGTCACTCATTCTTAAAACATCCATTTTTGGCCAGAGGGGAGGTTTGATCAACTTTGTTGCTGAATAACTTTGGCTATTTCAGGTTTATTTTGAGTTTATTTTTTGGATTACATAAAATTTATTAGTTTTCGAATTTTTAGGTACACCCACAAGCAAGAGTCTGGCACACGTCATTTTCACACAATTTGAGAATTTGAGTACATTTATGAGTATAACTTTTGATCCGCTGGTATTTGTTATGAGAATAAATACAATAAATGATCACAATTCATTCTGCTTGCTCAAAAATTAGTCCATGTTTCATGTTATAACATGCCTACACTTTGACAGTCGGTTAAAGCTGATGAACCTGCTCACCATTGAATAACTCATTTCAGTGAAGTGAGGTTTTTGAGATGAACTCATGAACCACTGAACAGATTTTAATGAAATAAAGTGTTTTAGCTAGACAATTTAAAAAATGAAACTATTTTGCCAAAAAAAGTATAGCTAGCTTATGTCTACACAGTATGCTAGGCTCGAAAAAGTGCTCAAACTTTGCTTGGTCACTACAGTATACAGATTAAGTTTCATATTTCGAAAAATAGGAAAATAAATAGATATTTTTGTGCTCTTAATTTCACCCTTTTTGTTTTTCGTGTTTTTGAATAGTTTGTCCTGCAATTCCAATTTAATTTTTCCAATATGGCTGCCCCCATAAGGTGTGCATTTTACTCGCGCTGTCTTCTGTTTTTCGATGTTTAAGCATATTTTAGAAAGCCTAACAAAAAGCTCGTTCGAATGATATACTTCTATTTGTCCGATTTACTAAAAGAATTCCAGTTTTTCAATATGGCCGTCAAGAAGGCTGTCATACTGTAGCTTTTGATGTTTTCAGCTATTATTCTGTGAGTTTCTGACATATTTCAAATTTTTTCAGTAAATATGAAAATTTTATGTTCTTTCTAATGAACTAAGTCTCATGTTCTGAATCTTTCTGGTTCTTTCAGGGAAGTTCAAAAACCTCAAAATTATTCATTGTATGGTGAAAACAACGTGGGCAAGGAATTTGATTTTTGGCACAAGTTGTTGACGTACTGCAAAAGCGACATTTACATACTTGCCTAGTGTGCCCTCAAATTCTGAGACATCTTCCTAAGCGAAACTGGCGTTGACCCTTAACGAGCCTGACAATAGCCTCGACCTGCAACTATGTGTTCAGGCAAAATTTCCTTACCGACAATGCCATTGGCATCATACCCCAAAGGCAGCTACCGCAGCAAGGGAAGCAGTCAATCATTGGGCTGAAATGGCTCAAATGGCTTGCTGTCTCAAGGAATACCTATCAGGCATAAACTCAATGGCGGCAAAATCAAAATTGGCTCATACCATGTTGATGGCTTTGTACCAGAAGACAGTCTACAAGTTTCACGGTTGCTGGTGAGTCAAAAATGATAATATTTAATATTTTTTATACAATATGTAGTATTTTTAAATCTTTAATAGTATTTATATACAATATGTATTATTTTTATTTAATATTTCATAATATTTTATTTCAGCTTTCATGCATTTAATTTGCATGTTTTAATTTGTAGTTGTATTTTTTTCCAGGTGGCATGGGTGTCCTCAATGTATCCCAAAGCAAACCAAGGTCACATGAACCAGAACCAAACAGCTGACAAACCATACCAGCAAATGCTTGCGAATGGCTCCGGCTACACTGTTGTCGGGAAGTGGGAGTGCGACTTATAGCGCGAGCTCAAATAGGTGGGTATATTTTTGAACGCATTTTAGTCTAGAGGTGGGGGGGGGGGTGGGTCAGACCTATATTTTTTGTGTATTTTTTGCAAGCTTTATCTCTTACTTAAATAATAAATAAATAAATAATTAATTAAATATAATAAATATATACATATTAAAGATAAATATTAAATAGATAGTAAATAAATATTAAATAAATAAATAAAATAAAATCAATAGAATAATTAAATAAATAAATAAATAAATAAATAATAAAATATAATAAATATATAGATATTAAAAATAAATATTAAATAAATATTAAATAAATACATAAAATAATAAATAAATAAATAAATAAATAAATAAATAATTAAATATAATTAATATATAGATATTAAAAAAAGATATTAAATAAATATTAGATAAATAAATAAATAAATAAATAAATAAATAAATAAATCTTTGCTGTTGTGTGCATGGTGTTTTTAATTTTAGCCTGCCGAGATGAAGGCCTTTTTTGACCAAATGGTCATTTGCGAGCCAATCGGACCCCGAGGTGCGTTTACGGTGGACAAACCAATGCCATCAGGCTTTAACCACAAGTGCCATGATGACAAGCAAATTGACTATGTCGATGTGTGTTTACTATACCCGTGAGTGTGCAAAATGGGCGCTTTCCCATTAGGCCACCCTGACATCATCACCAAAAACTTTGTTGTCTAGTGCACCGTCTTGCCGCCTAAGCACCTGTTCCATCCTTTAATGCTTCCATTGCGCGCCAATGGCAAACTGTTGTTCCCATAGTATCCTGTGCCACCAAACAGATTGACCGTTGCGATCACACTGATGAGCAGCGGCAACCCAAGGGTGCTGTGCTGGGTCACCATTGAGCTATACAAAGCTATGGATATTGGATACACGGTGAGTATTTTATAAAAATTTATTTAAATTTATGCATTAAATTTACGTAAATGCAATATGATTTTTATAAATTTTAATTGAATATAAAATGCAAAAATTTATTTACAATTTAATTGTGTACCCATATAACCTATTATGTCTGTGCAATGTATTAGAAGTTGTGTATGCGGAAATTAGTTATATCAATTTACCCCTCTTTATAAATTTAAATTATTACACTGTGAATGTTTTTATTGATTGAGATTGTTGAGCTGCACAAAGTTTGGCATTATCGAGACGGATCAGTACAATCCAGTGACAAAAGTGGAGGCTTTTTTGCCCAGTATATCAACACATTTCTTTGCCTGAAGCAGCAAGCTGACAGCTACCCGACCATGGCTGCCACCAACAAGCAAAAGCTTGAATACATCCAAAACTACAATACCGTTGAAGGTATCAAACTCGATCCAGCCAAAATCGAGAAAAACCCCAACATGCGTGCCTGGCCAAGCTGATGCTGAACAGCTTCTGGGGCAAAGTGAGAATTTATCTGTTTTTATTTAATTCTTTAATGTATACTCTCGTTTTGGCTAATTTGAATTTTCTACTATATGTCTTGCCCTCATTTTCTAATTTGATTTATATTATTATTCATTTATTATTGTATGCTATGAGTTTTTTGGTTTATTTATTTTTATTCATTTATTAGTGCGTACTCTCATTTTTTAATTTGTTTCATCATCCTATTTAATTATTTATGTGTGATTTCATTTTTTAAAATTCATTTTAATTACTTTTATTTTCAGTTTGGTCAACAAAACGACCTTTCAAACATGGAATATTTCAAAACCCCAGAAACATTCAATGGCTGCATCTTCAACTTGACAGAAACAGATTGGATGCATCTGATTTTATGGCAAGTCGCTTGCCTGCGTCACATACAAGCTGGAGGACAAATTCCTCCAGCCCTTGGCGGAAACATGAACCCTGTGATTGTGAGCTTTGTCACAGTGCAAGCTTGCTTTAAGCTTTACTCGTACATCAAGATGCTTGACAAACGAGTCCTGTACATGGATACGGATCAGTCTTAAAAATACTTATAGCATGCTTATTATCATTATTGTGTGAGCGTCAAACCCTGTCAAAAACTTTAGCATGATTATTGTGTTTATTTGACGTCAAATAATTGCATTCCATTTTATGCTTAATTATCATTTCAGACTATAATTTATTTGACGACACCCAGCAATACCTATCACGTGCCTACTGGCTGCTTCCTCAGAGAGATGACGAACGAGCTGAAAACCTATGGAGACTGAGCGTACATTGACAAGTTTGCCACCTGGCAGTCAAAAAACTATGGCTACAGGGTGGCCAATGCAACCGGCAGATTGTTGACGAGGTCCACAAGGTACGAGGCATCAGCCTTAATTATGAAAACAAAAAATCTGTTAATTTCAAGATTTTGCGACAAATGATTTTGAGTACTGTTTGAATGACAATCATTTTGTGAAAACTATAATTGAGAGACAAATCTTGCACAATCATGAACAAAACAATATAACAATAATTTGTAAAAAAGATTATTGAATGGTGTACGACAAACGCGTAATTTGCCCAATTTTGTTACATTACCATGCGGTTATTAATTTTTTGTTTGTACTTGCCTCCGGGCTTTAGCATTAATTTGAATTTTCTTTCATTTATTGTTTTTTTTTGTTTTTTGCCTTTGGGCTTTTTTAGCGCATTCAAATATTGATGGTGCCGATTAAAAATAAAAGCAGAAAAATGCGGCAAATAATAGGCCAAAAAACCAAAATTCTGCCTTGTAAGTGGCTGCTTTTTCTTTTTCTCATTGCATGTTTTTTTAATTGTTTCCAAGTATATTTCAGCAGTGAGTTCCATTATTTCAGGAGGTATGTCTTATTCAATTTATATTTGTATACATTTCAGGAGGTGAGTTGTTCTTATACAATGCATTCCACGTATGAGCATGGGTTGAGTCGGAGTCGCTTTTATGTAATGGGGGGTTTTTAAGTGCGCCAAATGGGTCAATATCACTTTTGACAACATGGAAGCTATGCCTAACAAAATGATTGCGCACGTATTATATTTCATGGACCCGTTTGAGTGGAGTAAGGTAGAGAGGGTGTGCTCTCAATGGCAATGTATAATTTGTACACTTCACTGGCCCCCTGCAACAATATTAATTAACATATTGAAGGATCAAGTGGCCGTGTTCAACTCGATTGTAGCATCAACTCACTCCACCATCCCAATTGAACACACTTCCAAACAAATGAGTACAAATTGTGAATTTTGTACCATCAAACAATTTGAACTCAACAAAAAATGGCTTTTAAAAATTATGAATGGATTGTGTATGATCTTGAGAATTGATGGTAAGTTGTTTATAAATAATGCATATAAAAGTTTTTATACTACAAATGTTTCCTGTTGAGCTTTTTGTAGAAATTTCAAATTTTTGGATCTTGAAATGCAATTAAATGCGCAAAAAATTTGTCGGAAGTTTAGAACAATTGTAGATTTGTTCAAATGGTGCTTTTCAGATATTTCTTTACAAATTTCAAACCAAGCACAGTGCAATATCTTAAGAGCATTTAGCCCAAGACATTTGAAATTGGAATGGCAATATTGATATAATTGATGCTTTTGAGGAAAAGCGCTAGCAATAAATGTTTAACCAATACAAAACTGTTCCCTTTATTCAAAAATAAAAATGTAATTGATACTTTAGTATTAAAATGGCTTCTTTTAGACAATAAATTTTCCGATATAGTCGTCAGATTAAATCCTTCAAAAATATTCCTAATACTAGTTAAACTGATCATTAATTTTTGACTTTGTGCGGGCACACGTCTAGAATTAATTTCTTTGAACTTCTTATCGACAAACAATATTGACATATGTCTATTGTTTATTATACATTAAATTAAAGATATAAAATCTGAATGTCGATTGTCTTAAGCTGCAAACAGCTGAAATTTTTTAAGATCAAAAATTTTATATTGTTTTCTGGCAATTAAATGCAATGGTTTCAATTATTTTGCATTAAACAGTAAAAATAACTGGAAAAATCTGTTTTTCGACCCAATAAATAAAATAACTATTTTAGATATTGCCAGAAAAATTGAATGTTTTCCATTGTTTATGTTTTAGCTGCATCCTTCAGCCACATCCGACTTCCTCTGATCCTACAAAGCTTTCTCAACCATGACGCCCAAGCCAAGCAACGTTTGGCTCGATGAACTGTGCAAGTGCCCAGCTATTTGCGACCAAAAATTTCTCAATCAAAGACCTCACGTTCAATGGTAGCATTGCCCATCTGGCTGATACTGTACCGTTTTTAACGCCAAACGGTTGACCCTACTGATATTTAACCTTTATGGTAACTACCCAGGCGCCATAACGCATATATTGCGTGCCATGCCACTTTAAAGGAAGTTCAAATTGAATTTTAAGGTTGAGGCAATGTAGATGCTTGCCGCGTGTTTTTCCGTGAAATCATTTAAAATTTTGAACTTTCTAGTTTATCAGTTCATTTTAGCTCATACAATTTGAGCTTTTTGCATGTCAAATTTTTGATCGTTTTTCAACTCGTTGCTTAAAAATATCAATTATTCCAAACTTGCCGCGTTTTGCTACTCTGGCATTCAATGGCATTGTGTTTATAGGAATAGCAGCCGCATTTGTGTGTAAATAAATGTTCCCCAGAGAGGAATTTTCTGATGAATCTTTAGCTTTAAATTATTTTCAATTAATATCTAGCTTATTAACCGATTATTTATTTAAGCTTTAAATAATTATTCCGATTCATCTTTTAAATAAAATTTTTGAAATAATGGATCTATATTTAGTTTATGCTTAATTTGACCCCAAAATATGCATTTTTATTAGTCATTGATTTTAGATGCTATTTTTTGTGATGTTTTTGTTTTTCCAGGTATGCGAGTTGCAAGTCAATCACTTCAGGAAACTTGGTGGCCTAAAAAGGGCCGTTGGGTTTTAGGATACAATTAAAAGCAACCGCAAATGCGGCGGCGACATGTTGACGGCTTACAGTTGCGGGGCAAATTGGAGCAAATTCGCCATTCCCATTTGGTGCGTTTTGTCTGGCATTGATGTTTTTCCGGTTGCAAGCAACCCTTGCCACCTCAATCCGTTGTGCCTGCGATGAAACAGAAATTTGCAAATGCTGAGCATTTGCTCTGGATCTCGGCACCCAGCACCTCATCAGGTGGTTGAGGCAGATGCCCACGGCTTTTTGCTTGCACTGGTCGCCCATGTAGTTTCTGGTAATCATTTTTGCAATGATAGTCCAGTGGCTGTGTCTGGACGCTCATGCAAAGCCTAAAATAGAATAGTTTTGCACAGAAAATAAATACATAAATTTTTCTTATTTAAAAATTTTCAATAAATACTAAATCAGGGTAAATTGTGCTGAGCAATAATTAAATAGACAATAAATTTCATACATTTTAAATTGCTACTAAATAAATACAGGCACTATTTTTTATATATTAAATTCTAAGCAAATATTAAATAAATGGTAAATTGTGGTAAATAGTCAATAAATTTAGGTATTCAATTTTAATAAATACTAAATAAATGGTAAATTGTAGTGCAAAATTAAATAGGCAATAAATTTTAAAATATGTTAAAGTGCTGCTACATAAATACATGCATTATTTTTTATATATTAAATTCTAAGCAAATATTAAATAAATTGTAAATTGTGATGAGCAATAATTAAATAGGCAATAAATTTTTAATACATGTTAAATTGCTACTAAATAAATACAGGCATTGTTACTATATATTAAATTCTAAAGCAAATATTAAATAAATTGTAAATTGTGGTGAATAGTCGATAAATTTGGGTATTAAATTTTTAATAAAAAACTAAATTTTCACTAATTAATTTTTCAAATAATATCAAAGGGTAGCAAATTTTTCTTACCAACAGAGTATGCTGGTTGAGCTGACAATTAATTGTTGAAAGCGTAGAGACCAAAAACGTCTGCTTTGTGACTGCAGCGGCCAAAGGTCGCCCTGCAGCGCCTCGCGCCGGCGCTACCCCTGCATCAATTGTTTGGATGATTGGCACCCATTGCGCTTGTGGCAGGTCAATGCCCAGCATCATTATTTCTACGACAATTGGTTTGTTGTTCTCGTTTATATTGTCGGCAACCATTGGCGCTTTGTCATTGGCAACCTGCTGTGGGGTATCAGGTAGCTGCAGCATACCGTTGAAATATAAAGTCAACAATTTGGCCTCATAGTCAATGCTTGTGTCGATGGACAGGTGGTCTAGTGGCGCCAGGCTGCTGGGTGGCGTTGCTAATGCCGGCAGTAAATAAGGTGTGATCATATCGATGAATCCCCATTGGGGTCAACAAGTGCCGCATTGATTATGCAATTGATACTTTTGCTTAAAGCCATTTCAATTTATTTACAGGAGTAAGCGGATGTTTTTATTGTTGTGCATGCGCTTTTATGGAATCAGGCCGGGAGTGAAAAATTTTCAGTGCCAACCTATCTGATTTGTTGGCAGTATTACAGGGTTGTTCTTGTTTATGTTTAATATGCTTAATCATTACGTAATATGTACTTTTGATGCGCTACGAGGTTGGAAAAGCTAGCGCCCTGATTGGTTGGCAATTTCTTGGTCCTTCCGACTAGCTGGTGAGGCTTTTTGCAAAAGATAAGTCCGACTTTTTGATCTTGCCGACCTCATTAGCAAGCATTCACGCCATTTGTAATATTAAAATAAATATTATATAAAATATAAATGAAAAAATTATAAATATATATATATATATATATATATATATATATATATATATATATATATATATATATATATATATATACCTATTTTTTTATATGTTTTTCTACATTTTTGTTTTTAATCAATTGAAAAACACCTTTTGAGTCTAGCCGTGTGAGCATGCAGTTTTTCCAGTTCAGATGCACTGACTCTATGTCTAACAGCGTATGTCTTTATTTATAATAAAGCACGCACTAAGCAATACATAGGTTAATTACTACGCATGCACCGCACCGTTACGATTCACAATTTATTTTACGAATCAATTAGCTTGATCAAATTATTAAATATCCCTCACATATTTTGCAATGCATTTGTTTTTTTTAATTTTACTTAAGAAGCAAGAGAAATACCTGATGCTTACAAATTCAATTATTTGCTTAATTATCTTTGAAGGAAATGCTTATAAGGCAACAGCGGGAATTTTGGTTATTAATGTGAAGTGCGACATAACCATTCTCAAAAAACAATTCAATGACCTAAGATCATGAAATGGTCACTCTACACAGAAGTGCATAACACATCAAATTTAACTATGAAAATCTATGACTTATAATGCATGCTTGAATCAATAGATAAAATCTGTAGGCAACCTTATAATTAGGTGAAGATTTAGATCAACTAATTTTGATTACAATTATATTACAAAAACTGTCACCAGCTATACTTATAGAAGTAGACAAAATTTTAAAGCAAATGCAGTATTGCATACAAATGAACAAGAAAACTTGCATCATATTATTCCTCCTAAGGGAAAGCCTTTAATTTATACCAAATATCAGATAACAGAAATTTAAAGTCTGCAGATCAAAAAGTTATGTGGGGAGGATGACTTAGACTCCTACAATTTCTCCAATCAAATGGTAAAACATTAGAAAATAATGGTCCAAAATTAATGCAGCAAGTAAAAAAATATGACTGAAAGAAATTAATCAACATAAACTATATTCATGTACATTTTGTCAAAACCATCTCAATGAATAGTGCCTTGTATACAAAACCATTTGAGAACAGAACAGAAAAATTTAAAATTGCTCACTAGATTATATATCCTAACATTTTAGGAATATATTGTACTCTGAAGAGGTTTCTCAATTGTTCAGTTGGCATCTGCATATTTTATAAATAATTTGCTCAAGTAAAAGCGCATTATTCAAAATTTGAAGAAGAATTTTGAATGTCTGATCACTTTGAATCAAAAATTAGTTACAAGATTACCATATGGCGGATATACATTAGGACACTAAATCTAATACACCAATTCTGGGAAAAGCTAACTGATGAAATACAGAAGACAAAAGTTAAGACATATTTTTCTTAATTGAATGATGTGAAATCTATTGTATTTACAATTTAAACATTAGGTTTAAAAATGCCTTTTTTATTCCTCTTATGGTTTTTGGAGATTTGACCTCCAAGCATTTGACTCCCCTCCATAATAAAACCTACATATGTGCAGAATCATACTTGCGCAAGGTTGAACCTTCAGGAGTGAAAACCAAACATTGATAAATAACTGTGCTGTTTAAAAACAGTACTATAGTAAGAAAATGATAGGATAACTTCAAAACAATTGTTTCTGAGCATTTTCAGCAAATAAATAATAACTTTTGTAGTCGCAAACATAGCTATAGCCTTATTGGACTGAAAATACTTATTTAGCTATTTTGGATTTGATAAAATAGTTCAATTTAAAACTCAGAAAAGACAAATATAGATGAGCATTTGAGACTTAAAAAAGAGACTACAGCTACTTTTCTTGGCCCAAAATGGCTAAATAGCATATTCTCTGAGTCAAAAAGGCTATACACCAAAAGCTTTTAGCAAGCTCAGGGGAATGTAATATCCACATGTGGGCACCCAGGGGGCATGCACCCTCTAGAAGGCCAAATACACCCCCTCCCCTGAATTTTTTATTTTTTTGTTTTTTTCCCACATTTTTTGATGCCAATGGATAGTGCTCAATTAGAAACGTTAGAAAGTAGTTTTTTTTGCCATACCACCAATTTTAAGACAAAAATATTGCTTCTCCCCCACAGAATTTTAGTGCTGCCTACTAATGGTATATCCCCAATCCCCATGCTCTTACGAGGCCAGAATGTGTCACTTGAGAACTACGTCAAGTCATTTCTCCAGCTGCATATTTTCACTTCTTTCAAATCATTGACCAAAAATTAAAAATGTATGCATATGCATTGACTTCCTAACTTTTGCCGACCGAGAATAGAAGTTGTCTTTTATTGCTACATTGTGAAACATGTAATTTTGATATAATATCTTAAATTGTCTTGTTATATACATGTTTAGACAAAGATGTTCGACTTCAAAATTCTCAGCATCCTAAATAATATTTTTAATACAGGGTTGACTCCATATCACTTTTTTTGTACAAAAACTTAGTGACTTTTTGTACAATGAAAAACTAGCTAAAAAGTGCCTATACTTTCTGCACAAATTGTACTAAAATTGCTCTAGAGATCACTGTACAATCCTCAAAATCTCTGCCTTGCGCAGAAAATGTGCTCCATATGCATATAATTGAAAAGAAAGGATTTTTTTTTATATTTTTTTGAATGCATATTTGTCCTTGTTGTTACTAATCAACCAGCAATGTAAAGTGAAAATGTTCAAATGTGCCCTGACTTGCAGCGGCTCTTTTGCCGACGACAAATAAAGCTTTTCTTTCAATGCCGCTTCCTCAGCCATCTGCTTTCAAAAGTCAAGATGAGCCTTTCTCATAAATTGACTTTGCATAGTCTTTCTGTGGCGCAATGGACATTCATTGACGTGATGATCTGGGTTACTGCATCTGAAGCATGCAGTGAGCTGGCGCATTGGGCATAGCCCTGCATGCTCAGTTTGACACTCATTGCACTTAAGCCACTTAAAGCACACAAATAGCAAATTTAGAATTTAGAGTGAAGCATTAAGGACAAATGGAATCTTCAATTATGAAATTTCATATTTTGAGTACAAGATAGAATTTAAAAATTATTATTCCACTATTTTTCGACTGAGGCTAAACATACTGTTCTACTCATCATTGATTGTAGATTATAGACAAAAATGAGGTACTACAATGGGATAATTGAATGAGTCATTAGCATATACAACAAAATTTTACATACATAAAATATACAGTATCAACACATGAAGAATTATGAGCTACATATGCATGTGCATACAAGTACATGTATGTGTATGTTTTGTCAGCAAAGTTGTCATTAAGTGTAAGCATTCATTTTCTCTACACTTTGAGCATCACAAAAGCTTCACTTTACTTTCCAATGAATTACTTATGCAATCCTTTTTCTGACAGAAAAATAAATTTTGAAGACCATTACTTACTGCTATGTATCCATTAGAAATGCCAAAAATATTACTAAAAGTAGGATTGGGGTCTACCGTAATCTACAGAGGTTTTCAACTTCAGTGTGTACACATGACTTCTAACAGTTCCCCCCAGATTAAGTGATTTTCCAAAATATTTGTTGAAAATGTACTATTGTTCTTAGCAATCTTTTGACTCTGATGTGTTTAAAAATTTCAGCACATCACACAATTTAATATACTAGTTTTTTGACTTTAGTTGAGTTTCCTCTAATTTTTTTCAAATTTTGACAAAATTTTTCCAAATATTCAGGATTTAGTAGCTAAAGAATCGCCAGAAACGCCAAAAAATAATATTTTTGATGCTTGTCCATTGGTTTTGAGTCTAAAACCGGCACTTCAGAATTATTATTTGGTTTTTTCTTACAGAATTCTCATGCTGTGCATGTCTGCTAAACATCATTTCTAAGACTAAAACTACTAGAGTTCTTGGCAATAAGAAGCAGAAACAGCCATCACGCCATCCTTTTACATGTATACAAAATTGCTGTAACCCATGATAAAATGCATGCATAATGAAAATTTCATAATAAAATAGCATACTCAGAAAATGTTGAATAAATGTTGAATAAATCTTGCAAGTAATGATTTGTATTACTTGTCAAATTGCATTTAATCACATAGCTACATATTATGTTTACATTACATACCTACATCTTTTTAATTGTTAGAAATTTAAAAATGTCAAAGTTCATTTTATTTTTGAATTATTCAAAAACTTTTGCAACATTCTGGACAAGCAGAAGAGTTTCACATGAATGTGAAGGAAGCTAGTTATGTTTCATTTCTAGGATTTTTTGAAAGGAAGATTTTCTGATTTTGAATTTCATGTCAATCACTTAGCATATTCTGGCCATTTTATGTTTTATTGCATAAGCAGGTAACCGAATTTGATTCTAATGTGGCAAAACATTCTCCTAAAAAACTGTCATAAGATGGAGTCCAAATTGTTGTGGGGCAGCAGTACAATTAATTCCTGAACTTGTTTTTCACTCAATCAATAGATGTTTGGAAGCGCTTTTTGGTCATTTACATATAGGTTGTTGTTTTCATAGAGAACTGAGGATTTAAATTCAGAATGATGGTGGAATGGCAGCTTGCTGCAAAGTGCATTGGTAATCACTTGTATTTTGGTTTACCTGATCTGACACAGTTTGTTTGAATGAGGTTTGGGTTGCCACCATACGTGGGCAGCAAGAAAATTCTAGGGGGAGGGTGTGCAAGATTTTTTGAAGGTCATAAAATGGCCTCAAAACTGGTGGTATGGTGATAGAAACACCATTTTTTGACGTTCCTCATCAAGCACTATCCATTGGCATCAAAAAATTGTGGAAAAAAATTTCAAAAATTGAATTCTGGGGGGGGTATTTTGATTTCTGGGGGAGGGGGGTATTTTGGTTTCTGGGGGTGCACAGCTCCCCAAACGCCCCCTCCCTCACGCCCAGGTGTGATTGCTACCATTCACTGTCTGCCAACTCAAATTTGTCAATCTATTAAAACGAGCTCAATAATTTAGGATTTGTTCTATGAATTAGAATACATTCAGTATGAAATTCCTCTATTTGAAAAGCTAGGAAAGCCAAAATATCGAAAAGTACGCAGTGAAACAGTAATCACATAAAGGCAGATCTTTATTCAGTTTTTCATGATTTATGTTGATCTTGAAAATACTCTTTAGCAATTTTGAATATTTCATTCCCTGTTTAATAGACCATTATCTTAAAATCCTGTAAGACACATTCAGTATTAATTAGCCTGGTTATAGGTGTGCACATATAGAAACCAAATTGCTCATTAGGGAAGAATTGATCAGAATGCTTGGTATGCATCCCTAAAGCAAAATATTGAAAACCACTGCAGTTTTATCTAGACAAAATATTATCAAACAATCACAAAACGGTTTTCTAGGATTTTCATTTCCATTTTCTCTGTTTTCTGGAAAGTTAAACTGATTACAATGCAATGAAAATATTTTTTATATTTGAGTTACTTGTGAAGATATCATAGGCTTCTTTGGCAATGAATTCTATTCACACGTTGTAGAAAGAAAATTCTGCTGGATTTCATTAAAATGTTTTGGACCAAATATTGTTGTATGCCAGTTGAGAACAGTTTGACATTTGACCTTTCTAACTCATTTCATTGATATTGTGATCTGATGTGGTTGCATGGAACAACTTCTTCAAATTCTGATTAGAAATAGTGCAAGCATGATTATTAAGCAAAACAGAATAAACATTACATGAATAAATTTGTTACAAGAATTAATAATAAATCAAAAAATAGAAAAATATAAATTAATCTATGTGATTATTATACAAAATTATTGGAATAAATTAATTGACAAGGAAAAATAATAATTCTAAATTGATAAAATAAAAAACTAAAATTATAAAAAAGTAAATAAAATAAACAATAAATAAGTATCTTGAAATCGTTATTACGTATCTGATTATAGTAAGTATATTAGTCTCGAGTTTCAAGAAAAACTAGTTTTGAAAAATTAGGCATATGATTGGGTGTAAAAGTGATATAACACATAATAGCAGTTTGAGCAACAAAAGAATACTTATTGTTAAAGTTCCTAACATACAAAGTATTTTTAGCCAGTTACTGTTAAGTGAGGCAAACATAAATTGAAAATCTAAGTCAGAATATAGATTTTTTACAGTCACAATATTTGTGAAATCATGTGATAAATATTCATAAAAATTAAAATTGCAAAAATACTAAATTCAGTTATTATTAACTTTGCACATTTTATTCACTTACATGTTTAAAATGTAAAATGACCAGATTTAGTTCTTAATTTGACTTACAAATAGTAGAAAAATAATTTAATGCACATAGTACATGATCAATTACTTGCTCAAAATTTGTTTTACATTTGAAATCTAGTCTTGCATGAAGCCAATTAGTAAAAAGTAATATGATTTTGGAATACATGGTGGATTATAAAGGGCATCCTAGCATAGATAACAAGTTAGCATTTACAATATATGTGTATGCATGTCAAGGTGTACTATGTTCTTTGAGAAAAGTTTCACCATTCCATAACATCATTATGCGTGGGAAGCAAGAAAATTATGGGGCTGCAAGATTTTCCAGAGGTCAAAAAATTGACTTAAAAATGGTTGTATGGCAAAAAACACCATTTTCTTGATGTTTATCATCAAGCACTATCCATTGGCATCAAAAAATTGCTGAAAAAACGAGAAAAATTTTAAAAATCTAATTCTGGGGAAGGGGTATTTTAATTTCTGGGGGGAGGGTATTTTGTTTTTCAGGGAGGTGTGCATACCCCCCAAACCGCCCCTCCACATGCCCAGGTGTGAACGCCACTGAGATTGTATGTTGTTTCATTACCATTTCTGAAGATTGAATTTTTTCCATTGTTGTAGGTTCAGATATTTTATAGCAATGAAGTTGAGAAACAAAATTTAATTGAATTGACTGTATTTTCAGAATCTCTATTTCTAATCCTCCTATTACACATGTAAGGTTACACTGAGTGCAGTGCTTAACAAATTTCACTGACCGTTTTAATCCATAAACAGTAACAATATCAGTTCCCCATCCCATTAGAATTTATAAAATAAATTTTTTCAGACTTGTTAAAATAACAAAATTTAGTGCCTTATTTATTACATTTATGATTTTTGCAAAAATTATGAGTTCCTATCATAGGACCCTCCGTGAAGCGAATGAAAGCATCCTGACCAGGTGCAAAGTAGACTAATTGTAAGTTTTTGAGAAAATGTAGTGAGTTATCAAATAATTGTATTTGTGACTTGTAAATGTGCTTCAGCTCTGAATTGCATTTTATGCTAGGGACTAAAGAACATATGTTAGGCTCTAAAATGTCTAAAATGCTAGTATAATTTTTCAGACATCAAGAGTTTGTGGTTAGAATAAGAGCGTTCATCAGCTCAATTAGAGCATTCAGATTTTGTTCTGCATTTTCCATTAATTTAAAAGTCCAAATAGATATGCAAGGCTTAAATCACAAAAACGTCTATTAGTTCTCTTTTGAATAGTTGACCTTGTTTTTACACATGTTTGAGAATGTATCAATGATAAATTTTTAGAAGTATGACATTTATAATCACAAAGTTGTTTTGTGTCATTCACATAACTTGTGTCAATAAGAATTGAAAGGAGGATTAAAAATTGCTCGAACAGGGTGAAAAATAAGACTTCATGTTTTCCTGAAACTCTAGGTGGTAATCACACATGGGCGTGGGGGTTTAGGGGGTATGCACCCCAGAAGTTGAAATACCCCCCCCCAGAAATTAAAATACCCCCCCCAAGAAAAATTTTTTTTGCTTTTTTAGCAATTTTTTGATGCCATTGGATAGAGCTTGATGAGAAACGTCAAAAAATGGTGTTTTTTGCCATACAACCACTTTTAAGACCATTTTTTGACCTTTAAAAATTTTTTCACCCCCCCCTCTCCCCAGAAATTTTTCACCCCTCCCCAGAATTTTGGTGCTGCCCACCTATGGTGGTAGTGTGTTGTTAAGTAATGTTAGATTACATTGTATTGTTATTAGTATTGTGATCATTTTTTGATTTATCAGAAAGAGATCAGAAAGAGAGGATACAAATTATATAGGCCTCCTTATGACTATTTGATTTTGCACCATGATTTTGGTTGATCTAATTTTATTATCTCAACTTTCCTTAAATCTCATAATTTTATCAAGTTTTCAAAACACTTGTAAAGAAGAATCAACATCCTTTACTAAAACTACTTTATTTATTTTGGGTCCTAAATCTGATTTTAGTCTTTGGTGTTTTATGAATAATTTGCATTCTTTCATGTGAGCTAACTGAATATTTGGCGTGCCAAGTTTGCCAGAATATTGCCAATATTCTCATAATTTTTTGCAATACTGTAATAAATTTTGAGCAGAGTCAAGTTGAAGATTAAATTCAAAATATTCATGTTTAAGGTATCCAAAAATAGATAGGTCTTCTTTCTGAGATATAATTTAATGGTCTAGAATTTAAAACAGCTTCAATCTCAGTTATCAATGTTATAATAATTTTCTGAATTCAAAGCTTGTCTTCCTAGACTTATTTTTCCAGGTTGTCATATTAGTCTTATTAGCCGTTCACCTTACCATGGAGCATATTGTGGTATGAACAACCATATAATTTTCAGAGATGAAAAATAATAAGCAGCAGAGTTGCCATGTTTTAGTTTTTTGCTAAATTTCTTCAAAAACTTTCTGAACTAACTTAAATTATGGAGCTTTATCTGACACAATTTTGTTAGGTTTTTTCACATCTGAAAATGGAGCGTCTTACAGTTTAAAAAAGTTTTAGCTGATTAATTCACAGCATAATATAAATATATAGCTTGTGGAACAAAACATGTAAATTAGCACATACATGTTTTAGCATTTACATTGTTAGTATAAATACTTAAAAGACCAAGATAATCTAAATCAATATACCGAAAAGATCTCAAGTGTTTGACTCTTCTTCTTGGGATAAGGTGGCATTTCTAGTAATGGGTAGGGCGTTGCTTTATCCTTCTTACATGTGAAGCATAACTGTAAGATTTGTTTTACCTCAGTCCTACCTTTAATTATTTCTATACCTTTGATGTATTTTTGAAATTAGTATAATTTAAACCAAAATGCATTTCTGTTTTATGAGTTTAAAGGATAATCAATTTAGTTAATCTGTGTTTTCTATGTAAAAGTATAAGATGTTTGGCTTATTCTAGAATTTTTGCGTTTTTCAACCTTTCATAACATCTGACAATTCCTTTTTATGATAATTTACTCCAAAAGTATCCAGAACTTTAAATTTACCACTCTTCTTTAATAACTCATTATGAAATTCTTCATGAGCTTGTTTTATCATTTAGTTTTCAGAAACATTTACTTCTTTGGCTGCAATTGGATGTTGACCATTACTCTGAGGAGAAATATGTTAGGTATAAGAAATTTGGTTATTACAATAATCCAGGGTTAATTAATTCCAAAATTTGATTTTTGGAGAGTACATGACATACTGTTATTCTTATTGCTTTCAATAACAATGATATTCTGCTTAAATCTAGAAATGATATGCTTTGTAATACTTTACAATCAGCACCAATGATGTTGAAGAAAATTTCAATTTCAATTCCCTTTTCTTGCCTAAGACTTATTAAAACAGAAGTTTTTGGCAAATTTTTAACTTATTCATAGAGCCACATTGGTGCAAACCATTACAAATTTGATGCTTTCAAATTTTTGAAACCCTTGCTCCTCCAGAAGCAATGTCAGCAGCGTTCTCATCTCCAGAAATATGGTTTAAAGTTACATCTTACATCTTTAGCATTCCTAAGAAGATTTATTCTGTTTTCAAGACAAGTTCC
Organism: Mermis nigrescens; assembly: GCA_036768485.1. NCBI lineage: Eukaryota > Metazoa > Nematoda > Enoplea > Mermithida > Mermithidae > Mermis > Mermis nigrescens. Next base: position 40,072,880 of record JAVLUZ010000154.1, on the reverse strand, counting down.
CAGCATACGTGGGCAGCAAGAAAATTCTGGGGAGTGCAAGATTTTTTGAAGGTCAAAAAAATGGCCTTAAAAATGGTGGTATGGCAATAAAAACACTATTATTCATTGTTCCTCATCAAGCACTATCCATTGGCATCAAAAAATGCGAAAAAACCAAAAAAAATTTCAAAAATTGAATTCTAGGGGGATTTGTTTCATATCTGGGGGGTATATTGGTTTCTAGGGGGTGCATGCCCCCTCCCCTCAACCAACCTACGCCTATCTGTGGTGCCATTTCTTACACCACACATCTACATTTGTCACGCATTTAGTCACTTGATCATCATACAGTGCCTACGTATATTTTTTGAACCTATATTTCCAAATGCTAGAATTCTTTTTCTTTTTTGAAATTATTCTCCAGATTTGCTTATGTTGACATCAGCTTTATTCTCTGCATTATAAAATTTGCAGTTGATCGAGACTATGCCAGGATATCTAGGGTCCTTCAAAATCATATCGCAAGCCATCGCACAACTTATATCCGTCGAACAAATTATGTAGTGTCCTTTTAAGGGTTGTCTATGTCTTCCAAAGTTTTGTTGAAAGTAGCTTGATAGACAATCACTTATATCCATCTCCCAACTCAGCGGCTCCCATGGCAACTCAGCCCCATTGACGATTGGCGGCACTACAGATATTTACAATTTTTAAATGCGCAATAAAATAACAAATTGAAATTTTGAATTTATACGTTCAAAAACGTAATTATTTACAACAATTTGGTTTCTCACCATCAAAAATAATTTCAAAAATTACATGAAATGCAAAAAAAAGACCACAACATCTACAAAAAATGCAGAACAAATATTTTAAGATTTTAGGAAAGTGGTAGTACTTTGAACACTTATTTTTCCAAAAATGTAAAAATCTGAAGAATGATGATTTTCCTGTATTCAAAAAAAATAAATTTCATATTATTTTCTTCCCCATTGCACAGTATTTCCCATAAAGCGGTAAACCCCATAAATTGGTAATCCCAGGATCAGTATTATTGCCTGGAATTAGAGATAAAAATGTAAAATATTGTTTCAGAAATATTTTAGATTTTAGTTTTTTTATCCAGAAAATTTTCAATATTTGGGCAATGTTAGTTTTATTTTGATCAGAAGTTTCAAAGAGACTTATTTAAATAAATATTGACAAAGAAAAGTTCAATAATACAAGCAAATATGTATAGATATCCTTTATATACAGATAATATCTTCAGTACCTTTACTCGACAAATATTACAATATTATTTATTCAGATAATGGATACATTTAATTAATTCTGTACAAATATGAGTATTGTTCTTTATATATAATTTTATTAAGGTATAGGTGCATTCTCTGCATTTTGTTCTAATGCTTTGCCCTTATGCAAAAATTTCATTCTATCTTTTGGTTTAACAGAATTTATATGCACCCATTTGTCAACGCTTTCTCTTCAAGATGTAATACACAACATTAGCACCAAATGATGATCTTGATGATTTAAGTAGTGTGTCATCTCAGCCTAATAGGCATTTGCTTCCTAGGAAAGAGAGCCAAATTCAGCCATTTAAACTTGAGTCTAGTGAAGATAATCCTAAAACTGTAAAGCCATATATGGTAAATCAAAATTCTATAAAGTCAATTGCATTACGCATCGAAGTTATCTCTCGTATCCAAGAATGAGTTAGAGGAAGATAATTGTTCATTTTGGAATCCAGTTTTGGGACGTCAGGAACAAACAAGTTTGGTAGATATTTGTGGTTATCGGGGAACTGAGCATAGGTTGGATGTCAGCCAGAAGAAGGAAGAGCATTATTGTAATCAGAAGCATATCTGTGATGATTTGATAACTTTGCAAAATAGTGAGGAGAAGCAGTGACAGAACAATCATCATGATGATGAGTTGAGTGACAAACCAGTTGTGTTATGGAAAGCAGGAATAAGTATGAATGTGCCAGATATTTATTCTAATCAGCGTTGGGAAGAGTTAACTATTCAGAAGATTGTTGGTCTGCCAGAGTTTGAAGCCGAAGAGATACGGCCAATACCAAATGAACATGTAAGCCAAGAAGATGCATTAAAAATGCCAGTTGATTACTTTATGAATATTGGACAAAGTCTTATGATTTTTGTTGATGAGGATTTGAAATTTGGGATGCCTTATACATATATGCCTGTTATTGACCAAGAAAGCCAATTGTTCTATCTCGCTCGATAAGACAAAGAGTACGTGGTTAGTGTTATCTCTGTTGCGAGGTGTTAGCAAAGACGTATTTTTTTGACACTGCACATACATTGGGCACATCAGTAATTTCCTCAACAACAGCCGCAGCCAGTACAATTTTCTGCCGCTTTTCCAAAGGCTGATCCTCCAATTTTGAAGGCAAAGAGTCAACTGTTTGGATGCTAGCAACCCTTGGTGGAGTATCAACATCCATTTTCATCAATTCCTCATTTTTGCAAATTCTTGTCAATAAGACAGGTAACGTTTGTAGCCTGAAGCACCCAATCAGCTCCTTTTTAACCTTCATCAGGATTGCATGATGCTCATCAATAATCAGATAGGCATCCATGTTGGCAAGTGAATCCGTGGCAGCATAGCTAAGCTGTTTAAAAAAATCCACTTGCAGTCCAATCAAGTCCTCTCCCCTGCTCTGTCTTGGGTAATGGTTTCCCAAACAAGTGCTTGACTACGTGATGCAAGCCTGGTTGTAATCTTCCCGGACGTCAGCCAGAAGACGGAAGAGCATTAAAACACTTTAAAGTAAGGTGAGCTGCCATAAGTTCTAATCAAGGCAAAGTTATTTCTTTTTATGGGTGCTAATCTTGTTTTAGAAAAAATTAAATTAACAGGAACGTTCAATAAACAATCATATAAAATTAGATGTCATTCTTCTTTCAAGTCATCTATTACAGGTCCATCAAAAAATAATTTTGTTTTCTAGAGCTTTTGTAAAGAGTTTACCAAGCAATAAAATATGTGGAAGAAACCCTGATGTATCAAACATGCTAGCAACAATTTTCAGTATATTGTGTTTTGTTATAATACTTTTTTTACATTTTTGTTACTAATGAAATCAAAAGTGTAAGACAGTCCAACACCTTGTCCCAAGCATACCTAATATTTTAGTTTGACCTGTTCTTGTTTAATCTTTTTAATATGAATGATTATTAAATTTGCCTGAGTTAATATACCATTCTTGCAGATTAATACTCGCTTGTGAAAATATTTTCTCAGATTCAAAATATAATTTTTTAGGTTCTTCATGAGAATGGGCTCCTATAATAACATTATCTATGTGAATACTTTCTAATAATTTTTACTAGTCTCAGTGTTGACTTTACTTTACTGATATCTCATGCAAGCATTTAATGAAAATGGACTTAAAATTACACTGAGAGGCATTTCGCAGAAATGGTGAATTTCAATTTTATTTATAATTGCTGGATTAGTAGTATCTTTAAAGCATAAAAACCTAATTACATCTCTATCAGTTTCCTACAAAACTATTTGCAAAATGCTTTTTCTACATCAGCAATTGGATAAAGCTGAAACCTAATAGTACTTCACACAAATCTGGCATCATATTTGGACCCTTGTGGAGACATTCATTTAGTGATGTATTTGTTCTTTTAGTTTATGCTGGTGCATCATGAACTATTCAAACTTTTGTAGTGTCTCTCAATGGAGTTATGACCATACGTGGGCAGCAAAAAAATTCTGGAGGGGGTACAAAATTTTTTGAAAGTCAAAAAATGGCCTTAAAAATGGTGGTAGGGCAATAAAAACACCATTTTTCGACGTTTCTCATCAAGCACTATCCATTGGCATCAAAAAATTGCGAAAAAAACGGAAAAAAATTTTCAAAAATTGAATTCTGGGGGGGGTATTTTGGTTTCTGGGGGGGCTGCATACCCCCAAACCCCCCACGCCCAGGTGTGGTTATGACCTGATGATGAGGAAGATAATGTTTTGAATCATTAGTTTCATATGTAACTTTTTCTATGATTCCCATTTTTATTTGATCTTCCATAATATTCTTATATTTTCTAAGTAAATCAAGATCTTGTTTAAATCTAAATGTCAAAGAATTGAATCTTCCTAATGATGGACCATAATTATCAGGAAGATTTATTTTATTGTTTTTCCACAGCCATTTTACTTCATTATATTTATTTTCAAATTTCACCGTCTCATTAGAATGCTCAAAAGCACAATTGTCAATTTGATATGGAGTGCCTTTAATGCCTATAGTTTCTAGATTATAAAATATTTCAAGATCATTCAGATTGTTATCATTACCTATGTTATTCATTTGAGGTAACAAATGGTTCAATTTGCTACAGATTCACAAAAATTTATTCAAAAATCATTTTACTTTTTTCACTAAGCAAATAACCAATTCATGAGTGAATCAAAAATAATTTAGAGGGTTTTTTTGCACACCAGGATTATTAATGATTCTCAAACGTGATTAACACCTATGAGTATATCAGGCTTAATATTAGAACATATTTCTAAAGAGTTAAAAATATTCTCAAATGGCACTTTAGGACTGATAAAATTCTTGTCTTTATTATCTAACGTGGCGAGTACCATTGTGTATCTTAAGTATAGTGTAGAAGAGGTATAAATAATTCTAAATGTGCTGTCTTCTTGAGTAATGCAACTAAATTACTTCTTTTACTTGCATTGATATTTTTGGAGTAAAAGTATTAATTGATAGCAATCGTCAGTATCTTCATTCTAATCCTAATATTGTTTTTGAGTCATTGGTAATATCTGAACATTGGCTACCAGAATCAAAAAATACAAAAGTATTTAGTGCATTTTAGGAAATTTGGGATTGCATACCTTTATTTCAGAAGTTAACCCTCTGTCTACCATGTCCTATGCCAGAGGCATAATGAATCACTTTTGTGGCATTTTTTTCTGTTCCTACCTTATCCATGTGTCCAAAACTTTGTCTAGCCTCGTTTTGGCTTCAGTTACATTGTTTTTAATGGTGTAGCTCAGAGAGGAGTCATAGAGTAGTGAGAAATAGGCATTTTTTGGCCTATTTACTTTGAAATCACAAGAACTCAAGATGGGAAATTAAGCTTCTAATAAGAAAATTCAGTGGTTTATTGCTTTCCAGCTCTTTAAATGCATCCCCTGAATGTGTCTATACACAAACAAAATCTACTTTTTCTTGTTTTATCATAATGTAGTATTTTAATAGTATTTTAATTATACCTCTTCCAAAAAATATTTTTTACAGAAAATAAGGAACATATTCAGTTAGAGCTTAAAAATTGCATTAAATGAAAGTAATAGCTGTCAGAGAATGTTAAGAAAGCATAACTTAATATGCACTAGGAGCATACGTGGGCAGCAAGAAAATTCTGAGGGGGGGTGCAAAATTTTCTTGAAGGTCAAAAAGGGCCTTAAAAATGGTGGTATGGCGATAAAAACACCATTTTTTGACGTTTCTCATCAAGCACTATCCATTGGCATCAAAAAATTGCGAAAAAACGAAAAAAAATTTTCAAAAATTGAATTCTGAGGGGGGTATTTTGATTTCTGGGGGTATTTTGGTTTCTGGGGGCTGCATACCCCCAAACCCCCCCCACGCCCAGGTGTGACTAGGAGTTTGTGCTATGATGGTGCACTTTGAATGCAAAAACAGGATGGTATGGTAAATGGAGGGTTGACAGAGAAACAGTAAATTTAGAATTTGATTTTAAATGTGAACAGTTAATTGCAATTATATCATCACATTCAATATAACTATCATTCTATTTGTTTTTTTACCTCTACCAGAGGCAAAGAAATAACTTTTTTTAAGAGCATTGTTTGAATTTGCAACAGGATCAAAATTCTCAAACCTTCTCTTTTGAGACAATTTTAACATAAAGCTATATTGTGAGTACCATTACAATATGCACACGGTCTCTTAAATCAACAACTAGTCACTGTCTGACCCAGTCTTAAACATCTAAACATAGTGAGCAATTCTAAATTTTTCTTTTCTGTTCTCAAATGGTTTTGTGTACAAGGCACTGATCATTGAGATGGTTTCCTTGACAAAATGTACATGAATATATTTTATGTTGATTAATTTCTTCAGTCATATTTTTTACTTGCTGCATTAATTTTGGACCATTATTTAATGTTTTACCATTTGATTGAGAAATTGTAGGAGTCTAAGTAATCCTCCCCACATAATTTTTTGATCTGCAGACTTTAAATTTCTGTTATCTGATATTTGGTATAAATTAAAGGCTTCTTCCTTAGGAGGAATAATATGATGCAAGTTTTCTTTAAGTTCATTTATATGCAATACTGCATTTGTTTCTTTAAACTTGTCTACTTCTATAAGTATAGCTGGTGACAGTTCTTGTAATATAACTGTAATTAAAATTAGTTGATCTAAATCTTCACCTAATTATATAAGTTGCCTACAGATTTTATCTATTGATTCAAGTGTGCATTATAAGTCATAGATTTTCATAGTCAAATTTGATGTGTTATGCAATTCTGTGTAGAGTGACCGTTTCATGATGTTAGGGTCACTGAATCGCTTTTTAAGAATGGTTATGACCATACGTGGGCAGCAAGAAATTTCTGGGGGGGAGGGTGCAAGATTTTTTTGAAGGTCAAAAAATGGCCTTAAAAATGGTGGTATGGTGATAAAAACACCATTTTTCGACGTTTCTCGTCAAGCACTATCCATTGGCATCAAAAAATTGCGAAAAAAAACAAAAAAAATTTTCAAAAATTGAATCTGGTCTGGGGGATGCATACCCCCCAAACCCCCCACGCCCAGGTGTGGTTATGACATCTTTGCACTTCACATTAATAACCAAAATTCCCTCTATTGCCTTATAAGCATTTCTTTCAAAGATACTAAGCAAATAATTGAATTTGTAAGCATCAGGTATTTCTTGTAAAAGAACAGAAGATATAAAAGAGCTTAAACTTGACCCAGATTAATGGATGTCCAAAGTAAGTTAGCAATTGAAGTTTTGGTAAATGCATTTGTATTTGTTGAAGTGGCTGGGAAATTTGAATACTTGCAAAAATTGACCTGTCAGTGAATATTTCAAATTTTTGACTAAATCTTTTATCTCAAGTTGTTTTGTTTTAAGCATATTCAAAGCATCTAAGCTAAAGTTTTGCTTTCTAATATATTATCTGTACTACTGAACAACAAATCATAAATCTTAACTTCAAACTACAATTGATCAGCAGAAAGATCTAATTGCAACTTAGCCCATTCTTTAATTTGTTCTTTTATAATATTCAAAAGTGTTTAACCTTTTTAATTTGATTAATGATAATATAATTAAGATCATTAAATGATTCAATCCTTTCAGATGTATTTTCAGTATTTGAGGTGCCTTGAAAATCTATTCCACTTATTCCATGTAAATAAGTTTCCAATGTTTTTGGAGTAATGCAAAATATTTGTCTAACGGGACCTGATCTCTAGACAAATTTGTTTTTATTATCTTCAGTCATCATACATGGGCAGCAACAAATTTCTTGGGGGTTGCAACATTTTTCAAAGGTCAACAAAGGGCCTTAAAATGGTGGTTTGGTAAAAAAACAATATTTTTCAATGTCTCTCATTGAGCACTATCTATTGGCATCAAAAATTTGAAAAAACAGAAAAAATTCAAGAATTGAATTTGGAGGGGGATTTTTATTTCTGGAGGGGGTTTTTGGTTTCTTGGGAGGTTGCATACCCCCATGCCCAGGTGTTTCACTCATGCTCTCACAAATTATTTTTAACCGTCCTTCCAACAAGACAAAGGAAAGAGATAAGCACAATCAAAGTATTATGGAGCAACAAGTCTTAAAGTACAAATCTGACAAATTACTTTATTTTGTATTTAATATCACTAATTTCACATATTATAGATTTATACAATTCATGTGTTTGATATAGCCTTATCTAAATTTTCTTTGTTTTCTTTCTATCCCCACTAACATGGGTGCCAAAGATTTGTTTGGAATTTTAGCAAGAGTATTATTTTTCAAGTATTTAACTTTGTCTTTTGTATTTCATCAGTTAGCTTTTTGCAGAATCGGTGTATTAGATTGAAGTGTCCTTTGGTATCTTCAATATGGTAATCTTGTAACTGATTTTTGATTCAAAGTGATCAGACATTCGTAACACTTTTTCTTTCTCAAATTTTGAATAATGTTCTTTTACTTAACCAAATTATTCATTAAATATGCAGATGCCAACTGAACAATCGAGAAGGCCCTTCAGAGTACAATATATTCCTAAAATGCCAGAAAGATATATATAATCTGTTGATGTATCTTGCACAATGCAAAATCAGTTTTAGCTGCAGTCAGAAACATTTTGTTATTACATATTAGCACTATGAATTTTTAGCATAATTTTACGCAATATCAGGATAACCAGAGGCCTTTTATAACCCTAAAATCAAGATAAATACTCTAATGGGCCTGAAATGGCTTGTAGATCCAGATTCAGCTTTGAAAACTAATCCATAAACTTGAAATAATTTGACTTGCTGCTATTCTCAAAAACCGTTACAAGCATTGCAAAATACTTTTGCCTCCCTGCTTTGTTTGAGCATGGTGGCTCTGAACTGTTGCACACTGCTGTAGATGTTTGAGCTGTGTTTAAGACGCAATTTCAGAAAGAATTCTTCATTTTTTCTGGGGACAAGACATTTTCTTCCTTTCAAAAGGATTGTGCAGAATCAACCCTTGTCCTCTTGAATATGAACCTGTATTTCATAGGTGCACAAGGTCAGGGTCGGCAGGGGGTGTGAACTCCCAAAATCAAAAACAGTAAATTTAACATTCACAAATTTTCTGCTGTCATGGTCAAAATAGCTTATAAAACGTCTTTTTGCATTAATTGTGCATTTTAAAGCATTTTTAATCCCTTTTGACTGCATTATATCACTTTTAACACTAAAAAATGCAAAAATTCTAAGTTTGGGCGTTTTTTGAGTAAAAACTACTTAAAAGTACTGATCTGACCCTAAGCATTGGAAAAATTTTGACATTTTTACAGCTTTTAACCTCAAAAATGGTGCCAAAAACGTTCAGTTAGCTCTAAATTGCAGGATGGTACCTGTCTGGCTGACTCTTCAGGGGTGTAATACCCCTCCACCCTTATGTGCATGTATGCTGTATTTACTTATTAACATTTCTCAAAATGAGTTAACATTCTTGTGTGATTATATATAATTATGATCCAAATATAAATAATTGCTTTGCAATTTATTTGAATATATCTAAACCTAATCATTTTATGCTTAAGCTGCACTTCATTGATACTATTATGCATATTCCTTCTTTATTGATGTTTGAAAATATAATAAGATTTAAATATTTTTGTGTGTATCTATTACACTACATAATTTAAGTACCTATTTTATTATTAATGTAGTATTGCATACAGTTGATAAAGTGTTTTTGACTTAATAAATTAAAATCAAATTACTAATAAAATTAACAATCATAATTGAATTTATAAGGAATGTTTATAACAATGCACAATATATACATTCCGTACCACACCTGGGCATAAGGGAGGTATGCACCCCCCAGAAACCAAAATGCCCCCCTCAGAAATCAAAATCCCCCCCCAGAATTCAATTTTTGAAAATTTTCGTTTTTTCCGCAATTTTTTGATGCCAATGGATAGTGCTTGATGAGAAACGTCAAAAAATGATGTTTTTATCGCCATACCACCATTTTTGAGGCCATTTTTTGATCTTCAAAAAATCTTTGCACCACCCCAGAATTTTCTTGCTGCCCACGTATGTTCCGTACTACTTGCCTAAATTGACCTCACTATCCGACATACAGATAGTGGAAGTACTGTGTTATGAAGCGTAGGATTGCAGATAGCAGATATGTGTATCAGTCTTTTCCTTCCCTCTGCACTCTTTCTATTGTTATTAGCTTATTTGTTAACTTATAAATTTATTGTTCTGTTCTGGTCTCTGCAGATAAGAATAAGGAGTGAAACATGCGTTAAAGTAGCACTTATGTCCACTTACATATATTGCAAATATTCTTAATTCTGTAATGTCTTTTTATTTGCTGTAAATTTTGTTTTATTTTTCCTGTAATTTCTGTTTGTATCACTCCTGAATCATTTGCCCATAAAATCTACCTCGTGACCTCCAAACTTGTTTAAATATATTGAATAAGCTTTTTACCAACCAGTACTTAGTTCTTACCGAGTCTACAGGAAATGCATAATTCATGCTTGTCATATAAAAAATTATGAACAGAGGCAATTCAGATTGAATAGTATAATGAAATATTTTTCAGTTCTGCATATGTACATGCGCAACAGGGAAGTTCTACAATGATTTAACCAAAAAAATTTTAAAGTACATTTCTTGGTCTAAAACACAATGTGTCAAAAATATCATTCAAAGCTTTAAAAAGATGTAAACACTACAGATGAAACACTTGCAACTATGCTTATCCTGATCCCTCTCAGAAATTTCTTGTTGCCCATGTGTGGGGACCCCTAACACCCCACACCCACATGTGTATGCACCTAACATACCTACCCAATATGTATTGCTAAGCCATGCTTGTAACATCTTTTGCACCATTGTGGCTGCACATTGGGTTTGTAATCGGGATTCATTTCTATATTTTTGATTTCAATTCTTGAACTAATAACATAAAATTTAGTTCCAATGTGGACTCGCTTTTTGATAATGCTGCACTTTAATGTAACTGAACTTAACATCAATTAAATGACTGTGAATGTGCTTGGAAAGACCTCTCTAAATCCTGTTAGAGCTTTATTTTTGCTGATACTCGTCACTATAAGTGTTGCCAACTTGTGTGATTGTATTTGCTCATCTTTTGCTTAATGCATGCACCGTAAGAGGTGCTTTCTATCTTTTGTACATTAATGCAGCTCATTGTGTGATAAGGCTTTACAACTGTGAGACATGCTTATGCAGCAGCCAATAAATTCATAACCTAGAGGGAATGTACACCATTGTATTCACAACAGTAAAGTTCAGTAGATGTGCGTGCGTTTCATATGAAACACCTACCCAAATAATCTGTTTTAGCTAAGTAAGCTTGTGATTTTTCTAATGTAATGTAAAATAGAACACAGATATGATGCAAAAGTCGGGTGAAATAATGCCGCTGAAAAGGTCAACTTGTTTGATATACTCATGTACACTTGAATATTTCTCAAGACTGGAATGTCAAGAACTGACTATGCAACCACAGCTAGTCTATCTTGAGGAGGGAGTCAGGCGGTCTGAGGGGATCAAAAATTGAGCTTTTTGGTTTAAATGACCTCAAAAACTGGTATAAGCACTAGAATATCATCAAAACTGTATTATTACACAGTTCCTGGTCAATTAGAAGCACTTCTAAAGAAAATTTTTAACTGTTTTTGGCTTTCATTTTGCTCATCTTCCCCACAAAATTTTCCATTTTTCATTCTGGGAGGTCTAGTTTGACCCACTGCCCCACTTAAATGTCTGATCTGAAGAATATGTGGGCCGCCCCAAAATTTAGGGGTGCAAGATTTTTCAAATGTCAAAAAATGGCCTTAAAATAGTGCTGTGGCAAAAAAACACAATTTTTTCGAGAATACCTCTTGAAGGCGGGTTTGTGTAATGTATAGGTGGGCTACTTTTCCAACCATTGTTCCACATAGGACCGGTCTATTTTTGGCTTTATTTTTTTAGCCCTCTCGTATAGCTGTTCCACACTACTATACCCCATTTTAGGGTCGTTTGTAATATATGTGCTTTAACACTTTTTCCATTTTTAAATATTTTATAACAGTCTATCTATATATTAACATCATTCTGTCTATAAATAACAATTAGTATGTATGTAGATTCAATTTGAAAATGGAGCAGTACTTTGAAGTCATGAGCTCCCACACATTCCTGTTTGTAGGTTTAGGACAACCGCTAAGGCATTTTTGTTGCGTTTTAAGAAATGCCCTAATCTCTTTGAGATTTTTGTACAGATTTTTGAAAAAGCTATTAAACTGATGTTGCATGGCTGTCCTTATGACAGTATGGTAGGCATTGAAATTAGACAGCCAAGCCTCTATACGCCTGTGTTAGTACCATTCACTCAACATCAATACATAAATGCTGACAAGGTTTTGAGTATTATAGAAAAGGTGGCTCAGTCCCAAAAAGACTTTTGTTTAAGTGAAGACTTGACTTTTGAAGTAGTTCTGGTTGACGAAAAACCCCAAATGGGTACTGCTTATGAATCTGAAGCAGGTGACTTTTGCAAAAATGGTGGGCATATATTAAAATCACATCAAACAATAATTTATCATTAGCCAGAGCTCCTGTAATAGGTATAGCAAAGCTAGACAACCGCCCTAAGTGGGAATCTGTTCAAAGAGGTGACAAAGCAAGGCATACTTTGCAAAAGCAACTAGCATTAAAGCTGATGCACATAGCTGATCTCAGCATTGACGACGAGAAGTATGGACTTGAAGCTGTAGACAAAATTCAAGAGAGTCTGCTGCCAGACTACTGAATAAAAGTTTATCATGACAATATTTTGTACTGTCAAGGGCTTGAGGCTGTGAAAGCATACGTGGGCAGCAAGAAAATTCTGATGGTGCAAGATTTTTTGAAGGTCAAAAAATGGCCTTAAAATGGTGGTATGGCGATAAAAACACCATTTTTCGACGTTTCTCATCAAGCACTATCCATTGGCATCAAAAAATTGCAAAAAAAACGAAAAAAATTTTCAAAAAATTGATTTTTGGTGGGGGGTATTTTGGTTTCTGGGGGTGCATACCCCTCAAACCCCCAGTTGTATGTGAAAGTAATTAACTTGCACACTGCTAATAATCATTATGATTTAATTACAAAAATGCCTGAGAAGCCCTAGGTTTGGCTTGCTGGACATCATCAATGCTGTTGGAAAATTGCATTGCCAATGTGCGACATTACAAGCAGGTGCCTATGCTATAACACATCTGATGCCTCTGATAGGCGCTAATTTTTTAGTTTTTTTCATTTTTTTAATTCAATAAAATTGTTTATATTACGCGACTAACTCGCTAGTCTAGGCAATTTTCATACATGCTTTCCCGAGTATTTTTGCTATTTTGATCAAAATCTTGTCATAAATCTAAAATAGGCTCAATTTCATGATTTATTAGGTATTGTTTCACATAAAGTGCAAAATTCCAAAATGCTTTCCAATTATCGAGGCTTTTGCAATTTTCTTTGTATTCTTCAGAAAGCAAACTCCGAAAGCAGGAGCCAATGCTTTGTACATCATGAGAAGTGATGTACCTCGTGCAGGCCTTATCAGCCAACTTGTCACAAAATGATTAAAACTCAATTCACGTTGAGAACTCATTTTGTAGATAATTTTTGTCAGATGTTGCTCATATTTATAACTTTACAAGCCATTTTTTGCTTCTTCAACCTGTTGAGCGATATATTTTTTAATCACCATGTTCCCAGCCTCCTGGGATGCCCAATTATATTCACACACATCTTTGACACATTTGAACATTAAAATACCATTTTCCTGAATTTGTTTCAAAAACGTCTTTTTCAGACAATTTTTTGACATAAATGACATAAATGTATCATGAGAGGGTACATGGGATGCTCCAAATTTCTCCCACATAACTCAATAGGCGTCCGTATTGTCCATCCATAAGGTTACTTTTCCTCATCTGTAAAAGAATGTTTTCTCAATTCAATATTTTCCTCCATTTTTGAAGATTTAAATTGATGAAAGAATTATTAGTATATATAGGTTTTGTGAGACCAAAAGTATAAAACGGCTTGGAAATTACCCCTTGAATGATTAAGATGCAGTAGACCGTGGACCTAGACTATAAATAAATATTTCATCACATGCACTTAAATTGGACAATCCTGGCAGACCATGCTATATAGTGGGCCAAGTAGCACTAGTGACACCCCCTTCTGAGGCCAGCCCCCTGGGCTGGATGCATTTGAAAAAAATTTTGGGCAAAATCCATCCATCCTGGCGCAAGAATTATCAATTTGATGCTATTGCCTCTCCACTCAACAAAATATGTATGTCAATCATAAAAAATGCTTTGCCAATGCGCGATATTACTTGTCTGTTCATTAGCAGTGGGCAGCCACCATTATTTTTCCTATATGTATGTGCCTCAGAATTATCAATCTAATGCCATTGTTGCTTCGCCAATGTGCTTATTATAAATTTCAAACATGCTGCCAATGCGCTTATTATAAATTAACTGCCAATGCGCTTATTATATTCATCATGTTTCAGTCTATGCTGCTTCGCCAATATCACAATAGCACATGTTCATTCGTTGGCTTGCACTTCCCTGCCCCCATGCCTCATCATTGCGCCCTGAGATAAAAGCCAGGGCGCAATGATGAGGCATGGGGAGGAAGTGCAAGCTACCATTTTTGAAGATTTACATTGATGAAAGAATTATTAGTATTTATAGATTTTGCAAGACCGAAAGTATAAAACGGCTTGAAAATTACCGCTTGAATGATTAACATGCAGTAGACCGTGGATCTAGACTATCAATAAATATTTCATCACATGCACTCAAAATGGATAATCCTGGCAGACCGTGCTATATAGTGAGCCAAGTAGTGCTAGTGACTACCCCTGGGCTGGATGCGTTCAAAAAGAATTTGGGCAAAATCCATCCATCCTGGCACAAGCATTGTCAATTTAATGCTATTGCTTTGCCAGTCAACAAAATGCGTCAATCATAAAAATGCTTTGCCAATGCGCGATATTACTTGTCTGTTCATCAGCAGTAGGCAGCCACCATTCTTTTTCCTATATTGAGTATACGCCTCAGAATTATCAATTTAATGCTATTGTTGCTTTGCAAATGCGCTTATTATAAATTCCAAACAGGCTGCCAATTTGCTTATTATAAATTGACTGCCAATGCTCTGTATTATATTCATTGTGTTTCAGTCTATGTTGCTTTGCCAATGTGCAATATTACTTGTCTCTTTATTAGCAGTGGACAGCCATCATTCTTCTTCCTATTTGTAGTACATAGGTATTTCATTCCTTGGCTTCCCTGTCCCCCATCCCTCATCATTGCGCCCTGAGAGAAAAGCCAGGACGCAAGCAGGGCGCTCCTCCGCCTATGCAAAAACACAGGAGAGGCTGCTTCTCTGCAATTGAGCGGGCAGGGCCTATAACACAAAATATAGCCATATATACTTTGTGATGCACCCTAGGGTCACAGCTTATACTACTGTGGTTTTCAGCAATTTTTCCAAACTTGTCAAACAATGTTTTACTTTTTGTGATTTGCCTACCCTAGCTAATCTGTGACAACATTTCAGCAAGCAAATCAAAAGAATATTATGCATACTTTCACGAATGATCAATCAATGAGCATATACTGTGCCGTATAATGCTTACAAATTAAATGTGTGTTTGACGTATATCAGCAAAAATCATACAGTGTAAAGTGACGGTAGTGTCCCCTATCTGACTCTGGACCCTTGCCTAAGCGTGTGCACACAATTGATCCTTAAAATTGTTAAAAATCAAGCATTGTAAACAAAAAATTGATATACTGTAGATATTTCCACAAAACTCTTGTGATAGTTTGCAAATAGGATATTTATTCTACCCTTAAAATTTCGATCCAATCCGCCTTCTATTTCAAAAGTTATAGTACTATATGAGAAAGTGTAAACTAAATTTGAGATACTGTAGGCTACGCGCTAAAATTTTGTATATACCATACCTAGCATATACTTCACATACTTTGAAAATTTTAGCCTGATCCGACTGCTGGTTCTTGAGTTATATTTATTTCAAGTTTTTCCCCAGGGAAATTTCCCTCTATGGAAATTTCCCTCATGGCACTTCTCCCTCCCTGACCCTGGGCTGATGCGCGCCCCTCACCTGGCAGGCACCTATGTCACAACACAGCCTATGCTACAGCATTGCGCCCTGAGAAAGCCAGGGTGCAGATTCTGAGCTCACTTCGCCTATGCTTAAGCACAAGCTATGTTATAGCATTGCTACCTAGGGAAACAGAATAATATTTCTTTTTTGATTCAAAGGAATGTGTTGGCTATTTTATTCAAAATGCTTTCATTCATTTCTTTCTTAGTAATAGACAAATTCGATTTAAAAATCATTGTAATTAAGTAGATATTTCAGCAGGCTCATTGAATTTTGTATGTAAAAAAAGCAGGAAATAAAAGTAAACTTCCATAAAATATGGATTGAACAAAAATATTGACTTATATCACATTGCCAAAAATTTTCCTTAACAAAAATAATGATGCCAAAATTTAATAAAAATTATCTGATCATGTCTTTTAAATCATAGGCACAGACGGATTTTGAGCCAGAAAATTCAGCAAAAATTTTGATCCGCCACTAGATTCTTTGTCAGCAGTCATGGACAAAATTATGGTATGTGATAGAACAATACTTAGATAAAAGCTAAGTTTAAAATAGAGTATTGAACCGTTAAACTATGTACTTGTAAGTACAGGTGAAGTTATAGAATAAAATTTATTGAGAATGCACTCAAATCCCACGCATCAACCTATCAAACACATTGATTCGAACGTTAAAAAACGACTTTTGCAGCCCAGGCGTTTTGGCTGATTTTAGGCAAAAAACGTGCATTTTCCTCCGTTTTTCGCGCCTTGCATTGGAAGCTTACATGCTATGAAGTTTGGGTGTCCAGAATCAAAATCTAAACGTGTATTCTGCATCAGAATATGTATTATATGTATATCTAAGGGCCCAAAAACCTCCGTCATTTTCCCTTCAAAGTTGGCAAACTTCGAAATTAAGAGCACGTTATAAGATAGGCACTAAGAAGGCTTGGTTTCTTAGAACCGCTCTAACTTTGGATTGCTTCATCGTATTTCAATTTGGGTTTCCAGTCTATTATAGTACGGACAATTTCCTATCTGATAGTACCAAATCCAATAATTTAAACTGGAAATAAGTCCCGTCATATTTTAAAAATATCGGAAAAATGTATCGTTTTCAGCCAGATTGGCCTACTGTAGCAGTAAGTAGGCGTAGTATAATAACCCATGCAAGGAGCGCATGACTGCCGTACCTACCTACGCATATATGTCTGTTGCATAAGTATACTTATGTGTATTGCCTTAGTGCACAGCGTGATGAATAGTATACACACACACACACACACACACACACACACACACACACACACACACACACACACAATTTTGGCAATGGCGTGGCGATGCAAGACATAGATTGAAGAAATTGCCCATGGCAGAGTTCTGTTATTATATTTCTTAATTATGAAACAACCAGTACTGAATTAAGTTAATTGATATTAATTGATCCAATTGAATTATTAAATTATGAAGCAATCATAATAATAAATTAAGCTGATTTAGTCATGAATTAGTCTTAGCGCATCAACGACTAATTGATTTTTAAATTTTGGCAAGGTATTGCTTTTGGGTAATTAGCAAATTATTAATTTTTGAATTTTGGCAAGGAAGTGCTTTTTTAGCAATGGGAATATTAATTTTAAGTAATCAACCTGCAATTACTTAATTACTAATTGTGCTCAACTTTAAGAAGCTAGATTTCAAGCAACTGGTGCCAAATTAACGCCTTGTTGCAAAATAAGAGTATGTATCTAAGAAATAAACAAAAGGGTGCTTGTAGAGTAACTACCTTTTTGTAACAATTAAAGGAACGCTTGCTTATTTTAAAATGGAAGCAAAGAAACATAACAATAAGCTCGACTACCTTTTTCCAAGCAAAAAAATAAAATTGATAATTTTCGAACAGAAAGCCTTTATGATAAATTTTGTTCTTTAATTAATTGCTTAGGGTCGCAGTTGTAATTTATGTAGGTATCTGTTTTAATGATTATGAGGTCAGTCATTTTGTGAATTAAGATGGATTTTAATACAATTTTTGAGTCCAAATAACCTATGGTCAAGAATTTGCTGAATATTCTGTGATTAATGCCACATTCTTATTAAAATGCAGAAGACCAAAAGAAGATAAAAAATTTTTAAGTTTATTTTAAATTGCGATAAAATTGAAATTTCTGCTAGATATCTTTCTTTAGCTTATTTGCAAATTAAGATCGAGCCCAACACAATCTTCCAACTAAATGTATAATGTATTTTTTGTGCTTTATGCACAGTGCATACGACAGAAAGATGAAATCATTCAGATAAAATTTTCAAATCTGTTGCTTTGCCGGCTTGGAAAAACTTCTTTAGTTATATTTGACTCAGCCCTCATCCAGACCGCACTCATCAGAGCGATTGCATTTTTGTTGGTCATGAACTAACGTGGGTATATAGAAGTTTGTAGGTAACTACGTAACAAAAGTACGTTGTACGTATTGCATCTAAAACACACAATAAGCGTACAGCAACAGACTGGCCTTCATCTACATAATTTATGCAGTCTGACAATCAGGCTGAATGTGGTTTCATACAAGCTGCGCACTATGCGCCTTTTATTGCGCAGCTTGGGCAGAAAAAAGTAGGATAAGAAAAATTGGAGCCAAAGTTTAGATCAATAAAATTAAAGTGACAAACGTACATACATGCAGCCTGTTCATTCTGCACGCATACAATTAATGTTCTGCACGCGTGTTCTGCGCCCAGACAAAAAATATTACTAAGGAGACGCAATTTAATATCTTCTGTAGATTAAACTGAATTCTTTTGGTTCTTGAAAATGCACTGCAGTAGGTATACTTACATATTAATTGTTTTAAAAAAGCAGCTAGTTTTGTAATTGTTGAAAATCTCATAAAATGTGATTTCATCACCCAAAAGGCCTCAATTTTCAAACAAATTGATTTCACGCTTTGAATATTACTATGCAATGCACCGTACAAACAAAAATTGTTTAGAAATGTAGAAATGATAAATTTGTTAGAATGAAATAATGAATAATGTAAGAATGCGGTAATATTAATTTTAAAATTTTCATTTCTCATCCTTTAAGAGTCATGTAAAAATGGGCCTAATTTTAATCATCTACCTAGCACAGTTATTGAGATCACTGCAATAATACGAAATTACATGCAGGTAATATGAATAGTTTTAAGTTTCATTGTATGTTCATTTCCAGAAATTTTGTTTTGATGCCCGAAAGGTGGTATTTTATCAGCAAAATAGGAGATGCTGTGCATTTCATAGATCATTCAGCGTTCATGCACAATTACGCTCATATGTATGTACTTATAAGGAGGTACATGTAGGTACCTATAAAGCAAAGCCATGCCAATGTGATATGTAGCTCGCTCCCATGCACACTATATCGTTGCAGCATGGCACACAATGCTCATCCAATCATAATTCAGATATGCTGGACAACACAATTTTGGCCACGCCCACTTTGAGATGAGTTTTGAATAGGATTTTTAATGTTCAAATCAATATGAGCGCAGTTCAAATAAGAAGTTACCCGAAAAGCAAATGGATAAACTGTGGGATACAGAACTAAGAATATGTGAGCAAGCATGCTGGCATAATGCTGATGGTTATGATGATGCAGGTCGGCAGATTCCGGGTACCAATTTGCGCACTTTAGGAGAACAACAATTACCAGAATGGCTGCAAATTATTTAGGCTACAAGATTTAAAGTGTATGTCTAAGCATGTTCAAATCATCAATTTTTCCATTTTTTGGTCTATTTTCTATCAAAATTTTGGCTTCATTGGCATTTGTGGAAAAATTTGTACTGCTAAAATTCGTTTTAGAACCTAAAATATCATAATTTTTCCACACTACGCGCCAAATTGATTTAATTTTTTAATACTTGTGCTATTCATGTCTTACTATGTTTATAATGCAAAAATGCCGTTTAAACAAAAAAAATTGAAAGAATTTTCTGGCACTTTGCGCCATATTAATAAATTATGGAGTTTTTATCATCAAAAGCAACTTCATAACTGACTAAAATGCTTTATTGAATGTAGGAAATTCAAAATTCAAAACAAATAGGATGTATTCTGATTGTGATATTTTTTTAGTTGAGCGCAAATTTTTTTTACAAAACATACATTAAACACGGCTATACATGTTTAACTTAAGATTTTCTGCCTAAAAAACATCAGTTTTTCAACACAGGCGCCATATTTTTGACAGTTTTGGACCTCCCAAAAAAGTGGGAAAAGGGTTGAAAAAGGGAAAAATTTTTGGGTCTGGTCCATAATGTCAACTAAATCGCTAAAACGGTGGTTGGAATATTTACCTCATTTGTTTAATTCCTCATTTTGGCACTTTACATGTCTTATGTCACCCACCTGTTGTTGTCATTGATTTTACACATGCATTCCAATTCGATCACCCACAGTATATACTGTCTGTCTTTAATCTCATGCAATCATGTACATGTCTATTTTTTACTTCTTATTACCATGACATTATACGTGTAAGCAATTAACGTATTTTTCATTATTCTGGTGATGACTGATGACTATGTTACAGTGATCATGACTCTCATTGTGTTTACAGAATCAGTCTAGTATATTTGAATTACTCTGTATAAATATAATTATTTAAGTAGTTATGTACATTCAATAGGCATTTATGTATAATTTTTCCGAAGATAAGATCAGAATGAGTTCAGTACTACTTTTGCTCCTTACTTTTTCAGCTGCTCAAAAATGCCTGGAATATGGAAACCGCACCAAGATTGTGTGCAAAAACTTGCATGAATTGGCTGATTTACCCAGAAATGTCAGATCAGTCCTATTTAGAAACAGTTGTGAATTTCAAGTTCTCAATTGGAAAAACTTTGCTGAGAAATACCCCATCTCAATTTAATGAAATTTAGCCCATTTTGCAAGAACTGCTTGAAAATTGATGAGCATTTTAATGGTACTACTAAAATTGAGGGGAGGTGTTTGGAAACCAATATCAAGTGCAGACTTCAACAGGAGCTTACCATAATTTTAAATGAAATTCTAAGCTGTATATCACTTTTGGTTATTTTGACTTTACTTTACTTATTCCAATTTATTAAAAAGAAATTTTACAACATTTCACGAGATGCAATAATCACATTAATCATGCAGCAGTATAATGCCGCTTTCTTTGAAATATTTTTCCATCTCTTCCGCATTCATGTAATGTTCCTTAGCAACATGTGGTGTTTGAGCCAATTGCTTGTCAATTTTTATTTAGGTTTCATTCATAAGTTTGGGGGCATGGCCAATCCTAACCATATGTTTGGCAAAAAACGCTTTCAAATTTGTAATATCCGTGTTTTTAAGCAATTTCTTGCATGTTTTGAACAAAAATTTTGAATAAGCAAGGCCTTATACCCCTTTGGTTTGTGTAGCTTCCACTGAATAAAAATCTATGGATCATTTGAATTTTAATATTTTCAGGGCTAATTGTTCTGCTGAATAAATAGACGTTTCTAAAATTATCAAATGAGGACGCATAATAATGAGTCTATAATATAATTTTTCATTATTAATGCACACAACCTTCCAATAAAGCACAATCAATAAGATCAGCTCTGAATCGATCACATTCAAATTTTGAGTCAGGTAATACAATACCTACCAGGATGAAAAATTAGGTCAGTGACGCAAGAAACATTATATTTCAAGGCAGGAAAATTTTCAGGCTTGTTAAAACAGTTTTTCCCTTACATGTCTTGTAAACTTTGCACAGATTAAATGCATGTCCCATTCCGTTGGTCGCTACATAGTTGTGGATAGAAAATTTAGTGAATTTGGTGTTGAATCCGCATTTTTGTAAAATTTCAATCTGTTTGATGAAGAAAAGGCGGGTGTCCTCCTCATTACTTATGCCAGTACATACTTGCTTGCCGGATCAAAACAGAAGAATTGTAGCTTTGGGGTCCTGAAATCTGAAACTGAGGCCAGGGAATTTGTCTAGCATATGCTAAACCATTTCCTTGCATTCTAAAATGATCTTATTCAAATCTAGAGGACATTTGCAGTTCAGAGACGCAATCAAATTACAGATCTTCATTTTTTTGGCAGAATAAAATTTTGGGGTGTGCAGTGTGCACCCTCCTTATATAGGCAACCCTCTCCCCTGTAGGTCTTGTTCAGACGTGTTCCATATGTGCCTAGCCTGATAAATTATACAAATAGTTATTCAGGAAAGCCGAGTTTATCTCAGCAAAGAAAATTACAAAAATCAAATGGCAAAGCACATTGAAAAGGAAATATTGAATAATATGTTTTAATTTACCCTAAATTTATTGCATTTCTGATATGGGCTATAAATATGAATTCTTATCTTGAAATTTTATACAGTAAACATGGATCAAGGACAAAAAATTAGTAATCATTTATTATTACACCTGCTTTGCCTGAACAGCATACCCATCTTGGCTTTAGGCAGATACTTCTTGTCTAAGCTAACTGCTGAGTACAAACACAAATTAGTCGAAAATGATGCTGAGGCTTTTAGCAATTTTTCCAAGCTTGTCAAACGATGTTTCACTGTTCATGATTTTTCCACTCTAGCTAATCTGTGGCAACATTTTAGCGAGCAAGCAAAACAATATTATGCATACTTTCATGAACAATCAATTGATGAGCATATACTTTACTATATAGTGCTTAAAAATCAATTCTAATAACACGCTAATATTTATAATGTATGTCCCAGTAGTTCTTCTACTATATGGAACCATTATCCGAGCCAGTACATATCTATGTGTGTAAAGTAAAAATGGTTGGGACATAGTTTGCCACCAAGTGGCTTAAGCCCATTGCGCCCTGACAAGGCGCCCAACCATTGCAACAGGTCTCACCTTTCTTCTTCTTGCTCTTCTTCCTAAAAAATGGACAGTGTAAACTAAAGCTGGTATACTGTATATTGCGCACTAAAATTTTGTACATATGATGCCTAACGTATACCTAACATACTCTCGAAATTTGAGCACGTTCTGGCTGCTGGTTCTTGAGTTATAGTCATTTCGATTTTTCTCCCAGGGAATTTTAACCGTAAAATTTCCCCCATGAATTCCCCTCTTCTGGCCCCTCCCCGGGTAGGTCTGGCACAACTGACCCCTCCCTATGCTATAGTACAGCCTATGCTAAAGCATTACGCCCTGGCAGGGCGCAAGCCACACCCCTCCGCCTATGCTATAACACAGGCTATGTTATAATAATGCGGACCAGGGACCCACGGTACTCATTGCAATTACTCTTTATAAAGTATATACTATAATATATTCCATTCTGTTTCACTTGCTAAATATATCAAGTATAATTTAACTATAACACTTTTCATGTGATAAAGAAATTGATATAGTCATTCAATAAAAATTTGTTTTATATACCAATATTATGTTTTGCTCACTGTTAGACTAAAAGTATTATATATTCATTTTTAAAACAATTTAAGCTGTTTGGCTATGTCATTTGGTAATAAAGCATCAGAAATTGGTGGTGCCTTAAAGCCAAATCAGTGGGCTAAAAGTGGAAGATGAATACAAAGATAATTACTTTGTTTCCCAGCAAACCTCGCCATTACTATCCAGAAATTCTATAAACAAATGGCATTATTTTATTGTTTGGTCATTAAATTGTTTAGGTTTTCATGTTCTGCACTCTAAAATTAAATTTTAAGCATTTTGTTCTTCTACTGTAGTAGCATTAATAGGATAAACTTTAAAAGATTGGGGTGCATTTCCACCACATAGGTCACTTCCGCCACATAGTTCATTTCCAGCGCATAGATCACTTCTGCTGCATAGTCCACTTCCACTGTATAGTACAGTTCCGCCGCATATTATGGAATAATTGCAAGTTGCGCTACAATTTGCCAAAGTGAGGGGGGCGGACACAACATAAAATGGTCTTATTTCTTGTAAACTTTGCTGAGATAGTTGGTAAAACTACAATTTCCTACATTTTTCAACACAAGGTCATAAAATAGGTACTTTTCAATAATTTTCTACTATATTGTCTGTAAAAGTGTCATCTTCAGCCAAATTCAAGGTAATTTATGGCAAATAATTCTCACAATGCAAGCCACCTACATTTTTGAGATTGTCTTACATAAAAATGCAATTTCCTCATCAGGCAAATTTGTACTAGCTTCAATACTTGTACTTTAGTCTCACCAATATGAATATATATGGGGGTTCAGTCAGACCCTACTTATCCTCATACTTTTCTGTGTTCTATATTCATGTGTGATTGTATCTGTTGAAAAGAATTTATAAAATCAGTTGCATGGAAGTGCTCATTTGTCTTAAATGACAACCCTATGCAACAAAAATGAACTATTATTAAGACAATTATTCAATGACTAATAAAACATTGTTTTCAATTAATAAAAGCTAACAAATCCGCATTGTTAGCATCAAATTTTTTGACAAAGAAAAGCTCATTCAAAATTCAATTTTTTAAGAGTGAATGCTTGGTAAAATTTTGCCTTACCTCATTTATTGATTGAAGTTTACAGGATGATCCAGAAAGGAACTGCTCATTCAATGCTGCATAATATGGCTTTTGACTATCTAAATAGCCACCTAATAACTAGACTCAGTTATCTAAGTCGGACATAATATTTTCAACTAAATTTTATTTATTACATTTTGTAGTTGGGCATTTTACTTTTTACTAAAAACCTTTTGTTACATTTTGTTCAATTGAATGGGAAGCCATATAAGTTATATGTTTCAAATGCCACATTACTCTGCTCTAAAATGCACTATGTGTAATAATGATTGCAACTGTTCCATACTACTATGTAGCCAAAATGAACTATGCAGTGGAAGTGAACTATGTGGCAAAACTGACCTAGGCGGTGGAAGTGACCCATGCGGCAGAAAAGCATCCGACCAGTTTAAAAGACTAAAAATGCCAAAACTTTGATGAATCATTTAATTTTCATACAGGACCTAATGTATTACATTAATTTGTGGAAGACACTAATAACATGTTTTTCAAATTGGCATGTGCAGTGTTAAGAGTTAAACTCTTTGTTAGTCTTGTTAAATAAATAAGTCTTCCAAATACTGAGGTTTCAGCTTGGCACATGCCACCATTTGCAAAAAACACATTAATGGTATAAATTGACCTGAGTGATATGAATATTTAGCCCTTTCTTAATTGAAGGTGTATGTATTTTGAATCTACCTTGCAGGCATCTCCATTATCAATGAAAAATTGTACTTGTAATATTGTTGCACTTTCAGCATTTTCCTTGAAAAGAAAGAAAGGGGCATATGACATAAATTTTATCTCATTATAAATCTAAAGCATACTTCTTGCTCTATGTGGTTACCATTTAGTAAAAAGTCATTTAAGCTGTTGTGAGTCTCTTCTAGTGCCAATATTTTGGACATATTTACACAAAATGTGCAATATTCAGTTTCTTATCTAATTTGTTTGTTCTAGAATAAAAAGTTATTTAGTTCAGCATATGAAATTTCTCATTATCTCTGAGGCTCAGCACTAACAATCTTAGCAATTCATTAGCACTTACACCATATAATTTGTGTGCTGTGGTAAGGGCATTTACCCCTCCACTTTGCTTGCTTTTTTTGCAAATTTTATTTAGTAAAAATCAGAAATGTCTTCCATTTGCACAGCATTTTTGAAGATATATGATTTCCTTCATCAAAATTTTGGCATATCTATTTACAAGACAAAACTGGTACTTTTATCAGAATTTTATAATTTGTGAACCCATAATAATTTGCTAGCACGTTTTCCATGCTCTTATTATCCAAAAAATAATCAGTGCAATCACATATGAACTTAAAATTATTATTTCTAGCGCAAGCATTTTTGATCATCTAGTTAAAAGAATTGTGCACCATTAAATGCAATGGTTTTTGCGTGAAAAACAAAGTAAGGAGCAACTTTTTAAGTTGGGTAACAATGTCAAAACAAGATTGATCGTATTCAGTTAATACGCATACTTACAACACAAGTTTTCAAACTTTGGGGCGGAAATCAAAAATTGATCAATCAAAATTTTTAAAACAATGAACCTCCTGGTTTAAAAAATACATTGGATAAGTTCAAGAAAATAGAATATCAATGCACAAACTCTAAGATGAATGCATTCAAATATTCAAACTGTAGTTTTAAGATGAACAATTTATTTCAATAAAAATAAGCATTTATTTTTCAAAATGACTTTTGAATCACAGAAAAAAATTCAAAATTAGGAAACTCTTGGTTTGAAAATTAGATGGTCTATCAGCAGTTTGAATAAAGTTGCAAAACTTGAAAAATTTTGCTTGTAAGTTTGCAGTGTTATTGATGCTCTGCAATTGTCCTCATGAGAGCTAAAATACTTCACATTTTACAAACTTTGTTGAATACAGCTGAGCACAAAGACAAAGAAACTTTTCAAATTTAGTGAAATACAACAAAGGTTTTCAAAAAGATAGCACAGAGTTTTACAATTTCTTAAAATACAACAAAGGTTTTCAGAAAATTAGCACAATGTTTTTCATACTCAGCAAAAATACAAGCAAGGTTTTCAAATCTTGTAAAATACAACAAAGGTTTCCAAGAAATTAGCACAGTGTTTTTCAAACTTAGCAAACATACAACCAGAATTTTAAAATTTTGTAAAATACAAGGATAGTCTTCAAAAACCTAGCACAGTGTTTTTCAAACTTAGCAAACATTTTCAAATTTTGTAAAATACAATAAAGGTTTTCAAAAAGACAGCACAGAGTTTTTCAACTTTAGTAAAATACAACAAAGCTTTTCAAAAAATTAATACAGTGTATTTCAGACTTGACATAAATACAACCAAGTTTTTCAAATGTCGTGAAATACAACAAAGGTTTAAAAAAATGGCAGTGTTTTTCACACTTAGCAAACATTTTGAAATTTTGTAAAATACTAAGGTTTTCAAAAAGATAGCACAGAGTTTTTCAAGTTTCACAAAATACAATGGAGGTTTTCAAAGAATTAGCACAGTGTTTTTCAGACTTAGAAAAATACAAGCGAGTTTTTCAAATCTTGTAAAATAAAACAGAGGTTTTCAAAAAATTAACATAGTGTTTTTCAAACTTAGCAAAACTACAACCAAGTTTTTCTAATTTTGTAAAATACAAGGATAGTTTTCAAAAAAGTTAGCACAGTGTTTTTCAAATCTGGCAAACATTTTCAAATTTTGTAAAATACAATAAAGGTTTTCAGAAAGATAGCACAGAGTTTTTCAAATTTTGTAAAATACAAAGAAGTTTTTCAAAAAATTAGCACAATGTCTTCCAACTTATCAAAAATATAAACGAGTCTTTCAAATCTTGTAAAATATAACAGAATTTTTTGAAAAATTGGCACAATTTTCAATCTTAGCATAAATACAACCAAGTTTTTCTAATTTTGTGAAAAACAGTGATAGTTTTCAAAAAAATTTGCACAGTATTTTTCAAAGTTAGCAAAAATACAACATGAGTTTTTTAAATCTTGTAAAATACAACAGAGGTATTCAAAAAATTAGCACAGTTCTTCAAACTTTGCACAAATACTATAGCAGTTTTTCAAATTTCGTGAAATACAATGTAGGTTTTCAGAAAATTATCGCAGTTTTTAAAATGTAGTAAAATTACAACAGAGTTTTTCAAAGCTCTTGATGCAAAAAGACAACCTGAGTATGTGTCGTTGATTAGTTGACTGCTCAATCTTCCTACAGAATAAGCTGCAATTACTGTAATGTAGGTTAGTCTCAAATGTCTGGTTTGTGGTTTTCCGACATTTGCTGCTTAGGAAGTTTGACTTCTTATTTAGCTCCAATAATGCTCATCATGGCTAGCTGAGTAGTTCAGCCGATTTGGGTCAAAGACTGTGCTTAACTTGGGTCAAAATAATGTCAAAAAGTGATATTTAAGCAAAAATGACAATAAAACTGTTCATTAGTGGGGGAATTCCAGGAAATTTTTGACATGTTCAAGAAATGATCAATATGATTGCATGATGCTGTTCTGTGACAGAAAATGAAAAAAATACAGTGCTCTTATTTTTCATCATTTCATTGCAGAAGAGCTCCAGAAAATAAGCGCTTTAAGTGCATCATAAGCTTTTTTTATGTTAAAAATCTTGAAAAAATTTACAAAAATGTTCTATTTCCTAAATAGTGCAGGACAATGTGAAAGCCTTAAAAAGCATGCTATTTTATGGCCTTCACCCGTTTTTATTGGTTTTAGGTAAAATTTTCCTTCTAGATTCACTTCTTCCTGAGGAAAATCCCGGTTACACATATGAAACTGTTGGCATTTGTGTAGCTGGTTCTGTATGTATCAAGATAGCCATGTTATAAGTACATAGTAGTATGTGGTGAAAGCTGCCACCTAAATGGTTCCAATTGAGTCAGGTCAAAAACAAATAAGATAGTGCTCTGAATTCTTCTGTAGATTTATGTGACTGACCATATATTGATGCCAGAATTTAAAATAAGCCTAAGTACTGGGATGTCACTCGCGTTGCTCGCTCCGCTCATTGCATCCCATTACTTGGGCTTATTTTAGACACTGGCATCAACATTTTGGTCCGTACAAGACACTCGCTTATGCCTAATAAGCCGGTAAACTAGCTGAGTTGATTGGTTGAGGTTCTGGGCTTTGAAGTAAGAATTCCACATTTTGAATCTGGATGGCAACAACTTTCTTTTGCTTCATTGGATGCTATGAACTGCATACATACGCCTGTACAATATGAATATGTTAATACATATGTGAACCGGCTACACAAATATTAAACTGTTTATCCAACAATTTCTAATCAATTCCAAGTGCTTTGCAAGAACATTCACAATTTTTAACTGACTATTGATGGCGCTTTATTCAGCACACAATTCTGGAGAGAGGCTCGCCACCATTCAATGGGGGTCAGAAGCAATTCTGAGGGGTCAAACCCCCACCCCAAGAACATGTAGGTACACATCTTTATATCCCCATCCGGGTTTTTTGCATCTCACCCTTTTTGAATATATTTGTGCTGTTTTTTTGCATATGGGCCATTTTTTTAAGTCAATAGGATACAAAACTAGGACCCTCTGATTAGTAGTTCAGAGCTTTATGTGTACAAATCCACTAAATAAACTAAGACTGCGTCAGCTAATTATGTAGGTTTTCAATTTATGTGAATCACTGGAACAAGTTACCCACCCATTGTCAGACAAGCAAAGAACCTAACTCAATTTGAGAACCTGGTCTCATACCCCCAGCCCCCAGAATTCAATTTTTGATATTGTTATTGTTTTTTTGCAATTTTTGATGCCAATGGATAGTTCTTGATGAGAAACAATGAAAAATGGTGTTTTTTGCCACAGCACTAAAAGCCATTTTTTGATGTTTGAAAAATCTTGCATTCCCAGAATTTTGAGGCGGCCCACATATGGTTCAGACCAGACCAGACATGTATGTGGGGTGGTGGGTCAAAGTAGACCTACCAGAATGAAATAATGTAAAATTTTGTGAGTAAGATGAGGCAAAATAAAGGCTAGAAGCAGTTAAAAATTTTCTTCAGATGTGCTTTTTATTGACTAGGAACTGTGTAATAATGTGCTTTTAATGATATTTTAGTGCTTATACCAGTTTTTGAGGTCATTTTAGCCCAAAAAAGCTCAATTTTTGATCCCCTCCAGACCGCCTGACCCCCTCCTCAAGATCAACTGGCAGTGGTTGCATAGTCAGTTTTTGACATTCCAGTTTAGAAAAATATTCAAGAGTACCTGAGTATATTGAGCAAGTTGACCTTTTCAGCGACATTATTTCACCTAACTTTCGCATTATATCTGTGTTCTATTTTATGTTACATTAGAAAAATTGCAAGCTTACTTATCTAAAACAGATTATTCAGGCAGGTGTTTCATACTCCATGAACGCATATCTACTGAACTTTACTGTTGCAAATATAACGGTGTACATTCCTTCTGGGTTAAGGATTTATTGGCTTTTGCATAAGCATGTCTCACAGTCACAGAGCCTTATCGCACAGCAAGCTGCATTAATGAACAAAAAATAGAAAGCACCTCTCACGGTGCATGTCTTATGCAAAAGATGAGCAAGTAGAATCACATAAACTGGCAGAACCTATAGTGACAAGTATCAACAAAAATATAGCTCTATTGTTGTTATAGAGGGATCTTTCCAAGCACATTCACAGCCATTCAATTGATGTTAGGTTCAGTTACAATAAAGTGCAGCATTATTGCAAAGGAGTTTCACATCAGAACTAAATTTTCATGTTACTAATAGGGATGTTCCGGTTCCAGGTTTTTCAAAAAAATTGGTTCTGGTTCCAGTTCTTGGAAAACAAGAATTTTGGTTCTGGTTCCAGTTCTTCCGTAAGTTGGAACCGTCAGTTCCAATTCCACTTCTTCAACTAGAGAACCATTGGTACCAGTTCCGGTTCTCGGTTCCTGTGTTAAAGTATGTACGCTCTTAATAGCTTGACTTCACCGGAACATGTGACAATGTAATCGAAAGATAAATTATTCAGAAAGTCATTTCTATCTGGCAACTGCATGTTCAAATAAGTTTTACGTCTAGTTGACAATCTGCTTATAAATCACTGAATATCATCTATGTGTTTCTTGATTGAAGGCTTATACAAAATCAAAATGCTCAATTCATGACAAAGATCTGCTGCAATGGTGGAAAGAGAAGTCAAAGAATTTGCTGTTTCTCACATTTATAGCTAAGCAGTACCTTGCAGCCATTGGCGGATCTAGAATTTTATTAAGTTTACAGTATCTCAACTTTTCAAAAAACATTCAAAAATAAGTCCTAAAATTTGCCATTAACATGCAAAATGGTGTTTTTTTGGAGTTTTACAATATATACTTTTACAATAAATCACTTTTGACGAATATTTTTTCTTAAAATTTTAAAATTTCTGACAATTTTGTGCTAAAAAATCTATAAAATTCTTTGACTTCATCAGAATTATAGCGCAAAGCATTTTTTGTACAAGGATTTGACATGTACAAAGATGATCCCCAAAAGTCTTTGTACATTGTGTACACACAAATTTTTGGGTACTATAATATGATACAATAGCAATTTTAGTGTGGTAAAAAAAGAGTTGTTCGACTTTTGGTAGTGTATTTCAGCTAATGTATGGGTCTCTAAGGGCAAAAATCACTAAGAATCATCTTAAAACAGCGCAAAGCACTCAAAAATTTAACATTTTTCCTTTTGAAAGCAGTTTCTGCCATTATAAAGATAAATAGAGCACACAATCAGTCATTTCAATGCAAAGCACCATAAATTTCCGCAAATTTTAGACCTTTTTAGTAATTTTTGTCTCTCAAAAAATCTGTGTACATGTACAAAGACGGTCCCAGTAAGTCTTTGCACATTGGGAAAAATTGTTGCCAAATACAAAAAATCATGGCGCAAAGCGCAGGAAATTTTGTGATATTAAGACATATAGATGTCAAGAAGCATGATTTACAGCTTGATTTACTAAATTTATAGCATTTGATGGGAAACATCAAAATTTTCAATTGAACATAGAAGAAAACTATGCAAAAATAGCTGTTTCTGCTGGTAAAATTGTTTTGAAAACTACATGAACAAAAAATGGCTTCCAGGTGGCCAAGATAGTAAATTGATGTCATTAATAGTTATCACCCAGCACGTAGCAATGAAAAAATTTGAGAAATTATGGTCACTGAGAGGAAAAATAATTGCAAATTGTATTTCTATTCTTTATCTCGCCAAATATTTTTGGCAAATGGGGGCGCCCCTCCATCTACCCTCCCCTTAGATTAGACCCTGCTTGCAGCACTAGCTACAAGCGTTCCATTGGAACAGCTGTTCAGTTGCACTGGAATCATTTACAACTTTCTGAGAAACAGGCTACATGGCAAAAAAGCAGAACAACTGTTATTTTTAAAATATAATTTACCTGGAACAATACTAAGTTTTAGTCTGTAAACTTTTGGGTAATGATAGGTTGAATTGCTGCTTCATGTCTTCACTAAATTTTATGAAGATCGATTTTCAACTCTAATTTTAAAAAAACCGATAACCGACTCCAAAAAAGATTAGTTCCGGTTCGGGTTCTGAGAAAATCAAAAAATTAGTTTTGGTTCCAGTTCTTAGAATATCAAAAAATTGGTTCTTGGTTCCGGTTCCTAAAAAATGGTCGGTTCCAGCCGGTTCTGATTAACCGGCACATTCCTAGTTACTAGTTCAAGATTTGAAATCAAAAATATAGAAATGAATCCCCATTACAAACCCAATGTAAAATTTCAACTAATGAAGCAGACACAATGGTGCAAAAGATATTACAGGCATGGCTTAGCAATACATATTGGGTAGGTATGTGAGGTGCAAACCAGACATAAGCATTGGTGGTTAGGGGTCACCACACATGGACAACAAGTAAATTCTAAGGAGGATTAGGATAAGTATAATTGCAAGTGTTTCATTCATAGTGTTTACATGTTTTTAAAGCTTTAAATAATATTTTTGATGCGTTACTGTGTTTTAGACCAAGAAATGTAGTTTAAAATTTTTCTTCTGGTCAAATCACTGTAGAACTTCCCTATTGTGCATGTACATATGCAGAACTGAAAAAATATTTTATTACACTATTTAATCTGAATTACCTCTGTTTATAATTTTCTACATGACAGGCATGAATTACATGTTTCCTGTAGACTCGGTAAGAAGTAAGTACGGGTTAGTAAAAAGGTTATTCAATATATTTAAACAAGTTTGGAGGTCACCAGGTAAATTTTATGGGCGAATGATTCAGTCATAATACAACAGATTACAGGAAAAATAAAGCAAAATTTACAGCCAATAAAAAGACTCTACAGAGATAGGAATATTTGCAATATACTCATATGTAAGCAGCCATAAGTGCAACTTCAACGCATGTTTCACTTCTTATTCTTATTTGCAGAGTCCTGAACAGAACAATAAATTTATAAGTTGGCAAATGAGCTAATAACAATAGAAAGATTGCAGAGGAAAGGAAAAGACTCATATACATATCTGCTATCTGCAATCTTTCGCTTCATAACACGGTACTTCCACTACCTGTATGTCAGATAGTGAGGTCAATATAGGCGAGCAGTACAGAATGTATAGATTGTGCATTGTTATATTCATTTCTTATAAATTCAATTAGTGTAAATTTGAATAGTATATCAATTTCAATTTATTAGTCAAAAACACTTTATCAACTGTATACAATACAACATTAATATTATAATAGATACTCAAATTATGTAGTGTAATAAATTCACACGAAAATATTAAAATCTTATTATATTTATAAACATCAATAAAGAAGAAATATGCATAATAATTTGAATGAAGGGCAGCTTAACCATAAAATGATTAGGTTTAGGTATATTCAAATAAATTTCATGGCAATTATTTATATTTGGGTCATCATCAGTGCTTTTAAGTACTTTTTACTCAAAAACCGCTTAAACTAGATAAATTTTTGCATTTTTTAGTGTTAAAAGTGATATAATGCAGTCAAAAAGGATTTAAAATGCTTCAAAATGCAAAATTACTGCAAAAAGATGTTTTATAAGCAATTTTGACCATGACAGCAGAAAATTTGTGAATGTTTAATTTACTGTTTTTGATTTTAGGATTTACCCGCCCTGCCAACCCAGACTTCGTGCACCTATGAAATACAGGTTCATATCCAAGAGGACAAGGGTTGATTCAACAGAATCCTTTTGAAAGAAAGAAAATGTCTCTCCACAGAAAAAAGAAAAATTCTTTCTGAAATTGTGTCTTAAACACAGCTTAAACATATACAGCAGTGTGCAACCGTTTACAGCCAACATGCTCAAACAGAGCAGGAAGGCAAAAGTATTCTGATAACTTGTAATGGTCTTTGAGAATAGCTGCAAGTCAAATTATTTTAAGTTTCTAGATTAGTTTTTAAAGCTGAATCTGAATCTACAAGCCGTTTTAGGCTTATGAGAGTATTTATCTTGATTTCAGGGTTATAAAAGGCCTATGGTAATCCTGATATTGTGTAAAATCATGCCAATGGTTCATAGCGCTGGAATGTAATAAAGAAACATTTCTGACTGCAGCTAAAACTAATTTTGCATTGTGCAAGATACATTGATAGGTTATATATCTTTGGCATTTTATTAATATATTGTACTCTGAAGGGCCTTCTCAATTGTTCAGTTGGCATCTGCATATTTTATAAATAATTTGCTTAAGTAAAAACTCATTATTCAAAATTTGAGAAAGAAAAAGTTTTTTGAATGTCTGATCACTTTGAATCAAAAATTGATTACAAGATTACCATATCGGGGATACATTAGGACACTTCAATCTAATACACCAATTCTGGGAAAAGCTAACTGATGAAATACAGAAGACAAAAGTTAAGAGATATTTTCTTAATTGAATGATGTGGAATCAATTGTATAAACAGTTTAAACATTAGGTTTAAAAATGCCCTTTTCCGTTCATTTTATGATTTTTGGGATATTTGACCTCAAAGTATTTCACTCCCCTCCATAATAAAATCCTAGATATGTGGCAGAATCATATATGCGCAAGGTTGAACTTTCAGGGGTGAAAACCAAACATTGATAGATAGCTATGTGCTGTGTAAAAACAGTACTATAGCAAAAAAATGATGGAATCACTTCAAAACCTTTCTGAGCATTTTCAGCAAATAATCAGCAAATAAATAGCCTTTTTGTAGTCACAAACATAGCTATATAGCCTTTTTGGACTGAAAATACTTATTTAGCTATTTTTGGAGCCAATAAATAGTTCAATTTAAACTTAGAAAAGACAAATATAAATGAGGCATTTCTGAACTCAAAGGAAGACTACATCTAGTTTTCTTTGCCCAAAATGGCTAAATAGCATATTCTCCAAGTCCAAAAAGGCTATACACCAAAGTTTTTTAGGCCAGAATTGTTGTATAGCTATCAGTTTTTCCAAGCTCAGGGGAATGTAATATCCACATGTGGGTGTGGGGGCATGCACCCTCCAGAAGGCCAAATATGCTCCCTCAAACAGAATTTGATTAATTTTTTTGTTTTTCTCCACAATTTCTTGATTCCAATGGATAGTGCTCAATTAGAAATGTTAGAAAGTAGTGTTTTTTGCCATACCACCATTTTTAAGACAAAAATATTGCTTCTCCCCATGGGATAGTAGCGCTGCCTACTTATGGTATACCCCTATCCCCATGCTCTTACAAGGCCAGAATACGTCACTTGAGAACAACGTCAAGTCATTTTTCCAGCTGCATATTTTCACTTCTTTCAAATCATTGACCAAAAATTAAAAATGTGCGCATATGCCCTGACTTCCTACGGAACTTTTTCCGACCAAGAATAGAACTTGTCTTTTATTGCTACATTGTGCATCATCTAATTTTTAAATAATATCTTAAATTTTTGTTATATACATGTTTAGACAAAGATGTTTGACTTAAAAATTCTCAGCATCCTAAATTATATTTTCAATACAGGGTTGACTCCATATCACTTTTTTTCGTACAAAAACTTAGTGAGTTTTCTGTACAATGAAAAACCAGCTAAAAAGTGCCTAGACTTTCTGTACAAATTGTACTAAGATTGCTCTAAACATCACTGTGCAAACCTCAAAATCTTTGCCTTGGGCAAAAAAATGGTGCTCCATTTGCATATAATTGAAAAGAAAGGATTTTTTTATATTTTTTGAATGCATATTTGTCCTTGTTGTTACTAATCAACCAGTAATGTAGAGTGAATATGTTTGCATGTGCCCTGACTTGCAGCGGCTCTTTTGCCGACCACAAATAAAGCTTTTCTTTCATTGTTGCTCCCTCAGCCATCTGCTTTCAAAAGTCGAGATAAGGCTTTCTCATAAATTGACTTTGCATAGTCTATCTGTGGCGCAATGGACATTCATTGACGTGATGATCCGCATTACTGCATCTGAAGCATGCAGTGAGCTGTCGCATTGGGCATAGCCCTACATGCTCAGTTTGACACTCATTGCATTGCACTTCAAACCGCTTAAAGCACACAAATAGCAAATTTAGAATTTAGAGTGAAGCATTAAGCACAAATGGAATCTTCAATTATGAAATTTCATACTTCCAGTACAAGAAAAAATTTAAAAATTATTATTTCACTATTTTTTGACTGAGGCTAAACATACTGTTCTATTCATCATAGATTGTAGATTATAGACAAAAATGAGGTACGATAACGAGATAATTGGATGAGTCATTAGCATATATACAGAATTTTACATATATAAAATATACAGTATCAACACATTAAGAATTATGAGCTACATATGCATGCGCATACAAGTACATGTATGTGTGTATGTTTTGTCAGCAAAGTTGTCATTAAGCGTAAGCATTCATTTTCTCTACACTTTGAGCATTACAAAAGCCTCACTTTACTTTTTGATGAATTACTTATGTAATCCTTTTTCTGACAGAAAAATAAATTTTGAAGACCACCACTTACTGCTTTGTATACATTAAAAATGCCAAAAATATTACTAAAAGTAGGATTGGGGTCTACCATAATCTACAGGGTTTTCAACTTCAACGTGTATTATTATTCCTAATAGATTCCCCCAGATTATGTGCTTTTCCAAAATATTTGTTGAAAATGTACTATTGTTCTTAGCAATCTTTTGACTCTGATGTGTAAAAATTTCAGCACATCACACAATTAAATATACTAGTTTTTCGACTTTAGTTGAGTTAACTCTAATTTTTTCAAATTTTGACAAAATTTTTCCAAACATTCAGGAATTAGTAGCTAAAGAATCCCCATAAACGCCAAAAAAATAATATTTTTGACACATGTCTATTGATTTTAAGTCTGAAACCAGCACTTTAGAAAAATTATTTGGTTTTTCCCACAGAATTCTCATGGTGTGCATGTCTGCTAAACATTATTTCTAAAACTAAAACTGCTAAAGATCTTGGCAATAAGAAGAAGAAACAGCCATCACGCCATCCTTTTACATGTATACAGCAATGCCCTTAATCACATAATAGGCAATATAAAGCACAAAAACATTTAACACATACGGAAAATAAATCAGTAAAGTATATCATGCAACACTAAGTGTGGGGCTGTTGCCCTCTACAATCCAAAAGTCCTTCCTCCCAATTCTCAGATGTTGTCAAGATTTCTCTCGATTTTTAAGTCAAGGATCAAAACTGGAAGAAAAGCGTTGAAAAAGTATTTTGTCCCAGCAATTTTCTTGTTCATTAGATTTCATTTCAGTTCAAGAAATAATTTTGTACAGCATCAGTTGTATACAAAAAAGTATGTTGCATAGAGTATAAAAGCATCAGAACAATATTTTAGGAATAGTTAAAACAATATTCAACTATTCTTTTCCAACCATACATGCACACAATCAAATGCTGTGAG
Source organism: Mermis nigrescens (assembly GCA_036768485.1). NCBI lineage: Eukaryota > Metazoa > Nematoda > Enoplea > Mermithida > Mermithidae > Mermis > Mermis nigrescens. Next base: position 40,035,497 of record JAVLUZ010000154.1, on the reverse strand, counting down.
AGGGGGTTAATTGAGTAACATTGAGGTGCAGTGTGGAGATAGAGTAAGAGCACAATATTGTTACCTATTTAATGTCAAATTTTGATTCTGAATTTGTCGTATTTTATTCTTTCTTAATATTTTATAGTTAAATTTCCATGTATAATAACAAAAACGACCAAGGAATGACCTGTAACATTAAACATATAGGTAATAATTAAAGATAATGAATGAATTGAACAGTTTAATGCACAAAAAATAAATTTATGTCCTTGAAATTAAACTCTTATAGACATTATTTTACATTTCTACATGATTCAACCAATAGGTTTTGATCAAAAATGGCCCAAGGGGATATGCTTTTTGAAAGCCTTAGAAGGTAATATTCCCATTCCCCAGTGTGCATGTGTGTCTTTGACTAGTAGTTAATATGAAATGAGAAATTCAGCCAACCAAAATATCCTAGCCTTATTACCTTATTGCTTCCTGGCTGTAGAAAATGCAAGAAATTAGAATTCTGTTATGTAAAATTCTTAGGCTTTCTGGGCAGAACAGTGAATATTTTTCACTTAATAACAAGCATAGTTCAACGTTAAATGCAGAACTAATACAATATGCACCCATTACGATGTGATTAACACAGAATAGCACCATACGTGGGCAGCAAGAAAATTCTGGGGGAGGGGTGTGCAAGGTTTTTGGTTTTTCTTGAAGGTCGAAAAATGGCCTTAAAAATGGTGGTATGGCGATGAAAACACCATTTTTTGAGCGTTTCTCATCAAGCACTATCCATTGGCATCAAAAAATTGCAAAAAAAATTTACAAAAATTGAATTCTGGGGGGGTATTTTGATTTCTGGGGAGGGGGTATTTTGGTTTCTGAGGGGGGTGCATACCTCCAAACCCCACGCCCAGGTGTGAATAGCACCACTTACAGTGCAGTCCTCTAGGCTGATTTGATAAAGAATGGTTCAACATACTTTTTGTAGGTAGAATGAGTAGGTACATATTGTATATGCATGTAGCACGTCATTCCACTTGACCATTATTCAACAGATCTAAAGAAGAAGAACCAACTAGACAAAATTGTAAGTGAGCAAAAGCAAAGTCACTTATCGTTCATCTTTACCACTTCATCTTTTTTGACATTAAAATGAGATAAAAATGAAATAGATCAGACCCAATAATCATAACAGAAGATCAAAAAATGAAATTTTCCAAAGTGAAAATTGTTAGAAATGCATTGCATGAGGAACAACAAGGCTTGGATCATACATGCTCAAAGGAGGGGATGATTGAAGCATAATTTTTCGAGGTAGAATGTTCAGGAGAGGTAAAATCTAAAAATTTGAAGCCAATAATTTTATATTCTTGCCTTTTTTGCAGGTCAAATATGAAAAATGTCTAAAACATCCTATAAAATTTGTATATGTGTGAAAAACTGTATTTCTTAGGTTTTCTTGCCAATTCTGACTAGCTTTGTCACGTTTATAAATAACACATATAAGAATCCGTCAAAAATCTTGACTTTTAAGATCATTTGAGCATTTTATGCGTACACAAAACAGATATGTACTAGTTGGCGCAAAGCGCAAATGATTTTTGGCATCTTTGCTACTTTTTTACCCAAAAATATATTTAGCCCTTTTTAAAGTTGAGAAAATAGCTATATATTCTTTAGTTTTAAAACTGAGAAAAGATAACTATATTGTATTTCTAGGCTCACATGGTATGTTTCTAAGTCATACGAGGCTATATACATACCTAAGCATAGGGGTTGCACCTCCCAGAAAACAAAATCCCCTCTCCCAGAAAACAAAACTCTCTCCCATCAGAAACCAAAATACTTCCCCTAGAATTCAATTTTTGAAATTGTTTTGTTTCGCCATATCACTATTTTTAAGGTTAGTTTACAACTTTTGAAAAAATCTTGGGCCCCCTTCCTCCAGATTTCTGGTGGAGCCCACCTATGGCTATATAGCTCATTTTCTGAGGACAAGAAGGCTATATAGCAGTGTTTTTGGCTGGCAGTATAGCTATCAGTTTTTCAGAGCGCAGTGGTTTTTCAGAGTGCAAAAAAGATAAACAAGGCAAATATTCATAATCACATGGTTGCTAGCTTCTTACTAGCAACCTTGAAATCAAACTGTTATAGACATTATTTTACATTTCTCCATGATTTGACCAATAGGTTATCATCAAAAATGGCCCAAGAGGATATGCTTCTCAAAAGCCCTGGCAGGGAATACTTGTATTCCCCATTGTGCTTGTGTGTCTTCAACAAGTAGTTAATATGAAATGAGACATTCAGCCAACCAAAATATCCTAGCCTTATTACACTATTGCTTCCAAGAAATTATTGTTCTGTTAGGAAAAATTCTTAGGCTTTCTGGGCAGAACAGTGAATATTTTTCACTTAAAAACAAGCATAATTCAACATTAAATGCAGAATTAATAATACAATAAGCACCTATCATGATGCAATTAACACAGAATAGCACCACTTACAGCACAGTCCTCTAGGCTGATTTGATAAAGAATGGTTTAACATACTTTTTGTAGATAGAATGAGTAGGTGCGTGTTGTATATACATGTAGCATGTCATTCCACTTGACCATTATTCCACGATCTAAAAAGAAGGAGAACCCACCAGACAAAATTATAAGTGAGCAAAAGCAAAGTCACTTATTGTTCATTTATGCAGCTTCATCTTTTTTGACACTAAAATAAGACAAAAATGAAAAAGATTAGACCCAATAATCATAACCGAAGTTCAAAAAATAAAATTTTCCGCAGTGAAAATTGTTACAAATGCATTGTATGAGGAACAATTGGCCTGGATCATATATGCTCAAAGGAGGGGATGATCAAAACTCTATATAGCCAATTCTCTTAATAGATTAGGGAATTTGTGTACGCTTGCTTATTTGAGTAAATACACTTTTGCTGTTGTTCTGAATCTATGAACAGGAATGGAAGCAACTTCATCCACTGTGCAATATTTATTAAGATCTATTGTGATGCTTGTATCTTTGTTATTCAACTTCTTATTTATAGACATTCATTTACTGTACTGTATATACCCAAACATGTCCAAGTACATTTGGATGTGCCTAAATGTGTCTAGGGCATGTTCAAACTTGATATGAAAAAGTTCAAGGACAAGAACAAAAAAATTTTCAGAAAAAAATGGAAGGAGTTTAGGAAGTCAGAATTTTATTAGTAAGAGAAGGAATCATGCAGAAGGTCTACTAACCCTCCGTTTACTGTGTCCTGTGCCGGAGGCATAATGAATCAGCTCTGAGGCATTTTTTCTGTTCTACCTTATCCATGTGTCCAAAATTTAGTCTAGCCTCGTTTTGGCTTCAGTTATATCATTTTTAATGGTTTAACTTGAGGAGGAGTTATAGAGTAGTAAGTAATAGGCATTTTTTGGCCTATATACAGTGATATCATAAAAACTCAAGATGGAAAACCAAGGTTCTAATAAGAAAATTTAGTAGTTTATTCCTTTCCAGCTCTTTAAATGCATCCCCTGAATGTGTTTAAAACAATAGGAATCTGCTTTTTCTTGTTTTTGCTTATTGTTAAACAGGTGCCTAATCTCATGCATTGTGGTTAGTTTTTAATTATACCTTTTTAAAAATAATTTTCACAGAAAATAACATATATATTCATAAAGAGAATAAAAAATTGCACTAAATGAAAGTAATAGCTGTCAGAGAATGTTAAGGAGACCTAGCTTAACCATAGGTGGGCAGCACCAAAATTCTAGGTGGGTGGGGGGAGCAGAGAAAATTTTCAAATGTAAAAAATAGTCTTAAAAATGGTTGTATATGGCGGAAAAAACAATATTTTTTGACGTTTCTCATTGAGCACTATCCAATGGCATCAAAAAATTGCTAGAAAAGCAGAAAAAATTTCCAGAATTTGAGTTCTGGGGGGTATTTTGATTTCTGGGGGTATTTCAACTTCTGGAGGGATGCATACCCCCCAAACCCCTCCCACGCCCATGTGTAAGCTTAACCCTCCCTTTACCATCATGTTTTTCCAGTCAAAGTGCACCATCATGGCATAAACTCCTGTTGCATATTAAATTATGCTTTCTTGGGATTCTCTGACAGCTATTACTTTCATTTAGTGCAATTTTTTATGCTCTTTCTGAAGTATGTATGTCATTTTCTGTGAAAATTATTTTTTAAAGGGGTATAATTAAAAAACTAACACAATGCACAAGAATAGGCACCTGTTGGACATTATGCAAAAACAAGAAAAAGTAGATTTCTGTTGTGTTAAACACATCCAGGGGATGCATTTAAAGAGCTGGAAAGGAATAAACCACTAAATTTTTTATTAGAACCTTATTTTTCCATCTTGAGTTTTTGTGATATCCTTGTAAATAGGCCAAAAGTGCCTATTTCTTACTACTCTATAACGCCTCTTTCAGCTAGACAAAGCTCTGGACACATAGATAAGGTAAAACAAAAAAATGCCACAAAAGTGATGCATTATGCCTCCGGCATAGGATATGGTAAACAAAGGGTTAATATGCACTAGGGGTTTATGCCATGATGGTGCACTTCGACTGCAAAACCATGATTGTAAACAGGGTTAAACCACCCATACAGTTGTGTGCTAGAATCTCAAGTGGCACATGTGCACGCTGATGGTTCAGTTGTTATTTTTGTCGAAAAAGCATCATCAGAATGTGACTTTTTTGAAACTAGCAGGGTAGGTCCTACATGAGCATTCAAATATGCCCATGATGCTGTGAATACAAATGCACCATGCAAGAAGCTAGCAACCATGCGATTATGAGGTACATGGAGCAGGATGTAGAAGCGCACAGGCCTGGCTGAAATTTGTTAAATACAAATCTATGTGTATGGTAGGCAAATAGGCTATTTTACAGGTTCCTGAAAATGTCTTCCCTGGCAAATTAGCCTACCAACATTTTGTCAACAAGCTCATCAAAAAATTGCCATTCAAGTTAGTTTCTGAGTAAGTCAGCTTAAATTCATTGTCCTTATTATTTATGCCTTTTTAAATGAAAAATTTGTCAACTTCTTTGACTGACTCAGTGAATGACTCTCTGAAAACTCCTGAAAATTGGGCTGGAGGTCTTAAAAATAATAACAATTTTGCATTTATATGAGGTCTTCTGACCTGCTCATGTGGGGCATCTCCTGAATTCTATTACCTAAAAATACGCATTTTGAGAGTTTTACTTTCATATTGACTCCATTTAATCTTTTCAAAAGTAAGTCCAGGCGGTTGATCATTTCTTGGTGGTTTGGAGCAAAAATTAAGATGTCATCAAGATAAACGAGGCAAATATGCCAGCGTCTGACCCAGTTCTCAAGAATGATTTAATGCATTTTTGGTGCTACTTTAACCTAATTTACAGTAATACAACAAATTTCAAGCATTTCAGTCAAATTGCAAGTAGAGAATTGCCAATTGAGGATGATTTAATGCATTTGGTGCTCTTTTAATCTTATTTACAGTAATACAACAAATTTTGCGCATTTCACTTGAATTTGAAGGAAACAATCGCCAATCGCCAATCAAGAATGATTTAATGCATTTGGAGCTACTCTAATTCAATTTATATTAGAACAACAAATTTTAAGCAGTATAATTGAAATCTTGAATAGAGATTCGCAAAATTGCAGTCAGATAGTGTAATTCCATCTAATTGAGCTTTATTCTCAATGAATGAACTACTGCTTCCAAAATCAAAATTTATTGGAAAACAAAATGAAATAGCTAAATATGCATCAAATAGTAACAATTTTTTGGTTTTCTAAATTAACTTAAAATTTGTTTTTTTTGAGAATGAAAAAGGATAATTTCACTCAATCTGTGCAATTTGCTGTCTCTCAGGCTTAAACCTAGCCTAAATGCTGCTAATTTGTTGGTTTATTAGTAATCCACAGTGATTAAGTGATATTGATACTGAAATTTAACTTAATTGATTGACAATTATTGAAAAATAAATATAAGCAATATAAACCACAGAATTGTGACATTTTTTAATTTAATAAGTATTAAGCTGTCTTAATTGAAGAGCTACAACATCAGCAGAAAATCGGCCATGTCCAACATGATCTGATTCAAAAACTACTAGATCAGCAAAAAATTGGCTATGTCCAGCTCTGCAAAAATTGGTTATGTCCAGCTTTGCAAAAATCGGCCACGTCCAGCACGTTTATGGCCAGGATGGTGTGCATCTCAGGCAGGAAAAGCAAATTGCTGCTTTTGGCCAAGACAATGCACACCACTGGCGGGAAAAGCAAAATTTTCTATCAGGGGAGATGTGGAGCGTTCTCAGTGGCGGAGGAGCAAACAAATTTTTTTTAGGGATGAGATAGACAGAGTCTATGGCCGGAAGAGCAAAACGTCATTTGTGGCCAAGATGGCGCACATCTCTAGTAGGAAAAGAATAAAATCGGCCAGTAAAACTGCCACCGAGATAAAATGCCTATCCGGCCAAAAAGTTGTCACTTTCCGCTCAGGACTGTGCATGAAAATTAGAAAACCGACAAAGTATGGTACATTAACATGGGCAGGGCCGGCTCAATCTGCTTACCAGCCCGTTGAGTCAGGAAATTGGCATAAGACACAAGCGGTTCAGATGAGAGGTTTAGACAATCTCTCAGCTGACTGCCTGTGCATTTGGTTTGCCCTAGATCTGCCTAGTGTGTTTCTTGTCTGGCGGGAGTTGCTCCACATTTGTGGGTGCTCTGGAAGAAGGGCAACTTTTAACCGCATCGAGATCCATCAAGTATTTAAAAAATTATAACCTAAATTTACCTTGTTACTTGTGGTGTAAACCACTGGCACATTGCTCTACACTACTGACTCACCTGCCTAAACTGCTGACTCATGATCTAAACTGCTGACACACGGTCTATCAAGACCCTGTGTCAGTGGTTTAGACAAGTGAGTCAATAGTTTAGAGCACTGAGTCAGTTGTTTAGATGAGTGTGTCTACTCTTCAACAATGGCTAAAGTGCTCACAAATAGATTTATGCTCTGCTATTTTTAATCAAGTATGAATTATCAAATTATGCAAAAATTTATAAGCATCTAAAGACATGGTCAAAAAGTAAGACTTATTTTCATAAAAATATTTGACAGCATCACAAATATCTTTCATATTGATAGCTTTGTCGTGCTGCACATCTTCCATGAGTTTGCTTTCAAGTTTCTTCATATCTTTATTTGGTTTGCCAAGATTGCAGACCAAGACAGCAAACAAAAACATGTTGCTAACTTTGGTATATGGCTGCACATGAGCCCGGACTTTTGGGTGAATATGACCGGACTTCGAAAAGTCATATTGGTACACAGTTCTGAATCAAGTAGAGATAGAAGATATGATACTCTACTTTAATATCTGTACTTTCTATTCTGATTTTATTTAGACTTAGCTTCAAGAGAAATTTAAAACAAAGTCTTTTGCAAATGACTAAAAGGGAGAATGATTTTTAAACTCTGCATTGTATGACTGGAAGTTCTTCAAAAGTTCTTAATAGCAATAGCATGTAGTCTTATGTTGCTTGCTTTATTGTAAAATTATCTGAAACATGTTGTTAAAAAATAATTTGATACTAATCAATGTCCAACTGATGATAATAGCACAGTAGAGAAAGTATTTGCAAAATCATCTTCTATATTTATATCTTCCTCAATTTCCTTTAAATCCAATTGTTCTTAAGATCCCATTGTTGTTGCTTTAGGTCATGTTCAGTTTTCATTAAATCAAATTGCTCTTTAAAGATTGTGTCATTCTTCCTTAAATTGATTCCATTTCTGAATCCTATTGGTCTTTAGATCCCATTGTTGTTCTTTTGGATCCTGTTCATGATTCTTTAGTAAAACTCATATAAATTTATATACAATACATTTATGAGATGAAGATATCTTTGCAAATATTAATAATCTATAAGTTGCAGTGGATGTACATACGTGTCACTGATGAAAGTGGCATTCCCAAAATTGATCAGATGCGGCCTGCAGCTTTCGTCAATCATGAAATTGTCTGCTTTGATATCATTATGCAAAACTTGGCTTTCATGCAATTCTTGATGCAATATGCCATTGAATATATGACCTTCTCCTCCTCCAGAACCTTAGTCTTAAACAGTCACTTAACTGTGACAGGTTTGGTTTTGTACAAGTACAAAGGGAGGATTATTCTGCTCTCGGCTATGTCAGCTGCCTTAGCCCGACAGATTCTGGGCTGGCTCACTCACAAAGTGCAGTGGACCATATACTCGTGCAAGAAGGCTTCACACAAAGGAAACATCTTCACTGCAACCTCCTTACCCATGTACAGGCCCTTGTAGACTGATCCAAAACCTCCCTTGCCTAAGAGACAATCATCAGAGATGGTGTACTCTGATGAATTGACCCTGGCAACCCTCCCAGAGGAAGGCTGCAGCAACAAGGGACCAGTTTGAGTGGATATGGTCAGAAACTTAAGAGGACTGTACTGAACGGACTTGGCACACTAAAAAGATGAAAAACAATTGGAAAATTTAGAAATAAAAGTTCAAAAGCAGTAAAAATTTTACTCAAAACAAAGCGTTTAATGCTTCAGCTATTATGTCAGCGGATGAATCATTGGATGTCTCACATTGAGAGGCCTAAGAAAATTATAGAGTTAGATTGCAATCAGTTTTTGTAGTTTTAAGTAAAAAGTAGGCTACCTCGTTAATTTAGGCTACTATTTGATCACAAGAGTCTGGGCTTGCAGTTGGAAAGCTAATTTTGAAGGATGGCCTAAAGTGAATACTATTTTGTAAAAAAATAATGATAAGAATTCAAAAAAACAACTTTTTAGAGATGTTGAAAAGACCACAAATGACCTTTCTATCCCTGGACTTGCCACGCTGAATCTGAGGAAATGTTGAAGTGAGGACTTGGGAGATAAGCTTAGAAGAGGAATCTTTGTCCATTTTGTCCATAGTTTTTGCTACAACAACATTCAGACATTTGACGATGTCAGTAATTGACTGTTACAAAGAGAAGAACAAAATTAGGGCTTTCTTATCTAACAAAAAACCTACTGCTACTTACAAACTCATTCTAATCAGTGTCAACAACGTACAAAGCCTGTATTCCTGATTGCCTGTTTTTCAGCTTTGCTGATGCAAGGACGATGAGTTGAGGACATCCTATAAGTTCCTTAACATATTACATTGATGTAAATACACACAATGCCTCACACTAATGTGAAAAAATCATAAAAAATATTATGGGCAATGTATTGATTGGCAGATGTGATAAAAGGCAGTCTTCACATTGTTTTTGTGTTTTTCAAGTCCTTAAAGATAAAAAGCCATTTACAATAGCTAAGTATTAAGCAGAAAGTAAAAGGATGATTTAATAGTCACATTGCAAATACTGATCAGTAGTAGTTTAACAATGGGAAATCCTTATCTGAGGACAGATATATTTTACGAGACAAATTGAATGAATTAAAGAACCTAATTGCTCATTTAAAAGTTGGACTTTTTAACAAAGAATTTCACTAAAAAATTTGCAGGTCAGAAACACTTCTTCAAAATGTTGTGCAGCATCTGAAGCTCCTCTTAAAACTTTTCATCGCATCAAGAATTGCCAATTATTTAAAAATGTATAACCTGAATATACTTTGTTCTTTGTGGTTTAAACCACTGACACTTTGGTCCAAACTGCTGACTCATATGTCTAAACTTTTGACTCATGTTCTGAACTGTGTCATTGACACTGATACTAATGACACTAATGACACACAAATCTCTGTTAAATTTTAAATCATACAGCATAAGCGATGTTAAAGTAATCTGTGGTGCCATGACTTTTTCTTCACATCCGCTTAGATAAGACTTTAAAAACAACAAATACATAAGAGCTTTGATCAGCTTTTTGAGACACTCAATATTGCCCAAGACAATAATGGCAATGGCATAATGTAAAAAGGTTTTAAAAACGGTCAGTGCCTTTTTACATTTGATTTGACTCTAGACAAAGATGATGGCGGACATTGGGATTCAATTAGGGAAGGTACAACTAGCATTAAAATATCATTTGCCAAAAAAATTCCAATACCGATATTGAAGTAGTTCTTTATGCAGAATTTGATAATTTAGTAATGTTAGATAAGAACAGAAATGTAATATACGATTATAGGCTTAAAAATGAATACTATTCAAGTCTTTAACCTTTTAAAAAGCAATCAAGCAGTTGGTCTAACTTACTTGGTGTTTTCCTGGGCATAAATTACAACCTATTTTTAGCAAGCCTATTGCATTGATAATGAATATGAACTTGATTGTTCAAGCTGGTTTGCATTAGACACCCATGCATTTTTAATTTTGAGACACATGACTCCTGCAACTATTTTGACAGCTGTGGCTTAGTGCCTGATAACCATACACAAAATTATATTGTACAGTATGCTATAAGAATTTGAGCATAATAAAAAATGCATGCAGCAGCCACTAATATCTAATTGCAGCCAAATTTTTGTTAATTTTGTTAATCTGGAGGTACAGAGAGGTACCCATAAAACTAATTCTAAAAAGTTTAGAAAAATCTATGCTGATGAACTTGTAACAGGTTTTTTGAATAGTCTATTTAAGATAAACACCTCAATCATAGATTAAGATTTTATCAGAATCCAAATTTGTCAAAAATGGATTAAAATGGAATGTACACCATTGTATTTGTCTAGAAGGGATCAAATATACTTGTATAGAGTATAAAAGCATTAAACAATATTTCAGAAAGAATTAAAACAATATTCAACTATTCTTCTCCAACCATACATGCACACAATTAGATGCTGTGAGAGGGGTCAATTTAGTAACCTTGAGGTGCAGTGCATAGATAGAGTAAGAGTACAATATTGTTACCTATTTCATGTCAAATTGTGATTCTGGATTTGTCGTATTTTATTCTTCCTTAATATTTATAGTTAAATTTCCATGTAAAATAACAAAAACAACTAAGGAATGACCTGTAACATCAAACATATAGGCAATAATATGAAGATAATGAATGAATTGAACAGTTTAATGCACAATTGAAAAACACTGTGTGAACTTTTTTGAAAACTATCCTTGTATTTAACAAAATTAGAAAAACTTGGTTGTAGTTTTGCTAAGTTCGAAAAACACTATGTTAAAACCTAGAAGGAATGTACACCATTGTATTTGCAACAGTAAAGTTCAGTAGATGTGTGTGCATGGTGTATGAAACACCTACCAGAATAATCTGTTTTAGATAAGTAAGCTTGAGATTTTCCTAATGTAATGTAAAATAGAACACATATATGATGCAAAAGTTGGGTGAAATAATGTCGCTGAAAAGGTCAACTTGCTCAATATACTCACGTACTCTTGAATATCTTTCTAAACCGGATAATAATTATAATCTGTATCCCACTACATTCCTCTTTTTTCTTTTAAGAATTTTGGTCAACTTGATAATGTATGATCAATATGCATCAATTACATGCCAGTAGAGGAAATCACTTTTAGTATAATATCAGAGAATTGTTAAATGAAAGATGCAAGCTTCTATGTGAAACAGATTACATGTATAGTAAGTACAAGCATAATTTAAGTGTTATTTCATTCACTCTGGTTTTTCATTGATAAATGTCAAGCATTATTATCAATGGTGTCAATATACTATGTATGTACAATCAAGCAAATTGCAAAACAATCTGTCAAAATAACAGCAATGGAATGATACAGGCATCAACAGTATTTGCAAAATAATGTCTAGAAAAGAAGAATGCACAAACAATATATATCTTTACCTGTCCAAATGCAAATGAGTACAAAAATTTATTTTGAAAATCTTTATTCTCTGCATTTTAAAACAATATTAGGAAGTTTGATAAAAAATGTTGAAAAGTGGCATTTGCCATGATATTGTCAATTGATGAAGCTTTCCAATTTTTTAATTTGTCACAACCTATGATTACACATGTAAGGGTAGGGGGAGTGAAACACTTTTTGCAAGGATGAACCCCCAGATTGTATTTGCCTATGTCTAAGGGAGCAGCTGGATGTCTAGAGAACTGTACATCCTGCCTGCTGTCTGGCCTGATTATATTCCTGGCATATGGGGCATAATTGTACTGAAAAATAAATACACCCAGAATCTGTCATGAAGCAGTAATGTTCTGAGCTGCTTTTTTGACAAAAATAGCACAGCTTGAGTGTCAGTGAATACATGGGTAAAGGAAACTTATGGGCACACAGATCAATTAGAGCTTTGATCTTCCTTTAACAAAATCCAGAAGCAGAAGAGTCCATTTTTTGACCACTCAGTTAAGCAAAAATTTCAAAAATGTTGATTTTCAAATTTTCAATCCCTTTTTTACTTTCTGAGATGATACTATGTTTAGCATCAGTAACCTTGTTCTGAGCACATTTTTAACAATGCATACTTTTATTGGGAAGTTTCTCATATAGATTCATAAGTTGATTTGTTGACTAACCCAACTGTTGAATTTTTTATGGAAAACTGTGCCATTTGACTGAATATTCCAATTTTTCTTCCTTTTTTGTGAGTGTTTAAAACTTTTTCTACTATGTAAACTTCATCAATAATGTTAACCTTTTGTAGTTCTCGCTCATATAATATGCTTTCTAACTTCTCACCCATCTGATCCTTCAGTGTGTAAACTGGGGGATTGCATTTAATTTTTTTTCCTTTTCGAAAGTTCTCTTAACCTTACTTATGTGAACTTTATCTCCTACATTTAATTTAAAAAATACATTTTTATTGTCAATTTTGAATGCTTTTGTAAAATTTGAGACTGATTGTTACTATTAATATTGGCTGGATTGATGCCTTTTGTACAATGTTTTGTATTATTGTAACCTCTAATTGAATCATCTAAAATATTAATGTACTTATATGTGTTATGTTTCATAAAGTAATGCCACATGCATTCTTTCAGAGAGCGGTTGAAATGCTTGACTACGCATGCCTTAGGCCCACTGTTTGTTCTGAAGAAATCAATATCATTTTCTTTCAAAATGGCTTTGAAATTGCTCATTTAAATATCATGCGCCTGCATCACTTTGCACCTTTTCTGGTTTTTGACCTTTATCTAAAATGACTTAGAAAGCATTGAGACTCCATGCTGCACTTTTATTTTTATGGGTATACTCCATGCATACTTGTTTCAATTATACTCTTTAGAAAAAAAATATAATTTCTTTTCAAAATTATATTTTTTCCCATGTACCCTGTTTGAGGATTGTAATAATTTTTTTCCATAGTTCAATAGAAATATAAAGCGTTTTTGCCTTTAATTCCAGTGCAAAAAATATTAGTACACTTTTTGCAAAATTTGACTACAATTTTTAATTTTTTGTTTTAAGAAATTTTTAAAATACAATCATCACATTCAATAACAAAGCCTATATTGTTAAATTTGGCTGAGATCCTTCTGAATGAAAGTACAACATGTACTTATCTTGCTTGATAACATCAATTTAGCTTGAGCATTTCTCACGGAGTAAAAATGAAAAACTTGGAGACTTTTTACCTATCTTCAAAACCCGCTGTTCACAAGCAGGTTCAAAAAATCTGCAATATCTCCATTGAAACTATGGTTTCTTATGCAGAAAATTACAAATCTCATAGCTGGTATTTTGATTTGGGCTTCATTGAACACTGCACGCAATTGACTAGATCCATTTCTACTTGACCTCAAGCTACTTAAATCTCTATGCAACTTTTTAATCTGTTTCTCCAAAGCTTGCACAAACACTAGAATAGATAGAACAATTATGAGAACAATACAACCCAAAATTTCATTATAAATAGGTTGTAGGTGGTACCTATCAGTTTTGCAAGTAACATTCAACATTTCTTTATCATTTTTGAACAGGAAAACCTTATATAACTGCATGCTTCTCTGCCACTGCAAAATGCAGCGCCCAGTGCCAGCGCAGAGTGAAATTAAGATGTTCAGAAGAGCAATAATTTTGGAGAATGATCTGATTCTTGCCTGCTCTCTCCTTTTATACCTTCTTAGGCATGATTTTTCTAAGGACCAGGCAAAACTGGAAAACACCAGAAATTTCTGGTTTTTATAAGTTTTTGTTTTCAAAGCAGATCCTATGATGACTCATTGTCTGCAAGTCAACATGCAGTAAAGCAACATGGCTGATGATCTGAACTAAAATTTGAATAGGCTGGAACAATAGCATGGGGGACGCTGCTAGCTACTTATGCAAATTAGGTAGGAGGTAATGAAAATGAATTGGTTTTGCCTGTCCAGAATAACCAACTGTGCATTAAAAAGTTTAGCAATTCACACCTATACTCTTGTGCTTTATTGTTTAGTAGTATGCCCCATTGCAAGCACTTTGCGCCTATAATTTCACAGTCTCTATGCCTAAGCATATGCCATGCTTAAGTACAGGGGGATGTAGGGGCCGGCTTCACTACTGTAAGTACTTGAGTAAGCCCCAAAAGGTAAACACCTAGGTGTCTCTGTGTCAATTACATAGACATAGGACGCGTCTGCATTTATACAATTCATTTTGAAAACTAGAATTTATCAAAATGAGATGCTAAAGCTGATGAAAACTGGCTTATGGTCTATGACTAACATGTTACATATTAATTCTAAGTTGTTTTGTTTTTATATTTGTCAAAAAATCACATATTTTTTGCTTAAGGGAGGAACTCTTGGCTCTAGGAATGGGCAAACTTTCACATGTGACCTTCGTTATGTAGGTACTTGCTAATCCCACATAGGCTTTTGTACCACCACAGATTACACAATCCTGTGGGATTAAAAAGCCTCTAATAAGCATTGCTCCATCATTGCTAAAGAGCAATATACTGTAACAATGAGTGGTACATACTTTATTATTGATGAGTTGCATTGCATGGCGTGTTTAAAATCAAAAGCCAGTTTGACAATTGTCTTGAAGTTAAGCACAGGTTAAATATGTATCATGGATGAGTTATTCAATTGCATAATTATATGTACCCTCATTTTAATCAGATGCAGTCCAAAATAATAAGCAATTTTCAGAAGATTCAGTTTACATGAGACTAATTATAAAAAAATAAAGATTCTGCAAAATGAGCAGGAAAATTTCAGACATGTATGGAATGAAATCTGTGGATAAGGACAAAGATATTTACACATCATGTGGCAGATGCTTAGATTTGATACTACTTTAAGTGCAAGAGCGCTTATGCAAAGAAGTTATATCATTGCTGAATTTGCAGGCAATGCACTCACTGTCTGGCCATGCAGATGAGTCAATGCAACTCACATTTTTATCATTATAGAGTGGAAATTATTTGCTACAAATATTTGCCTTTACAAATAGATAATGGTATCATGTTTGTCGTGCCAGGTAGTCATGATGTGACTGATTTTAGCTCAAAAATTGACTGCAATCACAAAACTATTGGCATTTTAAGCATGATGGCTAATGGATTACTTACATAGGTCCTATTCATATCAGCAAATTACCTCTAGAGATTATCTGGGGAGTGGACTATAAAGGTTTTCAATTTGTAGGTCCTAAAATTTTTTATGATAAAGTTTTCCAGTTGTGAACGAATTTTCAGTTTTTTAGAAATTATATTTATTGAACTGAGCAGCTTAGAGCAATTTTGTCTAAATTAGTCAATCATACTGCCTCCACAACTCTAAGACCCTATTTAGTATATGAGACACTCTGAAGTATGGGCCAAGGAATTGGCAGTCACACCTGGGCGTGGGGGGCTTTGGGGGTATGCACCCCCTAGAAACCAAAATACCCCCAGAAATCAAAATACCCCAGAATTCAATTTTTGAAAATTTTTTTGCTTTTTTCGCAATGTTTTGATGCCAATGGATAGTGCTTGATGAGAAACGTCGAAAAATGGTGTTTTTATCACCATACCATCGTTTTTAAGGCCATTTTTTGACCTTCAAAAAAATCTTGCACCTCCCCAGAAATTTCTTGCTGCCCACGTATGTTGGCAGTACCTTGAAGGGAGCAGGTGGAGCCATTAGAGCACATTTTTAATGGAGAGCAGCAAAATTTAAATAGCGGACAAAATAATCTCAAAGGACCACTTCAATTAATAATAAATGCTATGATATTTCATGCAATATTAGCAGGAATAGGCCAGGTTGTATATTTTGCACTTCATAGATATAAAGCAAGGGACAAGCACTTCATGCCAGTCTCTATGAGTCTTTTGTCATGAGGGGAAGCTCTTTTATTGCTTATGCATATGAGAAAGCATCAAGAACCAAACAATAAACCATAAATGATGAAGCCACAGAACTTCACACAATTGGTAGTAAGCACATACCAGTTGCTTCTACCTATAAATTCAATTACTGTGCCCCTTCATATACAAACTCCACATATTTGTGTGACAATTAATAAACAAATTAAAGTCACTGCCTTAATTGATACTAGGGCAGTTTTTTCATTATACAGCAAATTGGAGGAATAAACATCTTGGCAACCAGAGCACAGCCAATTGCTGCAAATGGCAAGTCTATTGACCTTATTGGCGAATGTTGAATAATCATCATGACCCATGATGTGGAAGAAACCATATAAGCCCTTGTACAAAAAAAGACACAAATTCATTAATTTTGGGACCCGATTCCCTTGTCCACTTTAAAAATTATTATTTTAATAATGAAAAACAATTCAACCAACTCAAATCAGACAACATGCCATGCACTACCTTGTTCTATAATTTGCCACTAATGTGAGGCACTGTAGTCGTAGATGCAAATACTGAATTGCAACCAAGAACTGTGACCTTGATTTGTATACTGCTACTGATCCAGTACAAGAACGTTTATCATTTAAAATTCATACCTAACACAAAACTGATAGGAAGTAATGTTTATTTTACATCAATAGTGAGCAAAATTTAGGATGGAAATATTCTTGTATAGATTTTTAATTTGAATTGCTATGAAACTAAGTAAATGGTGGAACAAAAGTATGTCACATAAAATGTTTTGCCAATGAACAAGTTAATGATAATGTTGATGCAGAAAATTTTTGCACACAAACTATACATTGTGATACCTCATTTTGGGTTGAAAAACATGCAATAATATCAAATAGCCTACAACCACGAGAAAGAGCAATTAAGACAACTAGCTGTATACCCTAAATTGTATGCACAAAGTGATTGGGATACAGGACAAACTTCTCTTTTAGATCATGTTATTAACACAAGTGATAACAATCCTGTATGCAAACTAGCATTCTGCACATCACTGCAAGAAAAAGAAATCCTTACAAAGAAATTAAATCCCTAGAGGCCAAAAATTATCAGCAAAACTGATCCTCATAGGCAACAAATGTTGTCCTTGTTCAAAAAAAGGAGGAGGATATAGACTATGCATAGACAATAACAAAAAAGGATGCATACCCTTTGCAAAGAGTAGATGATATCCTATATGCTTATAATAGGCATGCACATAATATTAAATATTCTATAACACAAAGACTTTCTTCCTAAAGTTGATTTTCTTCCAAAAGTGAAACTTCATTTGTTAGGACCTACGTTCTGAGTTCTAAGTATTACACCAGGGCAAAGCTGCATTGAAGCCGCTCAACAGCAAAGCTATCATTCAAATGCTAACACCCTAAGACATTATCCTTATGCTGCAGTGCATTTATGAGTATAACTTTTGATCCGCTGGTATTTGTTATAAAAATAAATACAATAAATGATCACAATTCATTCAGCTTGCTCAAAAATTAGTCCATGTTTCATGTTATAACATGCCTACAGTTTGACAGTCGGTCAAAGCTGACCAACCTGCTCACCATCGAATAACTCATTTCAGTGAAGAGATGTTTTTGAGATGAACTCAAGAACCACTGAACGGATTTTCATGAAATAAAGTGTTTTAGATAGGCAATTTTAAAATAAAACTATTTTGCCAAAAAAAGCATAGCTAGTTCATGTCTACAGTATGCTAGGCTCGAAAAAGTGCTCAAACTTTGCTTGGTCACTACAGTATACAGGTTAAGTTTCATATTTCGAAAAATAGCAAAATGGTTAGATATTTTTGTGCTCTAAATTTCACCCCTTTTTGTTTTTCGTGTTTCTGAATAGATCGTCCTGCAATTTCAATTCAATTTTTTCCA
This sequence comes from Mermis nigrescens, assembly GCA_036768485.1. Classification (NCBI taxonomy): domain Eukaryota; kingdom Metazoa; phylum Nematoda; class Enoplea; order Mermithida; family Mermithidae; genus Mermis; species Mermis nigrescens. Next base: position 40,017,354 of record JAVLUZ010000154.1, on the reverse strand, counting down.
ATATGGCTGCCCCCATAAGATACGCATTTTACTTGCGCTATTTTTCATATTTTCAAACATTTAAGCACATTTTTAGAATGCCCAAAAAAGCTCGTTCGAATGATATCCTATTTGTCTGATTTACTGAAGAATTCCAGTTGTTTAATATGGCTGTCAGAAAGGCTGTCATACTGTAGCTTTTGATGTTTTCAGCTATTATTCTGTGAGTTTCTTACATATTTCGAAATTTTTTTCAGTAAATAGCTATAAAACTTGATGTTCTTTCTAACAAGCTATGTCTCATGTTCTGAATCTTTCTAGTTCATTCAAAGAAGTTCAAAAACCTCAGAATTATTCATTGTATAGTGAAAATGACGTGAACCATGTTTTGAAAACTTACCCAGTATTTACCAATATTTTCCTATTACATCAAATTTATTGAAAAATCAATAATTTTGTCTAAGCCATATTAAATATTCTCTAATTTCTATGGATTAAGCCTTTGACTCACAAAAACAGCTCTAGATAAGATTGTTATGCATCCCCCACCTGAAACAATGCTAACTTAAGCAGTTCAATAAAAGCTAATTCTGTTGCCATAACAACATATACTTTGCACTGTTTTTCTTTGGTCACAGTGTATTTTAAGATCTTCATCAAACATTTTTGGGATTTTTAGTAAGAGTTCCTACACTTCCAGGAAAATAAACATCAGGCATCATATAAGACATGTGGAATTTGACATGACACATAGTTAACTTTGGCCTATTATTTACTTCCGTGTATAATCCCAGCACATCTCTCCACCCTTTGGAAAAACATGGTTGAACAATGTTTTTTGTGCAAAAGTTATCAATTATAGTCACCTTTGATACTCTGATAATGAATATGATAGTAATTTTTAACAAAAAATGTGTATATGCAATTATGCATGCAAATTTATGCACATTAAACTAAACTGCTGACACTCATCTAAACTGCTGACTCACTCACTCAAAACTGCTGACACACATTATAAAAACTGCTGGCTTAATTGGCTTTTTTGTTGGTAATCTCTTCCTGATCACTGTTTGAGGCTTCAGATTGGTGTCAGACATGGGCAAAGGCTGAGCCTAAGGTATAAATGGACAAAATTGCTCCACTCAATTAGCTTGCTCTGTAATTTCTGCGCATTTATCTCAAGCTTATCCTGTGTGCAAGCACAAGCATATCGGCACATAACTAAGCCAAAGCCTAAGCAAATTGTAACAGCAATCCTTGGTTGTTCTTGATTATACAATTTCCTGGGCTCAGGCTTACTTATGTGCATCCACATTAGTGCCAGTGCATTGGGGAACAATTTTGCTCAAAATTCGAGAATTGAAAACAAAAAAGTTTAAATAATGTCTACCTTTCTTTTATAAATGCTTATTATCTTTGTATTCAGTAAATTAAATGAGGCCCCAACCAGTATACATTTTCCCAGAGGTGGAGAAGTGCTAGGATGATACCTATTTCCGCTGCAACAACAATTATGCAAGAAACATCCTATAGTAGAATCACCAAGATGTAGCAATTAGGCAGAATAGGTATTGGATGTAATAAATGAGACATATATAGTTTATTGGATCAAACGCTATAGAAATGGTGGATGGTCACAAACAGGAATTCAAGGGTACTTCTGGAGCAACACGTTGGCAGTATCACATCCTGTACAAAATACAAATTACACTGATTTTGCCCTGGCTGGGGATACCTAGGGCTGGGGCTTTGGATGATCACTAGTTACAAGCAGACATGTGCAGCATGGGAATTCAAGAAGGGTAAAATTAAAAGTGTTTTTTTGTCCCAGAAATGATGGGTATGTGTCAAAAACATCATTTTTTAGCATTTTGGACATCTTTATAAAGCACAATAAGGTACAAATATTTTAAAAGAAAGAAAAAAAATCAAAGAAATTGAATAACAAGTATATAGCGCAAAGTGCCAAAAATTAGACATTGCTGAGCAAATATATAGCTAAAAATTCTCAAAAAAAGCACATTTTCTATGAATTTTTAGGAAAATCTTAAAAACTTCCAAAAAATCATAAATTCTGGAGGGTGAACAAGTTTATGCGACGGGTGCAAATTTTTCTAGGAGAGTGGCATAGGTGCACATGGTAGGGTTGGCAGGGGGTGGAATTCCTGAAATTCAAAACAGTCAATCTAATTTCAGAATTTTTTGCTGTACAAATGATCAGAATAGTTAAAATAGCCACAAAATAGCCTATAAAACGTTTTTAACTGTAATATCGCATTTTTTAGTTAATTTTGACTGCATTATATTACTTTTAACACTAAAAAATGCTAAACTTTTTTTAATTTTGGGCGCTTTCTGAGTAAAGAGTACTAAAAAAGTATGTACTAATCCAGTGCAAAGCGCCAGAAAAATTTTGATGTTTTTACTGCTTTTGACCTCAAAAATGATGCTAAGAACATACCATCATCTCAAAATTGCTGGACAGTACCTGACCAACTGATACTTTAGGGATAATTCCCACCTGAACCCCCTATAGGCATGTATAGGGTGAACTCAACATAAATTGGTCTATTTCAAAAAACCTCATCAGAATAGCTAGCAAAAACCGCATTTTCTGACATTCTTTGATGCGCTCTCTCTATTTACATGAAAAAAATCAAGCTTTTTTCGAAAAAAATTTTTCTACCTGAAAAGGTATCAAAAAGTGCCATTTTCTTCATTGTTCTGACGTCAAAAATAATAGAAAATACTTTACATGCAGGCCAAAAATTTGAAGAAGTCACATCAAAGGCAGGGTCAATTTTTCCATCTTTCCTTATGTTATCTCAGCTCTCAAAATTTTTTACGGCCAAGTGGGGAAGCAGCCGCCTCCTGCCTCCTCAAATACAGCCTGACTATATATAATTGTAAGTAATGCGGCCTCTGTGGGTACCTAAGTACATACAGCTACCCAGACAGAGACCAATTATGTACCTACGGAGCTTACTCAAGTAACTGGCTACACTTAGCACTGGTCAGGTTGCTAGAGCGAGACACCTGTATTCAACCTATAGACCTTCAGAAATCCTACAACCTTAACCCTACTTGCACAGAGCTGTAGATTCATGATCTAGTTGCCTGTATTTTGCAGTTTACTGTAAGGCCATAAATTCTTATGTGGCAAGCTTCTCAGTACCCTCTATTTTTACTGCAACACATGTTTCATTGAGCAAGAGAAAACATGTTTACCTATATTTTATTAGAAAAGCTTGATTTCATGATTTTATAACATGTGTTATGCATGTTGCAGATCGTATTTCTTACACATTTTTGAACGTTCAAATACGTTTTTTTCAATTGGTTTTAAGTTTTGCGCAAAACCTGATGACATTTTTGAAATTCTCTTGCTCTTGGCTACCAGAATTGTATATTTTTATCCATTTTTGTTATCTCCCCAATGACTAGATTTTTGATCTAGTTCTTGGTAAGTCTAGGGTCCATGACCATAGGTAGGCAGCATCAAAATTTGGGGGCTGAGGTTAAAAAATTTTTTGCGGCATGAAAGGGGAGGGGTGAAAAAATTTTCAAAGGTCAAAAAATGGTCTTAAAAGTGGTTGTAATGGCGAAAAAACACCAGTTTTTTATGGTACCCCATGCCCTAGAATTATCCAATATGCCCCTCTGAAATTCAGAGTTGTGAGGTTGTGACCACACCTGGGCATGGGTGGGTATGCACCCCCCCCCAGAAAGCAAAATACCCGATCCCCCAGAATTCAATTTTTTAAAATGTTTTTTGTTTTTTTGCAATTTTTTGATGCCAATTGATAGTGCTTGATGAGAAACGTCAAAAAATGGTGTTTTTATTGCCATACCACCATTTTTGAGGCCATTTTTGACCTTCAAAAATCTTGCACTCCCCAGAATTTTCTTGCTGCCCACGTATGGTTGTGACATGTCTGACCAACCTAACCTTGCATGTACATTTATGTTGGAGTAGCACTCAAATAATCCAACTAAAAAAGTCAATTGAGTGTTAGGGCTAGGAAATATTAAAATTCTACCTTTTGAACAAGCATATTTGCCATAAGTTCACAAGCAAATTTCATATTGCTATACAAGCTGAACAATTTTTGCTACATCACAAAATTTTAGTTCACAAAATCAGACATGCAGCTGGCCTTCTGAATTGGGGGAATAAAACTTTGAAGTCAAATATCTCAACAACTAGGTGTAGATTGACAAAAATATTGACATCATTGAGCATTTCTTGTCAAGCTAAACATATTGGAGTTGAAGAATTACAATATTTTAAAAGTTTCAAAATTTTATTTTGATTTTTGTTTGTCTTCAAAAAGTATGGTTGCCCCACAAATGATTTATTAAAATTAAATCCAAGCTCAATCCTGGTAGATAGCAAAGAAAAACAGTTTGGAAAATAAAGGATTCCACTTGGCGAGTTGGACATATTCAGCAAGCCTAAACAAATTTGATCTGCTAGAAGATATTGGTAATGCAATAACAACCATAACGCCCAGAAATTTTTGGTCTATCAGCTTAATGTGTCCCAGCCATCTATCAAAGTTGCCCTTTTAGAAGCCAGTCTGTTCATTAAAAACAGAATGATCTTATTGCTCATCATTGAAATCAAAATTAGCGTGAACCAGGAAGGATGAAGTCAGTAGCTCTAGAGAGACTTTCATTTTTTACCACACAAAAATCAAGCACTTATAAGTTATGCTTGAAAACCACAAAAAAACACAAATCCCTACAGAATCCGAATTGAATTCTTAGCATAATAAGGCTTATTCTGAAACAATTTGTAGGAATGATGGTTTGATCACCACTTATTTTGTATATATATATATATATATATATATATATATATATATATATATATATATATATATATATATATATATATATATATATATATATATATATATATATATATATATATATATATATATATATATATATATATATATATATATATATATTAGTGATTTAAAATAATAAAACCCTATTGAAGCTTCCCATTATCAATGATATTCCACTATACGTTAGAACAAAAAGTGTGAAAAAATGGTGTGTCAATGCATACGCTAAGGACAAAAAACTTTGTTGGTCAATACCAGGCCTGTATCCAGGAGGATAAAGAGGCATGTGCCCCCCAAAATGAAATTTATATGAGAATAATTTCTTTTCTCTTCTCCCCTTTGCTTTTTTAGTCAAAATTGCAAACAAATTTTTGAGCGCTGTGTGCCAAATGTCCCATTTATAATTAGATCGTATTTCCCAACCCAAGCTTGCAGTTTCAACACTTCATTTTCAGTCTTCATGCAAGCTAAAGCATATTTTTACCTATGTTTTCTGTTCTTCACACATTGTATGCAAAAAATGAGATTTGTCCAAAAAGCAATAATGACGGTGTCAGCGCAAACGACTTACTGTACACATAATCGCTAATTTAACATTATTAATTATTTAACTTTGTAAGGAAACGCGCTGATTTAGAAGTTTAAACCATTATTGTAACGTAAACTTTAAGTTTAGATGCATACTGTATTTTATATCATATATATATATTATCATTAGCGTAACACGTACATTTTTATTTGATATATGTATCGCAAATACATTATGTATATCGCGATTTCGCCGAAAAGCCAGATATGGTAATGCGTAGAAAAGCGGCAAATTGAAAGAAGATGAGAGCTAGCTAGTACGGTATGTGAATTGCAGACATAAAGACTCCAAAAAGGGATTAAAACTGAATTCCAGACACAACAATGAAGTTGACTTAACCAACTTGAATGTCAGACAGAGCGGCTGGGAACCCAGCCATAAGCCGAGTTTAAATCCGAGAAATACACAAAAGTCAATGAAAGTAGCATATCAATTAGCATGAGTGATGTGTTAAGCGATAGGAAAAGTTCAGCATGCAAGTACGCAATAAATCTCACTAAATGCAGCGCTACGCTCTGTTATGAAATAGATACAAAATCGGTGAGACCAAAAACGAATGTAGAAAGTATGGCGGAAGCGGGAGGTTAAAAGAGGCCAAAAGGGTAAAACTAAGGTATCAAAATAAGAGATATAAAATACGTGTAAACCTCACGGAAAAGATACCCAAAAACTAAAGTAAGCAAAGTTGTTTTGCTTTAACTCGCCAAGATTAAGCTTCTTCTTAATCCTTTTACTCGCCAGACCGTATGGCTCCCGAAAACTATAAAAATTGGATTAGAACAACAAAATCGCTCAGTCCCGTATGCCCTATTTAGAAAGTCTCCGTATTTTACTGCAAGCTCGAGAACGCTTATTTCGCATTCATCTAATCTTCATCGTTTTCGGCAATATTCACGCAGCCAGTCCGGCTGTACGGCGAAAATTTGCGAACTCATTTGTTACGTCACTTCTCACTTAACTGTAAGTTTTACTTTCAACAATAAAATCTAAATCGTAATTATTGCTGATCTAAGGACTACGCTACCACAAAGGAGTTGGACGTGACATAATTTGGTGGCAGCGGTGGGATAAGTCGCCGTTGTGAATTTAAAACAAAAACGGTTATTTTCGCCTAGTGAGTACCAGAAAATCGGATAAAAAAAATTCTCACCTTTTGGGAATTCTAGAAAATTTCAAACGGATTTCCGCCTAAAGTCGTAAACTTGCTTTCGGGTTTTCTAAGGTTTACCAAATTTAAAATTTGCTTTCCGATAGTTGAATTTTATTTTTTCCCTCAGACACCGATTTAGAAGTTGAGAGATTTTATTTCTTATTTTGTTGAATCACGACAGCAATTGGGACGATTTCTCTATTTCTCGAAGGTCGAAGGGGTGGAATATTCTCCGGATTTTAGCCTAGTGAAAGGATAGGGAAAGAATTTATTGCTGATTTTTATTTTGGGGATACTGCGGATATTCTTAGAGGGAAAGGTATCGTAGTTTTTAAATCGCCCAAGTTTGAATTAATTGATTTTTTTCACTCGGGTCCTCTTGAATAGAGTTGCTCCTCTAAAATAGAGTTGAGTTTAAATTGAATTATATTATATTTATATTATTTCCTGACCTTGTTATCGTGATTCCGGTCAGAAGACGGCGCCGTGTTATTTATCCTACTTGCTGAAATCGTTTGGCCAGCGTTTTTCAGCTCGTCCCAAAAATCCTTATTAAATCCCGAGTACCGAGTTTATTGAATTATTGAAGTATTTGGAAGGAATTATTATTATTTGAATTTATTTGATTATCGGTGTGAAGGAAAGCTAAACAAATTTAAAATAATTATAACTTTAAATTACGGATTCCCAATTAAACGTACCCGTAGAACTTGAAAGTAGGCAGGAAAGTCCTGAAAACTCAGATCTAGAAAGTGAAAATTTTGGCGAAACTCTTCGAGCGCACGGAAATCTTTTAGAGTCTATTCGAACTCAAAGTCCTGAATCGATTTTGAACGCTCATCAAAATTTCCTAGATTTATTTTTAGATAGTACTTTTGGCCATCCACAAGCCCAAAGTACCCCTGGAACCTCGCAAGTTAACATATCAAAACTGGTTGGAGAAAGGCAGACCATCCTTCCTCAAGTAAAAAGGTCAGAAATCAGAGAATTTTTGATTCAACATTTAAATAGACCAGTTACTCGAGCTATGGCTAATGACGACAGAGATTTAGCTGTTGCCTTTAGACATGCTTTTGATGAATTTGGTGACCCTATCAACCAACAATTACGTAATATCACTGATGCGTTAAACCAGGGAGCCGGTCGACCCGCAGAGGGAGATCCTTTTCTTCGTTTGGGAGCTATCATGAGCACAAGACCACCAAAATCGTTTTCTGGATCTTTTGGAGAATCATTTCCGGAGTGGTATGAAAAATTTAGGAAATTTATGACACTTCAAGGCGTTTCTGGAGCGGAAGATTCCTATAAAATCGCATTTTTAGAATCTCATTTTATTGGTACAGCCTTAGCAAGTTTGGTAGACATCCTCAAGACCCATCCCGGAATTATTTATGATGATTTGATTGAGGAGTTGAATCAGGCTTACCCAGAGGGTAGGGATTCCGACATTTATCAAGGGCTTATTTACGATGCAAAACAAAAAAGGACTGAGTCCGTTCTTGAATTTGTCGAAAGGCTCAAAAAGTTGGCAAAAGCAGCTTATCCTGAAGTAGCATCGGAAATTCGTGAAAAGATGCTGAAACCGATTTTCGTTAGAGGACTTTTGCCTAAAATTTATGAAGGCTTAAAATATCAGGAAATCGACACTTTCAAGGACGCTATCCGAAAAGCTATTTATACGGAGCAACAAGTTTTTCGGGAAAATGTCCAGGAATACCCTACAGCCCAAGAACCCAAAACAAATTATAATCTGACTGTTTTACGTTCAGACGACATGTACTCGGATCAGATCAGGAGCCTGGTGCAAGCAGTCCAAGAAGCATTGGGAGACCGACGACAGCTAGCTGGGCTAAGTCGCCGCCCCGAACAGCAGTCGCGCTGTTCTCGTTGTGAAGTTTATCACGGCAATCAGCGGTGCCCCTTCGGTAATAACTTTAATAATAATTCAAATTATCGAAGTAATCGTACAGACCGTTTTGATAATAATGATAATTCGAATTATCATAATTATGTAAATGGATCTATAAATCGAAGGCGTTTGAATTATAATAATATCTACAATCGCGGTAATTTTGGTCGAAATCCGAATTTTGCAAATAATCAAAATAGGCAGAATTTTCGACAAAATCCAAACTTCGAAAATAATCGTTGGAATAATAGGCGTAATAATAATTTTTATCAATCAGATAATTTAAATCGGAGCATACAAACTGGTTGGAGAGGAAACCAGCCCAGAACTCAGAGACCCAATCCCGAAACTCAAAATTTCAGTAGACAAAATCCTCAGACATCCACGAATAATAACATTTTGGTCGAAAGTCACGTAATCGAAAATGAAGGACCCGAGAATCCTGAAGTTTTGGATGTTGAGGATGAGGGGACTGATCCAACGAATGGCAGGAAGTGGTCGTATAAATTTAGTAAGAGTTCCTAATTCCATAGAAACGACCGAGCCACCCGGGCCTGAAAGCACCGATAGCGATGCGAGTTCGACTGATTACGCAGCCCTCGAACGCGCCAATTGGGCTCGAGCTTGTTTCCTAGAAGACTACAATCGCTGGCAATCGGAAACGCGCTTTTTCCGTTATGAAAATGGTCGCTTGTATCGCTTTGATGGCGATAGTGGTCTCGATTCCGAGGAGTAGCGATAGATGCCCACAATTCGCAAAATGAAAATTCGTCAGATGGCCTGGAACAAGAATTTCTGGCTTGGCTACCAGCCCCAGCTAACGACCTTAATGTAGAATTCGAGGACTTAGAACGTCCTATTAATCCAATCCAGCCATTAAATAATTTAAATCGTTCTGAGTCTGACGACGGAAATCTTTCAGCCATCCGAACGGGACGTCAGCGCCGACGCCCACGTCGTCGTCATCATCGCAATCGTCGTACACGCAACTTAGGCCATTTGGCTTATATACGTCGTCGTCGTCGCGAATCCAGCTCTTCCGGCGGAAATTCATCTCGCCCGAATACGCCAATTAGATGCACATGCATCTATTGCCCTCTCCACGGCCGTAATTGCGATCAACCGACGCCAACGCCTATACCTCCGCCAGCCGTAATTATTTCGTCAACCCCGGCTAGTCCCGAGCCGGCGGAAGATGGTGACGTCGCTTTGAATATGTGGGAACGTTACGAACTCATATCAGGTGAGAATATTAAACATTATTTTGCCAAATTATTTTTCCCAATATTCCAAGAAAATTCTTTTAAAATACTTAATAACTCTTCTATTTTTATTCATTTTCTACAAGTTTTTGCTTTCCTTTTCACTTATCTTCCAGTAAAATATTTGTGCATATTTTATCTTATTTTATGGCATTGTACCTGCTATAGTTTCCTGCTGTGTATTGTTAGCATACTTATGATGTCCTTTAAAAAATTAAAATTATGGTATAAATCGAGGTTTGTAATAAAATGTTGTTGGAGACAGGCTCAAGAGTGGAATATACAGAAAAGTCGATTTTTTCTATTATCAAAAATTCTAGATTTACAAAATAAAAATAGAACAAGTCGAAACTACAAGTGCTTATCTTTTAACTCCAATTTTTGCATGAAACAACGAGACTTGGAAAATGTTCCTGTTTTACAGAATCGTCGGACCGTGGGCAAAGTGACCCCGTTACTGATTCAGAAAGTTTCGAGAATGGTCCAGCTCCGACCGAAGTCAGTGGATCAGAACCAATGGCTGCCGATGACTAAAAACAGCTTATCGGTAGTATTGTCGAAGGCTAAAAGAGCAAACTTGCGATTTTTAAGAATAAATCTCGTTAATAATTATATTTTCGACCTAAAAAACCTCAGTTTATGCATTTTAAATTACTGTACAATATTAAAATTTTTTGTTTGGACGCACATGCTAATTTTTGGAATGCGTATCGGCTTTATTAATTATCTTTCTATCGTAAAAGTCGATTTGAGTTTAATTTTTTGTACAATTTTAAAATTTATTGCTTGGATGTATGCGCTAAATTTTGCTATACTTAACTATTCTTTTTTTACCGTGAAAACTGCCGCGAATCTTCGTATAATTTTTAATGTTATTTTAAACAGTGCAATCCATGTTTATACAATTCCTAGCCACTGTGTAGTTTATTTAAGTTTACGTAAGTCGAAGTATTTTTCCTCAATTCCGTTTATTGAAGTTACCGGAATTAAATGCCCCAAAATAGAGTTTCGCAACCTAATTTTTGTAATATTGTTGACTATAAACTCTATGCAATTTATCAACGCGGAAAATAGAGAGTTTCAAATTTGTGGCACTAGTCGAAGTGGTCACCCTGTAGATATACCCCGTTCAGTTCAGTGCACGTTGCCTGGGGGAAAACTGTCTAAACCTGAGGAACAAAATGTTACAATTTTTGTTCCAAGATTTGAACCAGCCACTTCTTTTGCCATAAAATGTATGAAAATTTCGAGAACTGTCTGTACCTACACTGGATTTTTCGGATCATGGGGTACAACCCATGACGAAACTAAAAGCGAGCCGGTTTCTTTTGAAGCTTGCAAAAATGCTTACCAAAATTTGGAGTTCGAAGGAAATCATCTAAAAAAGGATAAAAGTGGATTTTTAACAACAGATCTAAAACTGGAAATCAAATATTCGTATTGTTGTCGAGATGTCTGCTCTTCTGTGACAAATTTTATAATAGAAGAGGGACAGGTGGCTACCTGGGAAGGACAAATTGCTCTCTCAGATCTGGGAGATGTCAGCCTTTGTCGACCTACTTACGGAAAATGCAAAAATCCTGAAAGCACTTTTCTTTGGCAGGGGGATTTGTTTAAAGAAATTTGTCCGTTTGTTCCCCGAGGTACGTTTTCCGCCTTACTCAGCGAGAAATACGTTGCAGTGAATGAGCTTCAAGCAGCTCTTATGCTAAAAGAAAAATATACTAAATGTGCTGAAATTTCAAATGCATACATGACAGAGCAAGGAATTTTGGTGGGTTTCAGTTCCAATCAGGAGTGGACATCCCGGCCTGAACATAAACTTGCGTCACCGAAAATTCTCAAAAACGAAAAATTACCACCAGATCCCGTGAATTTAAAACTGAATTATCTTGAAATTCGAATTCTTCAAGAAGAAATTTCTAGTTTTCGCAGAATTTGGTCTGAACTTTGCCGACAGTTTCAAAGAAATATTGATATCATTTGGCAGCTTCTATACTTAGACCCAACCATAGGTGCTCGTGCTTTATTCCAAAGAAGAGATATAGTCGGTGAATTTACGGGGGACGTTTTAACGATTTGGGGTTGCAAACAAGTGAATGTTACAAAAATTTATACGGATCATAAAATTAACAGCACATGTTATAAGTATATGCCAGTCGAATATGAAGGAGAAATTTGGTTTGTCTTGCCTGGGGGCGAGGACCTCGTACATTTTTCTGAGACGGTCAATTGTTTACACAAAAAGATAGAAATATTTCGATATGGAGACAAATGGATCACGGAAAACGGCCTAGTTCATGTTTCAAAAGTACCTTTAGAATTAAAATGGAATGAAAACCTTACTTTCTTCCAATTCAATACCCCCGCAGTCTTTCATGATCAATTAGCGGCAGGAGAACCTACTTTTGGCTTATTTCGGAATTATTTGCATAAAACCGAAAAATTGGAAAGAACTTTACACAGACTTTTGGAGTATACGTCCCAACTAGCCTTGGAACCTAGCGTTGTCAAAGAAGCATTGACTGGAGCTGGGACAGGTGTTAAAACAGCTATCGATGGGACTGAAAAAGCTATTGAAAAACTTTTGACAAACACTCAAACTCGTTTTTCAACTAATTTTACCGCGTTGCTAAAAGGCCCAATGCAGCTTGTATTCAATTTGCTCTTAATAGTAATCATTTTTCTCATAATTGCTTATTTCGCCTACTTATACATGATGCGAAAAACATTTTTCCCCACTTATGCTCACATTCCTCCCCCTAGATCTCTGAAAAGAAAACATGAATCATTGACAGACATGGTTGCTAAACGTCTTAAGTATGGAACGAGAAAGACTCTCAGCGGAATAAGAGCTGATAAAGTCGATATTAAATCCGAAAATAAGAATAGAGTGTCAACAAGTCTATGTACTATAAAAGAGGATACGAACAGTAAAAGAATACCACATATTACTGTACTTATAGATCAATGCATACAAGTATCTGCACTCATCGACTCTGGAGCAGTGTACTCACTTCTGGATTTAGGGGTAGCAACAAAATTACCTTTCCTCCAGATTTATGAAAGCTCTATTTCTCCTATTGCTGCAAATGGAACTAAAATCGAAATTTTAGGCTCAGCAGTTATAACAGTAACCACTGGTGACATAAATGAGACAATTTTAGTGCATATTCAAGAACAGTGTTCTGGAGAATTAATTTTGGGCTCAAATTTTCTGTCTAGATTCAAAAAGATTGAGTTAGACATGGAGAATTCTACAATAAAATTTCGAGAAATATGCATAAAAGCTGAAGGAATGAACTACAACCCGCCTGAGAATCGGAGCACAGTAATAATGAACCGTGATGAATGCATACAATCGAGATCTGTACAATTAATTCAAGGTCGAGTTCCTAAAATCTATCGCCCTGGAGATCATGTTGTGTTTACTCCTAGCCCCAAAGCGCTGAATGCGGACCATAATGTTTATTTAGCACACTGCGTATGTATCGTACAAGAAAATAATACGATTCCTTTACAAATATTAAATCCTCAATCATATCGCGTAAACTTGTATTCTAACGCGAAAATAGGTACGATTAATATGCATAATGCAGATGCTAATACTACCGAGCAAAGCATGGAGAAAGTAAACATACGGGGTTATGGTAAAAGGGACATAAAGCAATGGATCGAGAAAAATACAAATATTTCTCGTTCTCTGAGTGAAAACGAAAGAGACGAAATTTTGGATCTTCTGGTAAAATATCCTAATCTGTATGCAATCGATGACAATGACTGTGGTCATACCAACTTAATATTTCATGAAATTAATACGGGAGAGAACCCGCCTATCAAAAAACACCCATTTAGAACCTCGCCTGGAGAAAAAGAAATTATCGTTAACGAGGTAAAAATGCTCGAAAATAAGGGAATTATTAGGCCCAGTATATCTCCCTGGTCCACAAACATCGTTCTAGTAAGAAAAAAGGATGGAAAACACAGAATGTGTATTGACTTTCGCGCTATTAATGACGTTACAAAGAAAAACGTTTATCCCCTACCACGCATTGATGATATTTTGGATACTTTAAAAGGCATGAAATATTTTACAACCTTAGATCAGGCTAATGCTTATCATGCTATACCAATTAAGGAGGAAGATAAGGAGAAAACCAGTTTTAATAGCCCGATTGGTCTTTACGAGTTTAATTTTCTTCCTTTTGGACTATGTAATGCACCTGCATCATTTGCGCGTCTCATGGATATCATCTTATCAGGTCTGCAATGGAAAATTTGTTTGGTTTATTTAGACGACATACTAATTTTTGCACCAAACCACAATGAGATGATGGAACGACTAGAAATTTTGTTAGAACGGCTGAATAAGGCTAATATGAAGCTAAAGCTGTCAAAATGTAAATTCTCGCATGAAGAGACTGTGTTTTTGGGATATGTAATTTCTAGAAAAGGAATTCTCCCCGATCAAAAAAAGATTGAAGCTATTAGAACCATGCCAAGGCCCACTAACTTCAAGGAAATCAAATCTTTTTTGGGTTTAATCTCTTACTATAGGAAATTTATTCCGGATTGTTCTCAAATTGCCGAACCTCTGAATAAATTGCTTAGAAAAGGGTACTGCTTTGCTTGGAAAGGCGAACAAGAAGAGGCCTTCGACAAATTAAAGGAAAAATTAGTCCAAGCACCCGTTCTTAGCCACCCAGATTTTAAGAGACCATTTATCCTACAAACAGACGCTTCTTATTCAGGAATAGGAGCAGTCCTTTCTCAAATACAAGATGACAATATGGAACATCCCATTGCGTTTGCGAGTCGTAGTTTGAAAAATGCCGAGAAAAATTATGCGGTAACCGAACTCGAAACTCTAGCAGTGGTAGAATTCGTTAAGCATTTTCGTCCATATCTGTATCAACATGAAGTTACAATAGAGACAGATCACATAGCTGTAAAGTCAATTTTAGAGAAAACAAATCCTTCATCTAGAATTGCACGTTGGGGTCTAGCGCTGGCAGGTACCAAAATATGCGTCACACCCAGAAAGGGGTTGAAAAACCAAAACGCTGACTCTTTGTCTCGACTTCCGAATCCAAAAGAAACCAAATTTTTAGATATTGACGAAAACGAACTTAAAAACATTGAGGAAATTGGTGAAAATTCGTCAACAGAAACCTCGAATAAAGACCTTCGTTTCAGCGTAAATTCTATCTTAGAAGAAAGAGATTCATCTGAGAAAACTAATTTTGAATTAGGAATAGGCTCATTGCAAAAACAAGATTCAGAGTTGGAGAACTTATTTCTTTCGAACTCCCCCACTGAAGGATTCATTGTGCAGAACGACATGTTATTCAAAATTGACGACAATATACAGAAAATAGTAGTACCTACCGTATTAAAAAAACTCATAATTCATGCAAATCATGATGACGAGTTAGCGGGTCATTTTGGAGCCCGAAAAACAATGAAACTGATTACAAGAAAATATTACTGGAAAGGTATGAACAAGGACGTCACTGAGTACTGCAATACGTGCGATATGTGTCAAAGAAATAAACCTACTCGTAAAAAAGTTGTAGCAGGTCTCTACCCTATTTCTGCTAGAGGACCATTTGAAAGAATAGCTGTAGACTGTGTGGGACCTCTGAACTTTACTGAATCAGGAAACAGATTTATTGTTGTCTTTATAGATTATTTTACCAAATACATAGAAGCTTTTGCAACTAAAGACATAACTGCCCAAACTATTGCCAAACTTTTTGTAACTCAAATTGTTTGTAGACATGGGGCACCGGAAATACTACAATCAGATAGAGGAACAGATTTTACTTCAGAACTAATGAGGGAGACAACTAAATTATTCAAGACACGACAACTTTACACAACACCTTACCACCCGATAGCAAATGGTGAGGTAGAGAGAGCAAATCAAACTTTAATAACGAGAATTCGGATGTACATCGATAAAAACGAATTAGACTGGGATAAACATCTTCCGTATGCAATCTTCGCTACTAATATCCATGATAACGAAAGTACAGGGTTTAGTCCTTTCTTTTTAATGTATGGACGATACCCCCAGTTGCCGATAGATGCGGTTTTAAATTATAATCGCCCGTTTTATCTGTTAGACATCGAAACTTACGAAGAAGAAGTTAAACAGCATTTTACGGAAGCTCTGACTAAAGTTCAAAAGCAAATCGAAAAAGCTCAGGAAAGCTATAAGAAATTTTATAACATGAAAGCTAAAGACATAAGATATGAAGTGGGAGATCAAATCCTTTTAGAAAACGAAAGTATTAAGAAGGGAGTTCCCAAGAAACTTATGTCAGTTTATACTGGACCATATCGTATAATAAGGGTACAATATCCGAACTTAACCATAGACGTAGGCAAAAGCCAACCACAAACAGTTCACGTTAATCGAACAAAACGGTATAGACAGCGATCAATGGAAAGTTTCCTAACGTCAATCCATAAACAGGACAACAAAATTCAAACGTCAAACAAAAACATCGATAAAAAAATTGATGGAAAAGGAGAATTAGGAAGCCGTGTAAAGAAAAAGAAACAAGCTGATAAGCTACCAAAGCATGATTATTATTTACGATCGAGACCCTATGCAGTTTCGATCGAGGACGATCGAAGCTAAGAGGGGGAGTGTCAGCGCAAACGACTTACTGTACACATAATCGCTAATTTAACATTATTAATTATTTAACTTTGTAAGGAAACGCGCTGATTTAGAAGTTTAAACCATTATTGTAACGTAAACTTTAAGTTTAGATGCATACTGTATTTTATATCATATATATATATTATCATTAGCGTAACACGTACATTTTTATTTGATATATGTATCGCAAATACATTATGTATATCGCGATTTCGCCGAAAAGCCAGATATGGTAATGCGTAGAAAAGCGGCAAATTGAAAGAAGATGAGAGCTAGCTAGTACGGTATGTGAATTGCAGACATAAAGACTCCAAAAAGGGATTAAAACTGAATTCCAGACACAACAATGAAGTTGACTTAACCAACTTGAATGTCAGACAGAGCGGCTGGGAACCCAGCCATAAGCCGAGTTTAAATCCGAGAAATACACAAAAGTCAATGAAAGTAGCATATCAATTAGCATGAGTGATGTGTTAAGCGATAGGAAAAGTTCAGCATGCAAGTACGCAATAAATCTCACTAAATGCAGCGCTACGCTCTGTTATGAAATAGATACAAAATCGGTGAGACCAAAAACGAATGTAGAAAGTATGGCGGAAGCGGGAGGTTAAAAGAGGCCAAAAGGGTAAAACTAAGGTATCAAAATAAGAGATATAAAATACGTGTAAACCTCACGGAAAAGATACCCAAAAACTAAAGTAAGCAAAGTTGTTTTGCTTTAACTCGCCAAGATTAAGCTTCTTCTTAATCCTTTTACTCGCCAGACCGTATGGCTCCCGAAAACTATAAAAATTGGATTAGAACAACAAAATCGCTCAGTCCCGTATGCCCTATTTAGAAAGTCTCCGTATTTTACTGCAAGCTCGAGAACGCTTATTTCGCATTCATCTAATCTTCATCGTTTTCGGCAATATTCACGCAGCCAGTCCGGCTGTACGGCGAAAATTTGCGAACTCATTTGTTACGTCACTTCTCACTTAACTGTAAGTTTTACTTTCAACAATAAAATCTAAATCGTAATTATTGCTGATCTAAGGACTACGCTACCACAAAGGAGTTGGACGTGACAACGGCAATTTTTTTCTGCTGATTATAAATTTGCTGATAAACTTTGACCATATGTCGGCAGCCAAAAATTATGGGGAGGGGGTGTCAGATTTCTCAAAGGTCAAAAAAATGACCTTTAAAATGGTAGTATGCACACCTGGGCGTGGGGGGCTTTGGGGGTATGCAATGCACCCCCAGAAACCAAAATACCCGCCCCCCCAGAATTCAATTTTTGAAAATTTTTTCCGTTCTTGCACCCCCCAGAATTTTCTTGCTGCCCACATTATGGTAGTATGGCGTAGAAAAACACCGTTTTTTAGACGTTTCTGATCAAGCACTATCCATTGGCATCAAAAAATTCCGGAAAATACGAAAAAATTTCAAAAATTGAATTCTGGGAGAGGGGGTTTTGATTTCTGGAAGGGTATTTTGGTTTCTGGAGGGAGCATACCACACCTGGGCGTGGGGGGGAGTTTGTGGGGTATGCACCCCCAGAAACCAAAATACCCCCACCCCCAGAAATCAAAATATTCCCCCCCAGAATTCAATTTTTGAAAGTTTTTTGCAATTTTTCAATGCCAATGGATAGTGCTTGATGAGGAACGTCGGAAAATGATGTTTTCATCACCATACCACCATTTTTAAGACCATTTTTTGACCTTCAGAAAATCTTGCACATTCTCCCCCTAGAATTTTCTTGCTGCCCACCACACATGGGCGTGGGGGTATGCACCCCCAGAAGTTGAAATACCTCCCTCCCCAGGAAAATTTTTTTTTGCTTTTTTAGTAATTTTTTGATGCCATTTTATAGTGCTCAATTAGAAATGTCGAAAAATGGTGTTTTTTCGCTATACAACCACTTTTAAGACTATTTTTTGACCTTTAAAAATTTTTTCAACTGCCCTCCCCTAGAAATTTTTTCAAGCCCCCCCAGAATTTAGTTGCTGCCCACTTATGCTGCCCATGTATGGTGCATATCCCCTCCCAAACCTCCCCCCACCCAGGTGTGAACTTTGACCATTTCTATGGTGAATTGAGAACCATAATTTGGCTAATTTTGTAAAAAATTTTAATGTTACAATTACAAATTTAACTTTTTTTACAAAGACTTATGTGCTCTATTGGACCCAACTGGGGCGCTTGAGCATGCCTGCCTGACCAAGAAAAGACAGTGTCCATTGGCTTCTCACCATGTATGAGGTATCCAGCTAGCAAATTCATTCCTTAGTCTCCCTTGTGTTGAAAAAATTTCTTTGTTGATACCACCCGGACAAAATCATAGATACAGGCCATATGGGTAGCTTATAAACAGCTCGCTCTTGAAATATATACTTTTATGAGCCTTTTTTGTCCTGCAAATTAAATGGTAAGGCAGCAAGCAGTTGCATTGCACTTAAATCACTATTAAGGTAGGTAGCTGGCATGCCTAAGAAAAACCGGCAACTGCTGATGTTAGATATAGTTCCACATTTTTCATCATCGCTGTCATGGGTATAAGTTGGAAGTGCTTCAACATAATGCAATGTTATACAGAGCTAAAAGCTATTTCAAATCCAAAACTGCGTACTTCCGCTCAGCTTGAGAAGCCACTTAAATTCTAAGAATGGCTGTTAGTTAGTTGTTATCTGCATTATTCTGAAATAGTCAGTTGTCATCTGCATCCTTTAGAAAAAGTCGGTTGTCATCAGCATCTTTTTGAAAAGGTTGGTTGTTATCTGTCTACATCTGAGAAAGTCGGATGTTATCTGCATCTTTCTAGAGAAGTAGATTGTCATCTGCCTCCTGTTATAAAAGTCAGTCATTTGTTATCTGCATCCTTTTGAATAAGTCAATTGTTATCTGCATCATTTTGAAAAAGTCAGTTGTTGTCTGCATCCTTTTGA
This sequence comes from Mermis nigrescens, assembly GCA_036768485.1. Lineage (NCBI taxonomy): Eukaryota > Metazoa > Nematoda > Enoplea > Mermithida > Mermithidae > Mermis > Mermis nigrescens. The sequence continues at coordinate 39,998,006 of JAVLUZ010000154.1, read as the reverse complement.
AAAATATTTGTTATCTGCATTTTTTGAAAAAAATTTTTGGTTTTATCTGCATCCTTCTGAAAAAAGTTGGTTATCTGCATCTGTCTGAAATAGTCAGTAATTATCTGCATTCTTTTGAAAATGTTTGTTGTCATCTGCATATTTTTGATAAGGTTGGTTGTTATCTACATCTTTTTGTAAAAGTCCATTGTTATCTGCATCCTATTAAAAAAGTTGGTTGTTATCTGCATCCTTTTGATACAATCAATTGTTATCTGCATTAAAAAGTTGGTTGTGATCTGCATCGCTTTAAAATAGTCGGTTGTTATCTGAATAGTTGACCTTGTCTCCCTGGAGTGCAACACAAAGTGTAGCCTGTGCTTAACTATGAAGTGTGTTGAAGCGTAGTCCTGTACTGAACATAGCCTATATACCTTGTGTTGCATTCTAGAGGGAGATGACGTCACTTTTTAGCCAACCTTAAGTATGAGTATACTCTAAGTCTTTTAAAACTTGCAAAACACAAACAAAAGTCTTACTGTAACTAATCATACTTGGGGATAATTATGATTACCTACTTGACATTGTAGACTGCTGTAAACTTGTGGATTAAGTCAACAGGGTATACTATACACTGATCTACTTTACACTACAGCAGGAGTACCTACCTAATGCAGGGGTATGGAGAATAGGGGAAGCTAACAAACTTTTATTTTTTGGGGATTGAATTTTCAGATCACTGGAATGCAAACAAAAGGATCACATTGCTTGAGTTGGGAATAACTATGAACACCACTTACCATACTAAATGTATACAATATTCTAACTTGTATATCACTTCACGCTGTACACTAAATTAGTTTACACCACATCATAAAAATTCTATAAATCATAAACCAATAGCTTAATTGAGCTGAAATGATCAGAATATAAAGACTACATGCCAAGAATCATGTGTATGGGAAATTGTGTACCAGCTTATGGTAGTTATGTTATAACACATATTTTTTAGAACAATGGCCATATTAAGCTTAAATTTGAGAAACAGCATATACACAAATCACAAATGTAGGTATACTGTAGCTTTCTTAATTTTCTATACCTCACAAACTGACAATTGAATAGAGCTGAAATACAACAAATTAGATGTTTATGAGTCAAAAATGATGTATGTAAAATATAGTGCATGGGATTACTGTAGGTATGCTACAGCACGTATCTTTTAATTTCCTGAGTTGGAAATTTGAGGAATTTAATAAACTTATTAAAACAGTGCACCAGGACTACTATAGGCAACATTTTGCAACCACTAGTGAGGATAATGTGGTTTACATTTGTGAAAAAAGGTTTCAAATGGTCTACCATCATGCACAGATCTCCCCCAAGCTAAAGCTAAAGGATCATTGTGTAGACTGCAGATCTTTTGTATGAACACACTAAAAACGTGTTTAATACTTTATAAGATTATGAGACAATAAATCATGAAAATACGGGTTTAACAAAAATTAGAGAAATATTTTGTAGAATTTGGAAATTATTGTGTATAGCTTCAAACCAGTTTTGCAAAATTTGGAAATTGTTTTGTAAAATTTGTACCAGTTTTGTTAAAAAACTATTACATTTCTCTAAAATATTGGATAAAACTCTTGTCTAAGACACTGTAATCAGCTCACACTTGTGTGATACCCAAATCAACAACATTTTGATCTTTGTAACCAAATCGTGCATTGCCATTACACGAATCAAACAACAGTCAGGCAAAATATAAGCAACATGGGCGGCCAGACTAATTGGCGAAATTTTTAAGTGGATGGGGCCAGGGCCCAATACCTCCAGAGTCAAACAAATTGGGGCCAGGTCTACTGAGGGAATAGTTGTTTTCCAACAATGTTATATTTGGAATCTTTTGGCAGAGGGTTCTATTCCCAAAGAATACTGAATCAAAACAATCTAATCAATTTATGTTTTTTTTCAATTCATCTTTTGTGGTCCTTCAGAAATGATGAATCCTTTTCTAAATAATGAAGTAGAGTTATCTTGAGAAAAATAAAATTCGATTCAATGAACTAATAAATATTTTCATTCAAGAAGTAACAATAAGCAATAAAAATCAAATTGTGAAGTAACTTATTATTTATATGATTCAATACATATATCAACATATTAACATTATGTTTTGAGTAGCATATAAGCCATGCTCAAAAAATATACAAATAAATCTTCTGAGTAGCATATTAGCCATGCTCAAAAACTATATGAATAAACTCATCATGGCCACTTCTTGAAGTTAATTGGTCTTATGACTCGGAATCAGCTGTTCTGAGCAGAAATGAGCTTAAAACCTTGTATATATGATAAAGTATTGGAGAATGGATGTAATAAAGAATTTCTGGTCAATTTTTGGTGCTTCTAGAGAATTTTGGTGTTATCTATTTTTGGCTGGCTCCATTTTTGCCAAAGATTTTGAATTCTTTTTGATATCAAAATTTAATGTATGCAGGCTAAATATGGATGCTTGGGGTCTGGCCCTGCAAGAATCTAGATGACATCTAAATCAGTATACCTTTATTAGGATACTGTATAGTTACGCTATTAGAATGAAGCCTTGTTTGCAAGTGTAAGATGATCCAATTTCTGGTTGCCAAAAATTATTGATACTTGTGTGGTGATCTATTATTAGTTTGTCACACATTTTTTACATTTTATGTCTTGATTAATATGTATATAAAAGTCCGCACTTCAGTCACTTTGGTCAGTCTGTTTGTTTGTCCACAACTTTAGAATTCTTCTCATTGTTTTAATAGTAAAGACTTTTTATCTCTGCTAGTGTGTCCTCATACCATCACTTCCCAGCCTCCAAGGACTCCCGTGATCCCTAACAATTGGTGAGACTGTGAATTAGCAGTGAGTATATCTTACTCTCATTTTATGCTAATGCATCTGAGAAGTTATCAGCAATCAGTTTATAGTGGACAGTAATTCTTTCAATAATCTGGATAAAAAGCACAAATTTGCACTAAGTCAGGAATTTGATTTTATTGAAAAAGAGGCAAAAGATTTAGCGTTAGATTTGTCTAAGACTGAAAAATATAAATTGAGGAAAATGCCATCCAAAAATGAGGCTGCTGTGCTAGATTTTATGGTTAAGCGAGCTCTTAAATCGATCTTGGGCCCAATACAAAGGCATATAGAAAGCCTGGACACAAAAATAGAAAATTTAATTCTTTAGGATCCAGGAGATGTGAACAGACTCCATAGAAATATGAATCCAGTCTTTAATCTGAGACCGCCATCATTATTTACAGGAGGCTTTGGCAAAAATTTTGCAGAGTGCATCAAAAAATTTGAAAAATTTATGACTTTGCAGGGTATAAGCCCAAATGATGATATCTTTAGAATTATCTACCTCAAATTTAATTTAGGAGGCGCAGCTCTCACAGCTAATTATGAATTAAAAAGAGTGCAGAACCCACCAAATACGTATGCTGAATATGTGAGAGAAATTAAAAAACTTTTTTCTGATGGATGTGACAGTGATGTCTATCAACAACTAAGATATGATCGTAAGCAGAAGCATTTTGAATCTATCAGTGAATTTATCAATGTGCTAAAAAATTAGCTAAGGCTGCTTATCCTACTTTAGATGAAGCATTGCATGATTCAATTGTTAACTCCATGTTATTTGAGGTTTAAATCCCAATATTAGAGACAGAGTAAAATATAGAGATTTTCAAAGTTTAAATGATGCAGCAGCAGCAGCAGCATGTTATATTGAATCACAAATTATAGGTGATAGTTTAAATAATGTAGTCACTAGTCACAATATATTTCTAATTCAGAGAAAATAAAGAGAATTGCTGACCTAGAAGCAAAGATCAATCAGCTTCAAAATCAGGTCCGTACACAGTCACCAGGCCACCGACAGCGGCCATACAACAAAAAATTTTGCCAGCGCTGTGCTGGAAACAATATACATTATACGGATCAATGCTATTATCTACAGCATAGGCGACCACTCAAACAAACTCAGCTGGCAGTTGCCAGATATGGTAAACCTAATAATACATTTAATCAAAACAGGAATTATGGTGCAAAATTTAATAATTTGGTACCAAAATCAGCCCAAAATGGCTGCAAGTCTGGCTATAGCCCTGAAAATGGTTTAAGTAATCATCAGAATGCTAATCACAGATGCACTATTCATAATAACAATGATGATAATGATAAACCAAGCTATAATGCTTCTTTTAATTTTGATAATGATGATAGTAACATAAATACAAATTTTAGGCAATCCTGTATGTGTAAAAATTCTATAGTGGTTAATATTATGGCTCTTTCAGAGATACATTGGGACTGCTGCCCAAACAAAGGGCAAATGGAGCCATTGGCCCAATGACAAGCTACATGTAGTAGCGTTAATCAGCAGGTGGAGGCTAATGAGCAAGTAGACATGCTCAAAAAATATTAGATATTATAGCTATCAAATGCAAAGCAGCAATTTCAGCCAATGCGACCAAAATTTCAAAGTTAACTCACCATGCTACTTTGCTGAGACGCCATGTTGGGAATATGAGTGCAGTGTTTTACAATTATATTTGTGAAAATATGCATTTCAATTTTCTGCTATTTCAGAAAATCATCAAATGCCATGAAATTAAGTCACAAAGGATGGTCAGCTGCTCATCAATGATAATACCTATGATATTTATTTTTGCTTTTTATTTCTGCCAACAATTTGCAATGCATATGCCTTTTGCAGCATATCCAAGAGTGGAACCCTTTTAAGTACCCAGAGAGGTACAATGCGAATTTTTGAATAAAGTGCATAATGCACCACAAAAAATAAAGGTAAATGTGTACACACCTAGAAGTGATCTGACTACAGTACAAGCACATAAATGCTATCAGCAGATTAGAACTATATGTACCAACATGAATTTTTTGGCTCTAAGGGTATAATAGCAGATAAAATAGAGATTAAAAAGGTGTCCCCTGAGGACTGTGAACTTACTTGGAATCAAAAATTTATTGTGAATAGTCTAAGACAAATGCCCATGGGTATTTGGTCTACAAATAATACTTTAAATATTAAGTATGAATGGTGTTGCACAGACACATGTAATTGGGCTATTAACTTCATTATTATTGGGCTATTAACTTCACCGTTCAACATCCAAATGCCAAAGTCGCCACAGAGATTATTATATACATTATGTGGTGTTGGGCTAAAGAAATGAGCCTAAAGACCACGCATAATGTCCTCAGTGGCTTGATTGGCAATATAAATGATCACCTGCTCGTTGACTGGCGAGGTCACTTGTGTGAGCTGCTGCTTGACAGTTTGGAAAACGCGCCTCAAATGGGAGGTCCAAATGAAACAGTTGAGATTGACAATAGCTACTTTTGAGGCCATTGTAAAGCAGCAGCAAATCAGTGCGGCCGTCTGTTGTTAGGAAATTAGGTTCCTCCGGCTTGTAGAAATTATGGCGGTGCGGTGAATGGGCTGTGGGTATTTGGGCTGGTGCAACGGCAAATGGCAGACAGCCTTCTTGATGCAAGGTTCTTCATAGTTCCCATGAGGGACGCTGCAACGCTCCTCCCAATCATTCAACAAAATCTTGCACCTGGGACAAGAATCAGAAGCAATGAGTGGGGCGCGTACAATGGCTTAGGAAATATGGGTTGCATTCACAAAACTGTCAATCATTCTCTATGGTTTGTAGACCCTATTACAGGTATAACAACTAGCCTTTCTATTTGTTTACAAATTTACACACATAGATAAATGAAAAACATGGGCAACTCCTACCTAGGATTTTGGAAATTCAGGTACTGTTAGGCAATTTTAAGAATACAAAGGTGCTGCAAGAGAATTTTCGAGCTTAGCGCGGAAAAAAGAGCAGTAAATTCTATCTGAAAACAGTAAAAATATTGAAGTGTTCTGCATTTTGCGCCGTATTGATAAATTTTTGTATTTTCCATTGCTAGAAACACAGAAATTGACTAAACTTTACTAGTAAACGTCTAAAAATTCAGTATGACTTACAGAATGCGTTACTGTACCGTATTATAGTACCCTAAAATTTACATTTTAAAAAATATAGAAAGACTTTTTGTGGGTCATCTTTGTACACATACCATGAGATCTTATACAAAAACACTGATCAATCATCTACTGCTCATATCACATCATCTGCATATATTAATTTGTGAAGAAAAAAATTTGTGTTTCACTCAACAAATTGCATTTCTAAATTGAATTTAATCCTATTCTTAAAGATCTGAAACAGCATTTCAAGAAGCTCACGGTGGAACACCCCACAAAATCAATTGACCCCCACAACTGAATTTATTTACCAGCCAATGTGAGCAAAATTGAGCTAGAAAGCGGCTTTGATGCAGAATTACGTGAAAAAACATTTCTAATCAATTTTCAAGCATTTCTGCAGATAAAATTTTGACTTTTAATCTTTCGGCCTCACTTTGTATTATTTCCCATAGAGAAATTTGAAATTGTTCACAAAATTTCAAGTGCATGTATGATAACAACCAGACATGATACATGATCAGGGGTTTTACCCTCACCCCCCCCGGAAAAATTTTCACACCCCAGAATTCGCAATTTGTCAGAAAAACCATAGGAATTGACAGGCTGTAAGCAACTTTACGGATTTAATGGCTTAAAAAGGTCAGATTTTCAATGCTCCGCACCAAATCGCCACCAATGATCACTTCTTGCTGTATTTGGGTCAATTTAGTAAAATTTTTTCGAAATTTTTTCCTCAATTTTTCTGTGTTTCCAAGAGTATGTTTTAGAAAGAAAGAGAATCGTTAGCAAGGCTTTAAAATTGTGTTTTTAACGCACATCAATTTTTTAAGCCCAAAACAGACACATTCAAAAAATTTTAGGTTCCAGCCCCCAGAAATCCACGCTGTTTGGGTATAGTAAGAAACAATATATGTAACAAGTGATCCCTAATTCAACCTTGGTCGCCATTGTACATAGGCAGCTTTGGAATTCTGGGAAGGTTGGGGAGCAAGATTTTTCAAAGGTAAAATATGGTCTTAAAAATGGTGGAATGGCGAAAAAAATACCATTTTTCTATGTTCCTCATTGAGCACTGTCCATTAGCGTCAAAAAATTGCAAAAAAACAAAAAATTTCAGAAATTAAATTCTAGGTGTATTTCGATTCCTGGGGGTTATTTGGCCTTCTAGGGTGCAGACCATAGGTGTGCAGCACCGAAATTCTGAGGAGGGGGGATGAAAAGATTTTCAAAGGAAAAAAATGGTCTTAAAAGTGGTCATATGCACACCTGGGCATGGGGGGGTTTGGGGGGTATGCACCCTCCAGAAACCAAAATACCCCCAGAAATCAAAATACCCCCCAGAATTCAATTTTTGAAAATTTTTTCCGTTTTTTTCGCAATTTTTTGATGCCAGTGGATAGTGCTTGACGAGAAATGTCAAAAAATGGTGCTTGTATCACCATACCATCGTTTTTAAGGCTATTTTTTTGACCTTCAAAAAAATCTTGCCCCCCAGAAATTTCTTGCTGCCCACGTATGGTCGTATGGCGAAAAAACACTATTTTTCGACGTTTCTCATTGAGCACTATCCAATGGCATCAAAAAATCGCTAAAAAAGCAAAAAAAATTCAAAATTTGAATTCTGGGGGTATTTTGATTTCTGGAGGTATTTCAATTTCTGGGGGATGCATTTCCCCCACGCCCATGTGTGGTGCAGACTCCCTAACCCCCACGCCCACATATGGTCGTAATCAACTTTCAAAGGCTAACCAGTTTTACCTGATCTCCCAACTTTTGAGTGAAAAGTTGCATTCTTAGAACAGTTCTGGCCAGAACTTGAAGGCTATTTAGCCAAATTATACAATCCCACACCTAATGTTAACAGCCATAAGGCTTATGACAGAAACCAAATCCACAGAATTGATGATCCCTCATCCTATGTAACATTTTCAGGATTTCTAACGCGTTATCTTACAATGTATTTCAGGTGTAAATACCCAGAGAATCGAAACGATTTGGGAAAGCGTCAAGACAAAAATACTTCAGCAGCATAGGTGGGCAGCACCAAAATTCTGGGGGTGATGAAAAATTTCTGGGGGGGGTGAAAAAATTTTTAGAGGTCAAAAAATGGTCTTAAAAGTGGTTGTATGTAGTGTTGTAGCAGATATCTTTATCTTTATCTTTTTAGCAAGATAAAGATAAAGATAAAGATATCTTTATCTTTATCTTGACGATTTCTTCATTTTATCTTTATCTTTTAGGAAAATCACAGGCTATCTTTATCTTTATCTTTATCTTTTGATATGAATTTATCTTGCTAAAAAACATAAAGTATGTACATTAGTTAGCACATAATCCAAAATGCAGGTTTGACGTGAAATATATTCAGACGGATTAAAGTTTTACTGTGATACAAGAAAAGAAAAGAAAGCGATTGTTTAAACCCTACAAAGTGCGGTCCAAACTAATGCCTGTATATCGAGGGTGTGGGTAAAATCCGGAAACGGAAATGGAGACAGAAACGATGGGCAAAATACGGAAACGCAAACATAGTTATAGAATTTTGCACATGGTTCTGTTGGGGGTTTCTCTGCTCTGAGGGTAATCCAAAGTGCCGGAAACAGGGTTCCCCAAGTAGGGCCCATCAGGGTCAACACACCCAACCCTGTTTCCGGTAAAATTTCACCCACTGAAGGGGAGTTTAGGGGCTTGGAAACAGGGTATCCCATAATGCAATTGTAAAGCTGAACCAGGTTTTGGCGGGGGTTTCTCCGCCCTGGGGTGGCCTAAAGTGGCGGAACTGGGGTTCCCCAAGTTGGACGTATTAATGTGAACACCCCTACCTCGTTTCCAGCAAAATTTCTCCCACTCTGGGGGGTTTAGGGGCTTGGAAACAGGGTACCACATAATTCAAATATGAAGCTGAATCTGGTTCCGTCGGGGGTTTCTGAGCCCTGGGAGTGGTCCAAAGTGGAGGACCAAGGTTCCCCAAGTAGGAGCTATTAATGTGAATACCCCAACTCCATTTCCGGTAAATTTTCTCCCACTGAAGTGGAAGGGCTCGGAAACAGGGTACCCCATTATTCATATGTGAAGCTGACCCCGGTACCATTGGGGGTTCTCTGCCCTGGTTGTGGTACAAAGTGCCAGAACCGCGGTTCCTGAAGTAGGGTTCAACAGGGTCAACACCATACGTGGGCAACAAGAAAATTCTGGGGGGGTCCAAGATTTTTTGAAGGTGAAAAAATGGCCTTAAAATGGTGATATGGCGATAAAAACACCATTTTTCGACGTTTCTCATCAAGCACTATCCATTGGCATCAAAAAATTGCGAAAAAAACGAAAAAAAATTTCAAAAATTGATTTCTGGGGGGTCTTTTGATTTCTGGGGGGGGGGGTCTTTTGGTTTTCTGGGGGGTCCAGACCCCCCCAGATCCCCCCCACGCCCATGTGTGGTCAACACCCTTAACCCCGTTTCCGGCTGAGTTTCACCCACTGAAGGGGACTTTAGGGGCTCGGAAACGGGTACCCCATTATTTATATGTGAAGCTGACCCTGGTTCTGTCGGGGGTTGCTCCGCCCTGAGGGTCGTCGAAAGTGCCGGAAGCGGGGTTCCCCAAGTAGGGCCCATCAGGGTGAACACCCCAACCTCGTTTCCAGCCAATTTTCTCCCACTGAAGAGGGTGTAGGGGATCGGAAACTGGGTACCCCATTATTCATATATGTAGCTGACCATGGTTCTGTCGGTGGTTTCTCCGACCTGGGGGTAGTCCAAAGTGCCGGAACCAGGGTTCCGTAAGTAGGGTCCATCAGGTTTAACACCACCAACCCCGTTTTTGGCGAAATGTTACCCTTAGAATTTGGGTTTAGGGACTAAAAAGCTAAGTAGCTCATTATTCCTATATGTTACTGACCACGGTTCATTTGGGGGTTTCTCTGCCCTAGGAGTGGTCCAAAGTGGCGCAACCAGGTATTTGCAAATAGGACCCATTAAGGTCAACACCCCTACCCCCTTTCCAGGCAAAATTTTACATGTACGTATATGAATAATGGGGTACCCCGTTTTTGAGCCCCTAAATACCCCTTGATTGGGAGAAATTTTGCCGGAAACGGGGTTAGGGGTGTTTACATTAATTGGTCCTACTTGGAGAATGCCGGTCCCGCCACTTTAAACCAACCCCAGGTGCAAAGAAACCCACAACGGAACCAGGGTCAGCTACATAGATGAATAATGAGGTACTCCATTTCCGCGCCCCTAAACCCCCTCCCATGGGTAAAATTTTGTTGGAAACGGGGTTGCGGACATATGTGGGCAGCAAGAAAATTCTAGGGGGGGGGTGCAAGATGTTTTTGAAGGTTGGAAAATGGCCTTAAAAATTGTGGTATGGCGATAAAACACCATTTTTCGACGTTTCTCATCAAGCACTATCCATTGGCATCAAAAAATTGCAAAAAAACGAAAAAAATTTTCAAAAATTGAATTCTGGGGGGGTATTTTGATTTCTGGGGCCGTATTTTGGTTTTGGGGGGTGCATACCCCCAAACCCCACGCCCAGGTGTGGTTGCGGGTGTTGACCCTGATGGGTCCTACTTGTGAAACCCTGGTTCCGCCACTTTGGAATACCCTCAGAGTGGAGAAACCCCCAATGGAACTGGGGTCAGCTACATGTATGAATAATGAGCTACTAAATTTCCTAGTCCCTAAACCACCATTCTATGGGTAAAATTTTGCCAAAACGGGGTTAGGGGTGTTGACCCTGATGAACTTACGGAACCCCAGTTTTGGCACACTACAAGGTCCGTTTGTACATGTACAAAATGGTCCCCAAAAGTCTTTGTACATTTTATACATGCAAATTTTTGTGTACTAAAATATGGTACAGTAGCAATTTTAGTGTTGTAAAAACAGACTTGTTCGACTTTTGGTAGTGTATTTCAGCTAATTTCTGGGTCTCTAAAGGCAAAAATCACTAATTTGAAATTTTTCCTTTTGAAATGCAATTTCCGCAATTATAAAGATATTAAAACACACAATTACTCATTTCGGTGCAGAGCGCCAAAAATTTTTTCGAATTTTAAACCTTTTTTTGCAATTTTTGACTTACCAATAATCGTTGTACATGTACAAAGACGGTCCCAAAAAGTTTTTGTACATTGAGAAAATCTTTGCCAAATACAAAAAACGCTGCTTCCATGCGTAAGATTTTGCCGGAAACGGGGTTGGGTGTTTTGACCCTGATGTGCCCTACTTTTGGAACCCCATTTACGGCACTTTTGACTACCCCCAAGTCGGAGAAACTTTCAACGGAACCAGGGTCAGCTTCTCATATGAATAATGGCTACCCAGTTACCGAGCCCCTAAATCCCCCTTACGTGGGAGAAATTTAGCCGGAAACGGGGTTTGGGGTGTATATTCTGGTGGGCCCTACTTGGGAAACCCCGGTTCCAGTGCTTTGGATTGTTTCCATCTCCATTTCTGGCTTTTACACATTGTTTCCATTTCCGTAGTTTACCCATTGTTTCCGTTTTCGTTTTGATGCTTGTGAAAAGAAAGAAATGACTTGCTGTCAGCAAGTAGCAGGCACATAGCTCTGGGGGAATGGAAGGGTATGGCCGAACCCCCAAAATTCAGTGGATAGGACTTTTTAAACGTTATTTTGTGCTATTTTTGGCCATTTTGGGCTTAGTCTCCCCAAAATTAGTGTTGGTTCCCCACCAAAATAGGACGGCCACTCAGGTGTAAAAGTTAGGCATTCAGTTGGCTGCTTTGCATCACCCACTCTGGTTTATTGCACTTTACATACAACATTCTCCTATAGTCTGTTTCATTTAACTTTGCGGTTTTTGTCTGAAATTTTCCACAAGAATCAGGCTACAAAAGCGGTTTAAACTTTTGATGCAGTAATGCGGCTCAAAACAAGCATAAATCTCTATATAATTCAACATACTGTAATATATCATATTTATTCCATTAGTTTAAAACACGTTTGTAACTGCTTCAAACTTTTCAAAAACCTCAAAGTTAAATTAACCAGACTATAGGTCCAGGCGACCATATTTAGCCTTTATCTTTATCTTTTTGGTTCCTTTATCTTGCAAATTATCTTTATCTATCTTTTTTAATTTTTCATCTTTATCTTTATCTTTTAGATTTTAAAATTTCAACTTTATCTTTATCTTTTATCTTGCAAAAAATCCTTATCTTTTACAACACTAAACACCATTTTTCGACGTTTCTCATCGAGCACTATCCAATGACATCAAAAAATTGCTAAAAAATCAAAAAAAAATTTCTGGGGGAGGGAGTATTTTGATTTCTGGGGGAGGTGCATACCCCCTAAACCCCCAAAGCCCATGTGTGTTTGTCAGTACAGAGAAACCACAAGAGACCTTTTGCCAGGTCATTTGGCTGAAGAATAGTGGTGACAGCTTCAACCGGATAATCCTTTCTGTTTCATTCTGGCAGAAATCAGACACGCCTAACCACAAAATTAGGAAGTTCACATTTCAACAATATTTTTGCGAAGGAGTAAGGGCAAAAATGAAAGGAAAAATCAGTGAAAATTCGAGTTTCTTATGCAATTTTTCCTCTCTAAAGTTGCTTTTACAACAAAATCCTCCATATCTTCATTGCTTTGTACCAAATTGTGTGTATCTGAGTTCATTCTCAGAGTACTTGCAAAGAATGACGAAAATTTGATGTAATTAAGGGCTTGTATAAAGAAAAATACACTTTAAAAGTAACAATCTGACCTTGGCACTAAGCGTGCAAATGATCTGGTCATTTCATTTGTACGCATGCAAATAGGGGTTGTGCAAAAGAAGCCTCGAGGAAGGGTGAAGATTTTTCCATGGGGGTAGGGGAGAAAATCCCAACTGATTTTCTACTGGCATGAAATGTCAATAGTAAAAAAGTTTGTGCAAACTTAATGGTGTTTTTCTGAATGTGTCTTGACGAGCTCTATACATTGCAGTAGACTTTAAAATTGATGTCAAAATATGATGAAAATCACTATTCGTGTGCTAACAATGCAAGTACGGATATGTATGCATGCTAAATATATTTCTACTTTTATCGTATACTGTGTGCAGTATTGTTTATAAATTTATGTTCCTTTCTTTGTTTTATTACTGTTATAAACTGGAGCATAAAAATAGTACTGGTGTGAGCTGTGAACAAAAGTATCTAAGCAGAAAATTGAATCCATAAAATCCTTCTTACCCAAATGCATACTTCATGCATGGTAAATGCACCAAGCCAACATTTTATGTTTTATGGACAAGATAAGCGAAGATATTGAATTGCCAAAAATCTAGAAGTTGTTGAAAGACAAAATAATTATACGGAAAGCAGTGCAGCTATTTAACAATTGCAAGCAATTTGCCTGATGCAGTAAGACCACTTTGCCCCATACGTGGGCAGCAAGAAAATTCTGGGGGGGGGGTGCAAGATTTTTTGAAGGTCGAAAAATGGCCTTAAAAATGGTGGTATGGCGATAAAAACACCATTTTTCGACGTTTCTCATCAAGCACTATCCATTGGCATCAAAAAATTGCGAAAAAAACGAAAAAAATTTTCAAAAATTGAATTCTGGGGGGGTATTTTGATTTCTGGGGGGTATTTTGGTTTCTGGGGGTGCATACCCCCCAAACCCCTCTCTACGCCCAGGTGTGCTTTGCCCTTCTGAACAGTTTTAAACTCAATGGTTCAGGTAATGGAAAAATGGACAAACTGTTGGCTGCTAAAACGACTATAATATCGATAAATTATATTATTACCACCAAACACTGGGCTTCTTAGGTCGCCATGCACTATTCAAGCAAAAGATATGTATTTGTGAAATTTTTCCACAATTATGAAGAAGAAACCTTACAAATAGATGCTTGATATGCGCAAAGCCAAGATTTTTGGCTTTTCCTGCAAAAAACGCCAGAAAGTGCAAAGATTCAAGAAATTTTGCAAAGCAACTACTTTTTTGATTTTACGTTTGCAGCATATAATTATGGAACCAGAATACTCAGTTTCTGAACATTTCATAATTTTTCCCAGGATGAGAATTCTCTCCCACACTAACGTAGTCAAAGAAATGAAACAAGGGACGGAAAAAGAAAAGAAAGGAAAAAAAGAAAAATTGATCAAAACAAATAAAATCAGTGCATTTGTCAACATAAGTGAGCCGTAAATGCATTTAATTATCACAATTCAAAAATGATGTGAAGTTTGTAATGGTGAGATATCGCAGTTTAAAAATGTTGTAAACAAAATCCGCGCATTCGAAAATATACAACTGCAAATGCACAGGACATAAGAAGGTATGAATATTGGCAATGACATCAGCATAATCAAAAACGTAAACTAGTTCAACATGAGCAAAATAACAATTCAATCAAACAAAAAATCCAACTAAACTAACAAGACAAGCCTATAACGACAGAACCTGTTGCTGTGGAAAACATAGCAACACATAGAAAATGCTTACCACGCCCTCCATCCATATTAAGACAGTCAAATAAATAACTTGCAAATCTGTACACTTGAAGATGGTTTGTCGACTTCCTTTTTTATAGTATAAAATGTAGTAGTTGATTCATGCCCAAACTTGTGTGAAATAGACTATGTATAGTCTGTTTTATTTATTCAAGAGCTTTTTAGTCAATTCTTTCAAGGGCTACAGTAAGCAAAACAAGACAAATTACTGTGATTCAGCAGATCAGCTCAGTGAGGGCGAGTGGCTGGAATTCTTCCATTTTTAATGCACTAATCCGCCTATATAAATTTAATTTAGGCATTTAATCGGTACTGGGACATACTACAGTAAGTGCACTAAATAAAAAGCTATCGGTTGGAATCAAACCCAGTTGCTTTGACATGACAAGCAGACATTTTACCACTGAGTTATGTGGGAGTTCACAGCATTTCTTAAATTTTAGTCTATTGTGTTTAAAGTGTCAACTAAAGATAAGCTGAATGCGCGATTTATATCTGTGAGTTGATTAATTTGCTGGAAGACAAGAATAAATTACGTCGCAAAAATGTTATTGAAAAACTCTTTTCTGCTACGTAACTACAGTGAGATTTAGCAAACTACAGTAAATAAGAAAGAAGGGGTTACTGTAGCCTTCAAAAACATTTACTGAAAATGCTCTCAGATAAATGAAACAAGACTTTAAGCACATATGTATAGTCTAAGTTCGGTCATAAATTTTAAAACTATCTCTGACAATAGGCTGACAGATTGCGCTCATAGCATTAATCTGATACATAATTATCATAACCCTTAGCCTACTGTCAATGAAAATTCTTATAACTTATGCACAAAGTTATGTGAAACGGGCTATAGGTTTTTTGATATTCATACAAGTATCTCATCTACACATACACTATGCTGCATACATCAGCTGGGGATTTTACGCCCCCCCCAAGAAAGTCGCATATGCCAGAATGGCAAAAAGATAAAAAACCTCGAAAGCCAATTATCCTGAACTTTTGACCAGACGATTTTGACAGTTTATCTACATACATGCTATGTTATATTCTGCAAATGACTGACAGCATGGCATAGCTTTTTGCATGTAAAATCATAAATGTGAACTATCTTAATAGACACAAATTTCTTGACTTACAAAAACAACAATCACAACAATAAAAGCGCAAATATTTAAAGCATACAATGAAATTCAATTATTTTTCGTGCCAATGCTTAACACTTAAAAAACGAGGTTGCATTTCAATGTTTTTATTTGGAGCCTTCCGCTTAATGCTTTGAAAAGAGTGTAAAGGAGGAGCATCTGATATTGCGGCTTCATCTAATTCTTTTGAATGCACCAGCTCCATCATCTTCTCAATCATTGCCGCCTTAATGCACAATTGTCCGCAAATGCTCTGAAAAGTTCCCCAGTCGACAGTCGAGCCAGAATTTGTTGCACTTGCAATCATAGTTGGGGAGGCATACTGTCACGGTTATTTGTTATTGTCGCCAAATAGACGCTGAATAAAATGAACGTGCTTGTAACCACCTCGGCGTGAATTAGCGTCAAAGCACGAGCAAGTATACAATTCTGGGCAAATAAAGCAATAACAGCAGTGAAAATTTCAACTATACTCTGTTTCATTTAGCTTTTAAGTTTTCAAAAAAATTTTAAGCGACTACAAAAGAGCTTTAAACTAGTGCAGTAAAAATGATATTCGACAGTCTATCGACTTATATGAAGACACATGTCATTGTTAAGCCGCATTGGTGCATCCAAATTTTAAATCACTTTTGTAGCCTGATTCTTGCGGAAAAATTATAAAGAAAACTGCAAAGTTAAATGAAACAGACTACATTTTAATGTCACTGTATAGAAAGATTATAGCGTGAATAAATACATGTGCACATAGTGTAGATATGGATGGGACCACACCTGGGCATGGGGGTTTGGGGGTAGGCACCCCCAGAAAATCCCCAGAAACCAAAATACCCCCTCCCAGAATTCAATTTTTGAAAATTTTTTTCGTTTTTTCTGCAATTTTTTGATGCCAATGGATAGTGCTTGATGAGAAACGTCGAAAAAATGGTGTTTTTATTGCCATACCACCATTTTTGAGGCCATTTTTTGACCTTCAAAAAAAAAATCTTGCACCCCTCCACCAGAATTTTCTTGCTGCCCATGTATGGATGGGACTGGCACTGGAAACGGCGATGGTGCCAAGTACAGAAGAAGTTTAGAGCTAGAAGAATCTTGCCAATTTAGCGTTTTACTCAAATGTTGAATTATGTTCAGATTCAGACATTATTACTCAATTTGTCAATAATAAAATCATTTTTTGCAGTGGTCCACTAAGTTTTTGACTCATTCTGCACTCAAATCTAAAATATTGTGAAACTAAAGCAAAAGTTTGCCTGATTTAAATGGTAGAATATTATCGATTAATTATAAAATTCTTTGAAAACAGAATTCTGATTATTTAAGCCTGCTTCAGAAGTAACTGTCGGCAATATCGCTGATATTGCTGACTGTTTTTCCCGGTTCACAAGTGCCCAATTTTCAGTTGGTGATATCGCTAATATTGCCAACTTTTGTTGGCAATATTGGCGATGTGGCCGATTTTTATCGGCGATATTGGTGACATCGCTGACTTTTGTTGGCAATATCGGCAATGTTGCCAACTTTTGTCACCAATATCGGCAATGTCGCTGACTTATGTCGGCAATATTGGCAATGTTGCCAATTTCTGTCGGCGATAGTGGCAATATTGCCAATTTTAGTCCGCAATATCGCCAACTAAAATTGGGGGAATAGGATCCATTTCTATTTTTCTGCGATATCGCCAACAATTCATGTACAAAGTATAGAGAGGAACAAAAACACAGGCAAGCCACGTAGTACATACAAATGCATTAACAAAGTTAGTACACACGTGCAGTCGATACATATGTACATATATCAAGTTATTTTTGGGGACATCATGAATTTTAATTAGATTAAATGCAGCAAACCAAGTAAGCGTGAGGTTCATATTATTCTCATGTAACGTTTTATCCTGCAAAGATTGTCAAAAACTTACTTTTCAATCAATAGTAGAAAATATTTACTTTCTTTCGTATTATTTGATACTTGAGAAGAATTGCCATTTTTTTCACGAGAAATGTCCAGTGCCTTTGACGAACAATTAATTGAATTAGTGCGTGGTTATCCCCATTTATGGAATTTTAGAGTTCCGGACTATAAAGACACAAAAAAGAAGAAAAATTTGTGGTCCAAAATCGCGCGTCAATTGTCATCTAACGGTAAAAAAATTCAGAAAATTGTTTATTGGTATTG
Organism: Mermis nigrescens; assembly: GCA_036768485.1. Lineage (NCBI taxonomy): Eukaryota > Metazoa > Nematoda > Enoplea > Mermithida > Mermithidae > Mermis > Mermis nigrescens. The sequence continues at coordinate 39,980,191 of JAVLUZ010000154.1, read as the reverse complement.
ATTGAATAAAAGTTGAGAGTAGTCTGCTGCTTAAATGCTAATGGTGATTAGAACTGTTTTTATTTAAGCCATTGTCAGTGTCACAGACACGCACAGCATGGGAATTCTAGGGGGTAGGGTGAAATCTTGAAGTGCCTCTTTTGGGTTTGACGTTTCTAACTATGCTCCATCTTTCTAGAGTATAAAAATCGCAAATTCTGGGGGAAGGTGAAAAAGTTTTATGAGGGTTAAAACCCCCAAACCCCCTTAAGATTGTGTATGATTGCCACCCATTTCTTTGCATAAAATTAATAATTTTTTCTCATATTGAATTTTTTTACCAAGGTATGTATAATAGGTTCTGTCATGGCTCCTTCCCTAATACGAATTTTTATAATATTTATGCATTCCTCATACAACCATTTTTCTCCACTTTTTTTGCAGGAAAAACGTGCAAGAAATGGTGGGATACCCTGCGTACTTATTTTAGCCGGGAGAAGCGATTGTTGGCAGCTCAACCAACTAGATCAGGCGCATGTTCTCGGAAAAAAATGTTTGCTTACTTCAATATTATGTCATTTTTGTCAGACTTCATAAAAACTCGATCGTAACTTTTTTGACAGTAACATACAAGATCTGCTTATTATATATGCTAAGACTGCAAATTTTTGCTTACACAGCCACAGTCTCGAATATTGAGGACAATTCCGATGATCCGGAGCACACAACTTTTGAGTCAGGTAAGACCGTTTGACGTTGTTCATTTTTACATATTTTTTAAAATAATGCGTTTTTCTAAAAATGATTATGCATGAAATAAGTGAAACAGATTGAAAAAATTAGAGCATAAAATGCGAGTTAAAATCTGTAGAAAGTATTAAATAGCTTAAATTGCTAGCTACAAATCTATGTTCGGTTTTGCATTAGCGCGTAGAAATTTGTTTTAAACATTTGTATATTGCAAAGGTTACATAGTTTTAGAAAATTTCATATTTTAATTTATAAAAAAGGTTCTCATGGGGAATAAAAAATCATATTGCTATAACGTATAAATGTTTGATGCAGTCAGAATTCAACAATTATCACTTAAATAAATTCTTTTATTGTTTAATTTTCAGGTGCACAGAACAGAAAAAAATTCAAAATTATCTTGAAAAATTCTTTAAGAAACTGTCTAAAATTATTTAGAAACAGACGTAAAACGAATTTTTTGTTTACACTGCCAAGTACGCAAATTAGGTTTAATATTTTACAAAGGTAGTAAATTATGCTGCACAAAATATTAAAGGAGATAATCATGTATATAAAGATAATTTAATACAATCTAGTTCTATACCAAGATAATGTTATTCTTTATTTTCGTTCAAATTATCTTTCTTCATATTTATACGCAAAAAAGCCTATATTTGCGTAAATTTTATTATGCAAGTAGCTCAAAAATTTGATGAAAACATTTTAAAGCCTAAATTGAAATTAACATAAAATTATGATCTAGAATTGATTAAATTTAATTTACTTCTGAATAGAACAAAATCCACAAACTTGCTGTCATGTGTTATTATTGTAATTTCAGGTTTATTTTTGTTTCATTCTTTGCAATTTTAATTTTTATTGTCTTTGTCTTATTTTTAGTAAATCTTATATAAGGGTGCGGAGAGGTCATCCCGTTAATTGTCAAAATTTCCGACAGCTTCATAATGCACATCAGATAAAAAATTGCATGTTTTGGTTACAAAAGCTTTAAATTACCTGTACAAAAAAGTAAGTATTAAGAGTCACTTCATTTTTTTGTAAACTATATAATATACATCTGTTAAAATTGGAGTTATTTTTTGACTTGTCCATGCTCGCTGCATGGCCGGGCTGAATCTTACAGGAAGTGACTCTAAATTGTCTGATCTTAGAAACGACTGATGTGATGGAAGAATTGGTACTCAACGCTCGTTCGCCATCTGTGTCCAGTTCCGAGGAAAGTCAGGCGCTAAAACATCAGAAGGTTAACCCGGCGCAGAAATTTAAGATTCAACGTGAAAAACAGGAATTACTTCTCCTCCAATCTCTGGTCAAAAAGACTAATTCTTTTGCTTCCAAAACACCGTCAAAACAAGAATTATTTGGTCAAAGTATAGGGGAAGCTTTACAACGCCTTCCGACAAGACTTAGAATGCGCACAAAAATACAAATTATGCAAGTTATTGAAACCGCCGAACAAGAAGCTGATGTTTTAGGATTGTCTCAAGGGTTGTCTGTGATTAGTCAGCAACCTCTATATAGTCAGATTCAGGCGTACAACTACTCTGGAAATTGATATTCAGATTTGATTTTGCGAATTGAAATAAAATGATTGTGAACTCAGCGAGTAGCCTCAACATGGTAAGACAAATAAGTCAATCGCTGTTTTATTAAAAAATTTTGATACTTTTTAAGTTAGCGCATTTAAGCCTCTGCAAACATGAGATATTTGCCATGAAACAGAGCCAGATTCAGTCAAAAAATATGGTTTCAAATCATCTCGAATTTCTTGAGCTTGCGCAGCAGAATGATTACTACCCAGATTTCGCGCAGAACGTAAAAAGGGACTGTCATCTTCAACTTCTAGTCTCCAGTCACCTTCTTTGAAATTTCATTGCTTTACTTCACAATCTACATAGGAAATCGGGCAGTAGGACGTTTTGACCATCAAAAAATTATGTAGGCAAACAATGGCTTTTATGATTTCATCTATAGTCGTTTCTGAGGTGATAATAGGTCGAAGCAGAATTCTCCATTGAGCTGCCGCTATTCCAAATGCATTTTCAACAACTCGATGAGCTCGACTCAATATGAGTTTGAATTTCATTGCAAATCAATTTTTTAAGGACCTTCGGAGTTGCAAGTGGGGTCTGACTAACCTGTATGTACTTGTGCAGCATGGAAATTTGGGGAGGGTGGTCAGACCCCAAAATTTTTAAAAAGTGCCTTTCTTGGCTAAAAACGTTAAGTACACGTCAAAAGAATTGTTTTTTTACGTTTCTAACATTGTATGTTTGTTTTAAAACATTAAAATATATAAAATCTCTATAAAAGTTTGAAAAAATGGAATACTTTGTACAAAATATAGTCAAAAATGTGTATATGGTACGAAACGCCTAAAAATTGAGTCAAAAACGAGCTAAAAACGTTTGGCAAACTTTTCACAATTTTCATCGATAAATCGACAACTCTGTGGGGTTGCAGCCATTTTGCGGGGTGAGTAACTATTCTGGGATCAACCCAACAAACCCCAACCCAGGAACGCGGATGGTCTGGACCACACATGGGCATGAGGGGTCTGGACCATAGGTGGGCAGCACCAAAATTCTGGGGGGGGGGGTGAAAAAATTTCTGAGAAGAGTGAAAAATTTTCAAAGGTCACAAAATAGTCTTAAAAGTGGTCGTATGGCAAAAAACCACCATTTTTCGACGTTTCTCATCGAGCACTTTCCAATTGCATTAAAAAATTGCTAAAAAAGCAAAAAAAATTTTCTGGGGGGTATTTTGATTTCTGGGAGGGTATTTCAACTTCTGGGGGGTGCATACCCCCAACCCCCACGCGTACGTGTGGTCTGGACCACACATGGGCGTGGGAGGTTTAGGGTTTTGCACCCCCAGAAAATGAAATACCCCCCCCACGCAGACCCCACAGAATTCAATTTTTAATAACGTTTTTGGCGATATACCCATCCCTCATCCTGACCCCCTGCAGAATATTGGTGCTGCCCATGTATGGCCTGGACCCCTAGATTCCCAAAAAAAAGATATAAAACAGGATTGAACTTTTGTGCTATCCCTGACGATTTTGCCCCATCGGACCCCAATACTTTAGCTGATGTCCATCTATAGTCTCCAGACATGCACGTGGGGGTTTGGGATCTAGATCCCCAGAATAAAAAAATGTTCTGGGGAAATAAGGCGAAATGAAGGCTGAAAATGGATAAAAATTGCACATTTCCTTTAAGAGTGCTAGAAATTGACCAGAAATTGTGGAATAATTTCGTTTTACCCTTATTTTAACATGTATATCAGTTTTTGAAGTCATTTTGGCCCACAATGGCCCATTCTTTGATCCCCAGATCGACTGCCCCCCCAAATCGGCCATGTTATGCATATTGTCTGGACCCCTGAACATCCGGTGCAGATCCCCCCTAAAAAAACGGTAGACCACAGAACTGAAATTTTTTGTGCTATTTTTGGTGATTTGCCTTATCGGACCTCACAAGATTTGCTTGCTGTTGTTTAGGTGTTGATCATTTATGATCACCAGCAGACGCAGTATATTGTTCAGGAAGTAATTTAAATTTTAATAACATATATTTATATTTTGATTCTCTCGTTTTTAAAGTCAAAAAAAGTTTAAATGCATCCATTTCGAACGAGTTCTTTTTTAAAAAACAACTGAATTCAGGGTACACTCAGCCTCTCTTGAAATCCATCAAACTGGGGTGAGTCACTCAAAAAAAATATAAGTTAATCCATTTTTCGGCATTCTGCCAACGCTACTCTGGGGGTCAGTCTATAAGTGTTTTGTGCAACTTGAAAAAGTTATTTAATTGCTAAAATAGCTTAAACAGTATGCTGTTCCACAATTTATAGTCACTTAGCACTTTTGAAGAAAATTTTTGATTTTCATCCACGTTAAACCGTCATTTGACGTCATTTTTTTAAATTTTTTATATTTTTCCATTTAGATGGTTTAGACTCCCTAAACCCATCACGTACTTGTCTGATCTAGACAAATAATCCCCTCCATATGCAACTCTGTGCGTAAATGTATTCTTTAATAAAAATTTTCATTTGTAATATTTGAGAGATTTTAAAGGAGGTAAGGTGACCAAGGAATGTTTTAAGGGTCATTTACTACTTAAGTTTTACCTATTATTAAAAATCTTCTTTTCTTCCGTTATTTGATTGTCTGGATACGGACGCATTAAGCAAGGTTTTAAAGGAAAACCTTGGTCCCCGACAAGCACAAATGGAAGCTCTTTATCAAATCCATTCAAAAAATCAGCATCGGGAACTTCCAGTGAATTTTCAGATAAAGTCCTTCCAATAGGTGCTCCTGCAAATAATCCGCCGTCGCTCATGCGACCATCAGCACCAATATCAACAATCACAAATCTGTAATTGGCATCAACTATCGCCAAAAAAATTTTGCTAAATTGATGTTTATAATTATAAAATTGAGAGCCGCTTAATTTTGGAGCTTGAATTGTGACGTGTTTTCCATTGATTGCACCAATACAATGCGGAAAATTCCATTTTTTATCAAATTCATCCGCAATCGACCTCCATGATTCTCTTGTCGGCTTTGGTAGGTGATCCGGCTGCAATACTACCCACAGTGCTTCTCAAGTCTCTCGAATAATTCCAGAAACAGTTGAAAACCCAACACGAAAATTATAGGAAATGTCTTGCATTTCTTCTCCAGTAGACAGATACGGTAAAGTTATAGCTAATCTTTCGCCTGGGGAAATAGGCTTTCTCCACCTATTGCTTTTCTGGATAAGGGGACCAACCTTAGTCAGGAACTCATCAAATTTTGCAGGCAACATGCGAAAAAACTTGAAAAAACTTTCATGGTCAGTAAGGTGCATCTGCGGAATAAGTGCATGGTAATGACCATATTTTTCATGCACTTTAAAAATATAGCGAGTTTGTTGTCGCAATTTTCGTATCAATTTATAAGATTTATAACTTAAATAAACCTGCAATACCGCACACAGCTGCTCAATGTCCATTTTCACATCAAAGTGGTCAATATTTTGAGTGTTTTGCTTTTCAACATGAGGCTATTTAAAATATTCTTACCCGCGATGTCAACAATATCGCTGAATTTTGTCTGTGATGTCGGCAATATTGCCGATAAAACTCGGCGATATTGCTGATATTGCCGATTTTTGTCGGCAATATCGGCAATATCCCCAACAAAAGTCGGCAACATTGGCGATGTCGCCAACAAAAATTGGCGATATTGCCGACATTTACTTCTGAAGCGGGCTTTAAACTCTAAAGTAGCCTTTATCAGCAATTAGAGTCGACAGAATACCAAAATGCATGGTTACAAGCAAATATATTTCTTGGGGTGATTAATAGCTCTGGGGGAATGAGGGGTCCGGAGTCCGGCGGACCCCTCCCCCAATTCGAAAAAATTGGAGAAATAGGACTTTTTAAACATTATTTTGTGCTATTTGTGGCATTGAGCTTAGTCCCCAAAATTGATGTTGGTCCCCCAAAAATAGGACGGCCAGCTACGTGCCTGGAGAATAGTTGCTAGCTCAACCCCAGAAAAATGTGGCTGATTCCTGTTGGACTTTTGATTTCAAAAAGCTGTAGAAAATATGTTATACGCTTTTCACTGATCTGTTGGCTCAAGTGCATTAATTTTTTTCAATCCTTCGCTCTAAACAGCCATTGAATTCTGGGGAATTTTGGTTTTTGGTGGGTATTTGGCCTTCTGGGAGGTGCATACCATAGGTGGGCAGCACCAAAGCTTTAAACAGGGCGCGAGATTTTTCAAAGGTCAAAAAATGGCCTTAAAAATGGTGGTATGGCGAAAAAACACCGTTTTTCAACGTTTCTCCTCGAGCACTATCCATTGGCACCAAAAATTGCGAATAAAACAAAAAACTTCTTTCAAAATTGAATCCGGGGGTATTTTAATTTCTGGGGGGGAGTATTTTGGTTTCTGGTAGGTGCATACCCCCTACGCCCAGGTATGGTGCATACCCCCAAATCCCTTATGTGATAGTGTTCTACACCAAAACATTAGCTGGATTGAAATTATGGGTACTGAGGGGCCCCTGAGATGAATAATGGGCCAAAATTTGCCAGAAACTGCCCAAAAATATGTATCATGATGAGGTCCGATTAGATAATTTGGGTCCCGACCACACCTGGGCATGGGGGGTTTGGGGGGTATGCACCCCCAGAAACCAAAATACCCCCCAGAATTCAATTTTTGAAATTTTTTTCTCGTTTTTTCGCAATTTTCTGATGCCAATGGATAGCACTTGATGAGAAACGTCGAAAAATTGTGTTTTTACGCCATACCACCATTTTAAAGGCCATTTTTCATTTTTTGACCTTTGAAAAATCTTGCTCCCCCAAAATTTTCTTGCTGCGCACGTATGGTCCCGACCCGCACATGGGCGTTCAGGGGTATTCAATCCCCCAGAAACCAAAATACCCCCAGAATTTATTTCTAAATTTTTTGTTTTTTTCTCGCAATTTCTGGATGCCAAAAAACAAAAAAAACTTACTCAACGAGATAGGATTGGCCATGTGATCCATTAACCATTCACTCTTTGTCTTCTGTAACAACTTTGAATCCGATGTCAGTACCATAGAACGCCGATGTTGCTGGTTCAACATTCGAACGCAGAAATTGATTTGACAATCAGCTACGTTGTGCTGTTTGACCATATAATGTAATCTGTAGTCATCGCTCAGTGATGTCAGAATATGCAGTAGATAGTCTAAACAATGGTTTTGTTTGGCGCGTAAATAGAGACCGCTGTGCTTTAATACTTTATGACAGGCTTCAATAAACATATTCGTGTTCAACGGCGAATCTCTTTGAAAACCAACCGCCCATTCCAAGGAACGATTTTTGTCAAAATAAATGGCCTCTGAATAGCGTACATTAATGATGAGTGGTATTCATACAAGCACAAAATGGGCATTGGGTTCTCGATGGACCTCGCTCCTCTAGAATCTAAAAGACCTCCAAAATTGATAGACCCCCAACGAATTTAAATTTTGGTGCCATTTTTAGCCATTCTACCCCATTGGACCCCAACGTTTGGGTGATGCCCATACATGTAAGAGGGGAGATAAATAATCCCCCACCCAAAGTCAACCGCCCACTATCCAGAAAGTTGTGACCCCTAATCTGAAAAAACGAATTTTTTGGCAGTTTTTGGTGTTTTGGGCCAAACATGGAATAACTTGCCCCAATTCCCTTCCCTGTAATAATGGTCGGCGACCCCCACCCAAATTTCGAGCCATTACATGCATGGTGCTGCCTATGCATGTTAAAACACAGAAAAGGGGGCTTAAGACGATAACTTGCACAAAATGCTAAAACTAAAATTTCAACTCCGGAATGGGCTAAAACTTAACAAAATTGTTCCTTTGTCACCCTTATCCCAACTTTTAATCTCATAGAATTTGGCTGCTGAGAAGACATGCACGTGGGGAATACATGCACACAGGGTGGGGTAAAAGGAGGTATTACACCAATGGAAGGGTCCAAAGATTTGGTACTGTCGAGCAAATCGAGCCAGAAATTGTGCATTTTCAAGCGATTTAGACGTAAAAATGTCTTTTTAGACCTGTTTTCTCTTGTTTAAAAAAATTTATGTGCCCAGCAGCCGTGATTCTATAGCTATGATATAAAACTAGGGTAGTGTTTTTTGGATACCCTGTGTTTGCAGTAGAGGAAGTGTAAAGCATTATTTCATTGTCTTTGAATTTATACATAAATCATAAATAGCAGTAAGCACATTTTTGTGTTGTGCGCAATACCAATCTGCCAAAGGATTGTTAAGAACACTCACTTAAATAACTTGCAAGACCAGGTTGCATATAAAGGACCTCAATAAGGTGTTGCAATTCCTTCCATTGCTGGAAAAATGTAGCTTGATCCGGCTCTCTAAGGAGGGCAAACAACTGCAGCTTTAGCGTATCTTAGTCCTTCCACCTTTTCAACTGCAGGAGCCAATTATGCTTCACGTGCCAAAGACATAATAATTTGTGACTTAAGCCGGCGCCAAAGACAGAAGCCCAAGCTTTAAAAACAGCTGGTGCGTCATCCGACATAAAAAACCATGGCTGCAGCTGCAGATAGCTAACCCTAAACAATTTATAGAATATGAGTAAGCTGCAACGCTGTAGCCTGTTTCAAAAACATAGTACATGGAAAGGTATGTATTAACAGAACTAATAAAAATGGCTACAAATGAAGTATATTTAATTGTTGCATAAAAACAGGGGCGGATTTAGGGGAAACGGGGGGCGGCTGCCCCTCCCACCCAAAATAGTGCGCAAATTTAAGGATTTTTGAGCGATTTTTAGCAATTTTCGGGTTAAAACAGCTAATTTTTCCGCCCAAGTCAGGGTTCCGCCCCCCCTTAGGGGTAACAGCCCCCCCTTAGAGGTACTGCCCCCCCCCTTAGGGAAATCCTGGATCCGCCACTGCACAAAAACAATTAATTTGTTGTGAAGCGTCCAAAAGTTTAGGGCTTATGAGCTCAAAAGTGTGCTAGAATCTATTCTGAAACTTTCAAATTCGCTTCAAGAATTTTCAACTTTTTAATTTAGGGAACCCTTGCAAAAACTGTTCGTATTTTTAAAATTTTTCAGGGAGACTAGTAACCCCTGTCCCCCACAGCTACGTCCTGCGTACAGTGCATAAAACAGAAATAATGCATGCTGAGCGAAATTTAGATAAGAAGGTAAAAATCTGTGTAAAACATTAAAAGACTCACATAGCATAACCCACATTATGTGTGCTTGCAATGCTTACGAATAAGATCTTATAGAAATGCTTGTTAGTTTTCTTGCAAGATCTGTACCTTTTGCTTGTCATGTGCTTACTTGCCAACTTACAGGAAAACGTAATTCTTACAAGCAAACTTACAAGAAATTTTGAATCTTATTGAAATGCTTGTAAGATCTTGCTTATCTGAATCTTACAAGAATTTCTATCTTGAAAGCATACTTATAATTTTGCTTGCAAGTGCTTGCCCTACAAGCAGTTTACAAGATCCCAACTGACTGCTTATAAAAACGCGCAAGCATCTTATAAAGCATATTCTTGCATGTGCTTATAAGCGCATGCAATGATGATCAAAAGTTTTGGCAGCTGGTCTTAGTTACAGTGCACTGAGCACAACCACCAAATACACATCTACATCTGCATTACTGTGCAAGATCATAAGATGCTCCAAGTCAGGCATGCGTGTGCTGCTTGATAATTGTGATATTTAGAAAAAACTTAATATGAACATGAAACATAATCTTCATGGGTTTAATAGCAAAGAGAAGTGCTTATAAGCAAGTATAAGATTTTTAAAAATTGCCCAAAATTGGCAACATCAACGGTTATGCATAATTATAAGCGTCTAAAGTTTAAATCTCATTTTATGTATGTAGGTATGTCCCTCACAGCTTCAAGATAAACATGGGGGCAGCTATATGCATAGGTGGACGAAAAACAATTTGGGCTTATATGTCGAATTTTCTTTGAATTTCATTGTAATATACCTACAATATATCTCCATTTATATTTTTTGGAAATTAAAACCATAGGCTGAATTTCTTCATTTCAGACATATGACCAAAAGCAGCATCAGCAAGACTGTAGGTTGATGGCTTTAAAGTTCTGGGGGTGCAAAATTTTCAAAGTCAAATATAGGCTCTAAAAAATGGTACTATGGCTAGTAAACACCATTTTGAACATTCCTCGTCAACCATTGGCATCAAAAATTCATGAAAAAAGCAAAAAATTCAAAAGTGAAATTTTGGCGGTATTGCTGGTATTTTTATTTTCATGTTAGGCATTTTGCTTTCTGGGGGTGCATACCACATGTGGGCAGGGTGGGGGATAAGCATCCCAGATGGCCAAATGCATAACAAGAAAAATAGAAATAATCAACAACATGGGTGGGCGGCTCCAAGGTCTGGGGGTGCAAAATTTTTTTTAAGTCAGATATTGGCCTTAAAAATGGTGCTATGTCGAAAAGCTACCATTTTTGAATGGTTTCTCATTGAGCTCTATTGATTGGCATAAAAAAAACTCGAAAAAAGCAAAGAAATTCTAAAAACTGAAATTCTGGGGGATTGTTGGGTATTTGTTGGGTACTTGCCTTCTGGGGGATGCATACCCCAAACTCCCCACGCCCAGGTAAGCCCAGCAATACCCCACAGTTCATTTTTGAAAAATTTTATGTTTTTTTTGGATTTTTTGATGCCAATTGATATAGCTCGACGAGAAACGTTCAAAAATGGTGTATTTCATCATAGCACCATTTTTAGGCCAATATTCGACCAAAAAATTTTGAATTCCTCAGAACTTTAAAGCTGCCCACTTATGGTGCATGCCCCAAACCCCACGCCCAGGAAACCACGATTATTGTATGTATTCGTAAGCTATTTCTGACGTGAAAATGTGAATTTTGGACCAAAAACGGCAGCAACCCAGCACATTTTATTTAGTCCTTATAAAGTTTTCAAAATTTCCGATAGCTGAAGGTTGGCTAAGACTTTCAACGTCTTACAAGATTTTTGGATTGCTGAATAAAACTATAAACGTTTAATTATTTTTTTGTAAGAATTTTGGCCTGTTTTCACGACTAATAAGCACAATTGGCTCAGTGTGTTTATGTATACAATTATAGCCTTCCCTGAAAAAAGCCAAGGAGGATGAATAATACACATTAAATAACCTTATGAGGGAGACTGGCAGGTGCACCACTTGCTTCAGCGTATTTTCTGCATCACTGGAGTTGCTTAGCAGTAACTAGTACGCTTGTGAAAATTTCAATAGACTCATTTTATTTAATTGACTTAATTTTAATTCAATTTTATTAAATTTCCGTTCAACCATTTTTGTGGCCTTACGCATGCGGATTAATTGAATTCAAGAGATAACCATAAAGTTAAAGTAATCAGATTCTGTACCTACAAGAATTTGACTTCATTCCAAATCATTTCTGGTCAGTCTGATAAAACGTCACTGTAAATCCATAGTGCTTGCAAGCAGAAACAAGCAAAAAAGTTGTCTTGCAATAATGCATACTTATTCATGCTTGTAAGCAACAAGAAAAATCTTTAAAAATCAATTTTGGGAGAACTGTTGAGTATTTACACTTTTGTGTTGGGTATTTGGCCTTCTGGGGTGCATACCCACACAAAACCCCCACACCCAGGTTAGCAAGGCCGGCCTCGTGAGTTAGCCGGCCTGTTTTGCTCAGTAATCGAGCTTCTAGAGGGACAAATTCCCTAAAAAGTATTACAATGACTAATGACTTGTAGATTAAAGTTGATTCACATTTTTATGCTCTTTTGCGAAAAGATATCTTCAATCATCTTCAAAGTTTTTGTCATTTTTTCATCTTTCGGTCACTTTCATTATACCGATAATATTACCGTTTTTTACAGCATGACGTGCCTAGGTAGTAAATATATGTATAAGACAGCTTGTATTATCTTATAAATGAATCGTGTCTTGCTTGTCTGTCACAAGCACTAAAGCAATCATGCAGTGTCTTGCAATAAGGCATACAAGAACGTCCTTTGCTTGCTCATGCTTGTCTGTAATACGCAGACATACGTAACTTTCTTACAACCCGGCTTTTTGCTTACGCTGTCCTACAATCACTTGTGCCTAATTCTTGTCCTGCTTATGACTGTGCGTGTAAGCAAAAAGCAAAGGCTAACGAAATGTAAGATAGTATATACCATCTTATAAGAATTTTATGTATTGTAAGACTGCTTGCAAGCAGTAACTTTTTCTTATAAAATCTTGCAACAACCTAAGCATCAGGAGGAAGAAAAATAAGATTTCTAAGAATCTTATAAGAATTCACCGCAACTTTTGAAGATGTAATAAGCAACATAACGTGGGAACATATAATTATAAGGAAGAAAAAAGAAAAGTAATAAGATTTCAATAGTGACCTCTTTTAATGCCGCAAAAAATGTTCCAGAGTTCCTTGAAAGTCTGGTAACATGTTAGAGCAGAAAACCTTAAGATAAATTAGGTTCTGTCAGATATTATATTACCCCGCTGTCCGGTATTACTGCAGTTGACATTAGTGACTTTGATTAAAGAACTCATGGCAGGAAGCGCAATTTATTTGAGTATTATGCTGGAAAAAATTAAATTTGTTGAAAGATTTGCATGGAAATAAATGACAATGAGTCCGAAGGAATGAACTTATACATCATATATACAAGCTAGGGATGGGACTAAAACCGGCACCGGCGCCAACTATCAATGCAGGAAAAGATTCAAGCTAATCATCCCATTTTTATTTACAAAGAACTTCTCAATTTGACGTTTTACCCCACTGTTGAATTATATTCAGGTGCAAACATTAATAATTGACTCATCAAAAAAAAAGGAATTTCGTTTCTTGCAGTCGTTGCACTATGCATTTAATTCATTCTGAAGACAAATTGTAAAATGTTACAAAATTAAAGCAAAAATTTGGCTGCTTAGCAAAATAGGATGCTATCTAATTCAATATATAATTTTTGAAAACAGAATTATGATTGTTATTATTTCTAAATAGACATTGTTAACACATGAAACCGACAGAATACTGACACTGCCTTCACATCACATGTATGACGG
>JAVLUZ010000154.1:39879970-39966734 GCA_036768485.1 Mermis nigrescens | reverse complement strand
GTTTTTACGCCATACTACCATTTTAAAGGCCATTTTTCATTTTTTGACTTTTGAAAAATCTTGCTCCCCCCAAATTTTCTTGCTGCGCACATATGGTCCCGACCCGACATGGGCGTTCAGAGGTATTCAATCCCCCAGAAACCAAAATACCCCCAGAATTTATTTCTAAATTTTTTGTTTTTTCGCAATTTCTGGATGCCAAAAAACAAAAAAAAACTTACTCAACGAGATAGGATTGGCCATGTGATCCATTAACCATTCACTCTTTGTCTTCTGTAACGACTTTGAATCATATGTCAGGACCATAGAACGCCGATGCTGGTTCAACATTCGAACGCGGAAATTGATTTGACAATCAGCTACGTTGTGCTGTTTGACCATATAACATAATCTGTAGTCATCGCTCAGTGATGTCAGAATATGCAGTAGATAAAACAATGGTTTTGTTTGGCGCGTAAATAGAGACCGCTGTGCTTTTACTAATACTTTATGACAGGCTTCAATAAACATATTCGTGTTCAATGGCGAATCTCTTTGAAAACCAACCGCCCATTCCAAGAAACGATTTTGTCAAAATAATTGGCCTCTAAATAGCGTACATTAATGATGAGTGGTATTCATACAAGCACAAAATGGGCATTGGGTTCTCGATGGACCTCCCTCCTCTAGAATCAAAAGACCTCCAAAATTGATAGACCCCCAACAAATTTAAATTTTGGTGCCATTTTTAGCCATTCTACCCCATTGAACCCCAACGTTTTGGTGATGCCCATACATGTAAGAGGGAGATGAATAATCCTTAACCCAAAGTCAACCGCCCACCATCCAGAAAGTTGTGACCCTAATCTAAAAAAACGAATTTTTGGCAGTTGGTGTTTTGGGTCAAACATGGAATCATTTGCCCCAATTCCCTTCCTGTAATAATGGTCGGGGACCCCACCCAAATTTCGAGCCATTACATGCATGGTGCTGCCTATGCATGTTAAAACTGCCTGAAAAGAGGAGGCTTAAGACGATAACTTGCACAAAATGCTAAAACTAAAATTTCAACTCCGGAATGGGCTAAAACTTAACAAAATTGTTCCTCTTTGTCACCCTTATCCCAACTTTTAATCTCATAGAATTTGGCTGCTGAGAAGACATGCATGTGGGGAATACATGCACACAGGGTGGGGTAAAAGGAGGTATTACACCAATGGAAGGGTCCAAGATTTGATACTGTCGAGCAAATCGAGCCAGAAATTGTGCAATTTCAAGCATTTAGACGTAAAAATGTCTTTTTAGACCTGTTTTCTCTTGTTTAAAAAATTTATGTGCCCAGCAGCTGTGATTCTATAGCTATGATATAAAACTAGGGTAGTGTTTTGGATACCCTGTGTTTGCAGTAGAGGAAGTGTAAAGCATTATTTCATTGTCTTTGAATTTATACATAAATCATAGATAGCAGTAAGCACATTTGTGTTGTGCGCAATACCAGTCTGCCAAAGGATTGTTAAGAACACTCACTTAAATAACTTGCAAGACCAGGTTGCATATAAAGGACCTCAATAAGGTGTTGCAATTCCTTCCATTGCTGGAAAACGTAGCTTGATCCGGCTCTCTAAGGAGGGCAAACAACTGCAGCTTTAGCATATCTCAGTCCTTCCACCTTTTCAACTGCTGGAGCCAATTACGCTTCACGTGCCAAAGACATAATAATTTGTGATTTTAGCCGGCACCAAAGACAGAAGCCCAAGCTTTAAAAACAGCTGGTGCGTCATCCGACATAAAAAACTGTGGCTGCAGCTGCAGGTTGCTAACCCTAAACAATTATAGAATATGAGTAAGCTGCAATGCTGTAGCCTGTTTCAAAAACATAGTACATGGAAAGGTATGTATTACGAGAACTAATAAAAATGACTACAAATGAAGTATATTTAATTGTTGCATAAAAACAGGGGCGGATTTAGGGGTAAACGGGGGCGGCTGCCCCTCCTCAAAATAGTGCGCAAATTTAAGGATTTTTTTTGAGCAATTTTTAGCAATTTCGGGTCAAAACAGCTAACTTTTCCGCCCAAGTAAGGTCCACCCCCTTAGGGGTAACAGCCCCCCCCCCCCCCTTAAAGTGCCGCCCCCGCCCTTAGGGAAATCCTGGATCCTCACTGCACAAAAAACAATTAATTTGTCTGTGAAGGCCCAAAAGTTTAGGGCTTATGAGCTCAAAAGTGTGCTAGAATCTATTCTGAAACTTTCAAATTCGCTTCAAGAATTTTTAACTTTTTAATTTAGGGAACCTTGCAAAAACTGTTCGTATTTTTAAAATTTTTCAGGGAGACTAGTAACCCTGTCCCCCAATAGCTACGTCCTGCGTACAGTGCATAAAACAGAAATAATGCATGTGAGTGAAATTTAGATAAGAAGGTAAAAATCTGTGTAAAACATTAAAAGACTTCCACAGTAGCATAACCTTACATTATGTGTGCTTGCAATGCTTACGATCAAGATCTTATAGAAATGTTTGTTAGTTTTCTTGCAAGATCTGTACCTTTTGCTTGTCATGTGCTTACTTACAACTTACAAGAAAACGTAATTCTTACAAGCAAACTTACAAGAAATTTTGAATCTTATTGAAATGCTTGTAAGATCTTGCTTATCTGAATCTTACAAGAATTTCTATCTTGAAAGCATACTTATAATTTGCTTGCAAGTGCTTGCCCTACAAGCAGTTTACAAGATCCCAACTGACTGCTTATAAAAACGCGCAAGCATCTTAGCATATTCTTGCATGTGCTTATAAGCGCATGCAATGATGATCAAAAAGTTTTGGCAGCTGGTCTTAGTTACAGTGCACTGAGCACAACCCACCAAATACACATCTACATCTGCATTACTGTGCAAGATCATAAGATGCTCCAAGTCAGGCATGCGTGTGCTGCTTGATAATTGTGATATTTAGAAAAAACTTAATATGAACATGAAACATAATCTTCTATGGGTTTAATAGCAAAGAGAAGTGCTTATAAGCAAGTATAAGATTTTTTTAAAAATTGCCCAAAATTGCAACATCAACTTGGTTATGCATAATTATAAGCGTCTAAAGTTTAAATCTTGTTTATGTATGTAGGTATGTCCCTCACAGCTTCAAGATAAACATGGGGCAGCTATATGCATAGGTGACGAAAAACAATTTGGGCTTATATGTCGAATTTTCTTGAATTTCATTGTAATATACCTACACATATCTCCATTTATATTTTTTTTGGAAATCAAACCATAGGCTGAATTTCTTCATTTCAGACATATGACCAAAAGCAGCATCAGCAAGACTGTAGGTTGATGGCTTTAAAGTTCTGGGGGTGCAAAATTTTTCAAAGTCAAATATAGGCTCTAAAAATGGTACTATGGCTAAGTAAACACCATTTTGAACATTCCTCGTCAACCATTGGCATCAAAAATTCATGAAAAAGCAAAAAATTCAAAAATTGAAATTTTGGCGGTATTGCTGGGTATTTTTATTTTCATGTTGTGCATTTTGCTTTCTGGGGGTGCATACCACATGTGGCGGGTGGGGATAAGCATCCCCAGATGGCCAAATGCATAACAAGAAAATAGAAATAATCATCATCATAGGTGGGCGGCTCCAAAGGTCTGGGGTGCAAAATTTTTTTAAGTCAGATATTGACGAAATGGTGCTATGTCGAAAAACACCATTTTTGAATGGTCTTTATTGAGTTTATTGATTGGCATAAAAACTCGAAAAAAGCAAAGAAATTCTAAAAACTGAAATTTGGGGATTGTTGGGCATTTGTTGGGTACTTGCCTTCTGGGGATGCATACCCCAAACTCCCCACGCCCAGGTAAGCCCAACAATACCCCACAGTTCATTTTTGAAAAATTTTATGTTTTTTTGGATTTTTTGATGCCAATTGATATAGCTCGACGAGAAACGTTCAAAAATGGTGTATTTCATCATAGCACCATTTTTAGGCCAATATCTAATTCTCAAAAATTTTGAATTCCTCAGAACTTTAAAGCTGCCCACTTATGGTGCATGCCCCCAAACCCCCCACGCCCAGGAAACCACGATTATTGTATGTATTCGTAAAAAGCTATTTTCATTTAAATTTTGACCAAAACGGCAGCAACCCAGCACATTTTATTTAGTCCTTATAAAGTTTTCAAAAATTTCCGATAGCTGAAGGTTGGCTAAGATCAACGTCTTACAAGATTTTGGATTGCTGAATAAAACTATAAGCGTTTAATTATTTTTGTAAGAATTTTTGGCCTGTTTTCAATGACTAATAAGCACAATTGGCTCAGTGTGTTTATGTATACAATTATAGCCTTCCCTGAAAAAAAGCCATGATGATGAATAATACACATTAAATAACCTTATGAGGAGACTGGCAGGTGCACCACTTGCTTCAGCAATATTTTCTGCATCACTGGAGTTGCTTAGCAGTAACTAGTACGCTTGTGAAAATTTCAATAGACTCATTTTATTTAATTGACTTAATTTTAATTCAATTTTATTAAATTTCCGTTCAACCATTTTTGTGGCCTTACGCATGCGGATTAATTGAATTCAAGAGATAACCATAGTTAAAGTAATCAGATTCTGTACCTACAAGAATTTGACTTCATTCCAAATCATTTCTGGTCAGTCTGATAAAACGTCACTGTAAATCCATAGTGCTTTTGCAAGCAGAAACAAGCAAAAAAGTTGTCTTGCAATAATGCATACTGCTTATTCATGCTTGTAAGCAACAAGAAAAATCTTTAAAAAATCAATTTTGGGAGAACTGTTGAGTATTTACACTTTTGTGTTGGGTATTTGGCCTTCTGGGGTGCATACCCACACAAAACCCCCACACCCAGGTTAGCAAGGCCGGCCTCGTGAGTTAGCCGGCCTGTTTTGCTCAGTAATTGAGCTTCTAGAGGGACAAATTCCCCTAAAAAAGTATTACAATGACTAATGACTTGTAGATTAAAGTTGATTCACATTTTTATGCTCTTTTGCGAAAAGATATCTTCAATCATCTTCAAAGTTTTTGTCATTTTTTCATCTTTTCGGTCACTTTCATTATACCGATAATATTACCGTTTTTTACAGCATGACGTGCCTAGGTAAGTAACAAATATATGTATCTTATAAGACAGCTTGTATTATCTTATAAATGAATGTGTCTTGCTTGTCATGTCACAAGCACACTAAAGCAATCATGCAAGTCATCTTGCAATAAGGCATACAAGAACGTCCTTTGCTTGCTCATGCTTGTCTGTAATACGCAGACATACGTAACTTTCTTTACAACTCCTTGGCTTTTTGCTTACGCGGTCCTACATCCTGCTTGTCTTTAATTCTGTCCTGCTTATGACTGTATAAGCAAAAGGTATTACAAGAATGTAAGATAGTATATACCATCTTATAAGAATTTTATGTATTGTAAGACTGCTTGCAAGCAGTAACTTTTTCTTATAAAATCTTGCAACAACCTAAGCACTGAGGAAGAAAAATAAGATTTCTAAGAATTCATAAGAATTCACCCGCAACTTTTGAAGATAACAAGCAACATAACGTGGGAACATAATTTATATGGAAGAAAAAGAAAAGTAAATAAGATTTCAATAGTGACCTCTTTAATGCCGCAAAAAATGTTCCAGAGTTCTTGAAAGTCTGGTAACATGTTAGAGCAGAAAACCTTGGTATAAATTAGGTTCTGTCAGATATTACATTACCCACAACTGGGTATTAATGCAGCTGACATGAAGTGACTTTGATTAAAGAACTCATGGCAGGAAGGAACATTTGAGTATTATGCTGAAAAAAGTCAAATTTAAGTTGAAAGATTTGCATGGAAATAAATGACAATGAGGTCGAAGGAATGAACTATACATCATATATACAAACTAGGGATGGGACTAAAACCGGCACCGGCGCCAACTATCAATGCAGGAAAAGATTCAAGCTAATCATCCCATTTTTATTTACAAAGAACTTCTAATTTGACGTTTTACCCCACTGTTGAATTATATTCAGGTGCAAAACATTAATAATTGACTCATCAAAAAAAAAGGAATTTCTGTTTTTGCAGTGGTTGCACTATGCATTTAATCACCTGAAGACAAAATTGTAAAATGTTACAAAATTAAAGCAAAAATTTGGCTGCTTAGCAAAATAGGATGCTATCTAATTCAATATATAATTTTTAAAAACAGAATTATGATTGTTATTATTTCTAAATAGACATTGTTAACACATGAAACCGACAGAATACTGACACTGCCTTCACATCACATGTATGACGGAGAAAATATTTTGCAAATAATTGAGGCCTGTACCTCGAATATACAGGCGGCAAAATATACTTCTGTTGCAGCAAAAAATTAAAAGGTCTACAACACTGGTGTTCCTATGTCATCTCCATTCCAAGTACTAACTCAGCCCAATGGTGCTTGACTTGGCAGATTGGACGAGATGGTTGTTTTCACCATGATAGCATGGCCGGTCACAGAGGGTGGGGGCTAGGGGGCTGTGCTGCTTGATAATTGTGATATTTAGAAAAATCTCAATATGAACATGAAACATAATCTTCATGGGTTTAATAGCAAAGAGAAGTGCTTATAAGCAAGTATAAGATTTTTTTAAAAATTGCCCAAAATTGGCAACATCAACTTGGTTATGCATAATTATAAGCGTCTAAAGTTTAAATCTTGTTTATGTATGTAGGTATGTCCCTCACAGCTTCAAGATAAACATGGGGGCAGCTATATGCATAGGTGGACGAAAAACAATTTGGGCTTATATGTCGAATTTTCTTTGAATTTCATTGTAATATACCTACAATATATCTCCATTTATATTTTTTTTGGAAATCAAAACCATAGGCTGAATTTCTTCATTTCAGACATATGACCAAAAGCAGCATCAGCAAGACTGTAGGTTGATGGCTTTAAAGTTCTGGGGGTGCAAAATTTTTCAAAGTCAAATATAGGCTCTAAAAATGGTACTATGGCTAAGTAAACACCATTTTGAACATTCCTCGTCAACCATTGGCATCAAAAATTCATGAAAAAAGCAAAAAATTCAAAAATTGAAATTTTGGCGGTATTGCTGGGTATTTTTATTTTCATGTTAGGCATTTTGCTTTCTGGGGGTGCATACCACATGTGGGCGGGGTGGGGGATAAGCATCCCCAGATGGCCAAATGCATAACAAGAAAATAGAAATAATCAACAACATAGGTGGGCGGCTCCAAAGGTCTGGGGGTGCAAAATTTTTTTTAAGTCAGATATTGGCCTTAAAAATGGTGCTATGTCGAAAAACACCATTTTTGAATGGTTCTCATTGAGCTCTATTGATTGGCATAAAAAAACTCGAAAAAAGCAAAAGAAATTCTAAAAACTGAAATTCTGGGGGATTGTTGGGTATTTGTTGGGTACTTGCCTTCTGGGGGATGCATACCCCAAACTCCCCACGCCCAGGTAAGCCCAACAATACCCCACAGTTCATTTTTGAAAAATTTTATGTTTTTTTGGATTTTTTGATGCCAATTGATATAGCTCGACGAGAAACGTTCAAAAATGGTGTATTTCATCATAGCACCATTTTTAGGCCAATATTCGACTCTCAAAAAATTTTGAATTCCTCAGAACTTTAAAGCTGCCCACTTATGGTGCATGCCCCCAAACCCCCACGCCCAGGAAACCACGATTATTGTATGTATTCGTAAAAAGCTATTTCTGACGTGAAAATGTGAATTTTGGACCAAAAACGGCAGCAACCCAGCACATTTTATTTAGTCCTTATAAAGTTTTCAAAAATTTCCGATAGCTGAAGGTTGGCTAAGACTTTCAACGTCTTACAAGATTTTGGATTGCTGAATAAAACTATAAGCGTTTAATTATTTTTGTAAGAATTTTGGCCTGTTTTCACGACTAATAAGCACAATTGGCTCAGTGTGTTTATGTATACAATTATAGCCTTCCCTGAAAAAAGCCAAGGAGGATGAATAATACACATTAAATAACCTTATGAGGAGACTGGCAGGTGCACCACTTGCTTCAGCAATATTTTCTGCATCACTGGAGTTGCTTAGCAGTAACTAGTACGCTTGTGAAAATTTCAATAGACTCATTTTATTTAATTGACTTAATTTTAATTCAATTTTATTAAATTTCCGTTCAACCATTTTTGTGGCCTTACGCATGCGGATTAATTGAATTCAAGAGATAACCATAAAGTTAAAGTAATCAGATTCTGTACCTACAAGAATTTGACTTCATTCCAAATCATTTCTGGTCAGTCTGATAAAACGTCACTGTAAATCCATAGTGCTTGCAAGCAGAAACAAGCAAAAAAGTTGTCTTGCAATAATGCATACTGCTTATTCATGCTTGTAAGCAACAAGAAAAATCTTTAAAAAATCAATTTTGGGAGAACTGTTGAGTATTTACACTTTTGTGTTGGGTATTTGGCCTTCTGGGGTGCATACCCACACAAAACCCCCACACCCAGGTTAGCAAGGCCGGCCTCGTGAGTTAGCCGGCCTGTTTTGCTCAGTAATCGAGCTTCTAGAGGGACAAATTCCCTAAAAAAGTATTACAATGACTAATGACTTGTAGATTAAAGTTGATTCACATTTTTATGCTCTTTTGCGAAAAGATATCTTCAATCATCTTCAAAGTTTTTGTCATTTTTTCATCTTTTCGGTCACTTTCATTATACCGATAATATTACCGTTTTTACAGCATGACGTGCCTAGGTAAGTAAATATATGTATCTTATAAGACAGCTTGTATTATCTTATAAATGAATCGTGTCTTGCTTGTCATGTCACAAGCACACTAAAGCAATCATGCAAGTCATCTTGCAATAAGGCATACAAGAACGTCCTTTGCTTGCTCATGCTTGTCTGTAATACGCAGACATACGTAACTTTCTTACAACCCGGCTTTTTGCTTACGCTGTCCTACAATCCTGCTTGTCTTTAATTCTTGTCCTGCTTATGACTGTGCGTGTAAGCAAAAAGCAAAGGCTGGCAAGAATGTAAGATAGTATATACCATCTTATAAGAATTTTATGTATTGTAAGACTGCTTGCAAGCAGTAACTTTTTCTTATAAAATCTTGCAACAACCTAAGCATCCGGAGGAAGAAAAATAAGATTTCTAAGAATCTTATAAGAATTCACCCGCAACTTTTGAAGATGTAATAAGCAACATAACGTGGGAACATATAATTTATAAGGAAGAAAAAGAAAAGTAATAAGATTTCAATAGTGACCTCTTTTTTAATGCCGCAAAAAATGTTCCAGAGTTCCTTGAAAGTCTGGTAACATGTTAGAGCAGAAAACCTTAAGATAAATTAGGTTCTGTCAGATATTATATTACCCCGCTGTCCGGTATTACTGCAGTTGACATTAGTGACTTTGATTAAAGAACTCATGGCAGGAAGCGCGAACATTTGAGTATTATGCTGGAAAAAGTCAAATTTGTTGAAAGATTTGCATGGAAATAAATGACAATGAGGTCGAAGGAATGAACTTATACATCATATATACAAACTAGGGATGGGACTAAAACCGGCACCGGCGCCAACTATCAATGCAGGAAAAGATTCAAGCTAATCATCCCATTTTTATTTACAAAAGAACTTCTCAATTTGACGTTTTACCCCACTGTTGAATTATATTCAGGTGCAAACATTAATAATTGACTCATCAAAAAAAAAGGAATTTCGTTTCTTGCAGTGGTTGCACTATGCATTTAATTCATTCTGAAGACAAATTGTAAAATGTTACAAAATTAAAGCAAAAATTTGGCTGCTTAGCAAAATAGGATGCTATCTAATTCAATATATAATTTTTTGAAAACAGAATTATGATTGTTATTATTTCTAAATAGACATTGTTAACACATGAAACCGACAGAATACTGACACTGCCTTCACATCACATGTATGACGGAGAAAATATTTGCAAATAATTGAGGCCTGTACCTCGAATATACAGGCGGCAAAATATACTTCTGTTGCAGCAAAAAAATTAAAAGGTCTACAACACTGGGTGTTCCCAGGCCATCTCCATTCCAAGTACTAACCCAGCCCAATGGTGCTTGACTTGGCAGATTGGACGAGATGGCAACGTTCCTCCCATCAAAATTACCCTCGGAGGGAGAAACGTTTCTCCCGGGAGAAACGTTTCTCCGGGTGTGGTTACCTATGCTTATCATGGTTTCGCCGTTTCTCCCATTTTGTCCCAGTCTCCGGGTGTGGTTACCTATATTTATCATGGTTTCGCCGTTTCTCCCGTTTCTCCCAGGCTCGTGTGGTTACCTATACTTATCATGGTATCGCCGTTTCTCCCGTTTCTCACGGACTCCGGGTGTGGTTACCTATGCGTATCACGGTTTCGCCGTTTCTCTCAGTCTCCGGGTGTGGTTCTGGTTACCTATACTTATCATAGTTTTCGCCGTTTCTCCCGTTTCTCCCAGGTTCGTGTGGTTACCTATGCTTATCATGGTTTCGCCGTTTCTCCCGTTTCTCCCAGGCTCGGGTGTGGTTACTATGCTTGTTTCGCCGTTTCTCCCAGGCTCCGGGTGTGGTTACCTATGCTTATCATGGTTTCGCCGTTTCTCCCGTTTCTCCCAGGCTCCGGGTGTAGAAAGTTTACCTATGCTTAACATGGTTTCGCCGTTTCCCCGTTTCTCCAAGGCACCGGGTGTGGTTACCTATGCTTATCATGCGCCGTTTCTCCCATTTCTCCGGACTCCGGGTGTGGTTACTATGCATATCACGGTTTCGCCGTTTCTCCCAGTCTCCGGGTGTGGTTCTGGTTACCAATACTTATCATGGTTTCGCCGTTTCTCCCGCTTCTCCCAGGCTCGTGTGGTTACCTATGCTTATCATGGTTTCGCCGTTTCTCCCGTTTCTCCCAGGCTCCGGGTGTGGTTACCTAAGCTTAACATGGTTTCGCCGTTTCCCCCGTTTCTCCAAGGCTCAGGTGTGGTTACCTATGCTTATCATGGTTTCGCCGTTTCTCCCGTTTCTCGGACTCCGGGTGCTGGTTACCTACATATGCGTATCACGGTTTCGCCTTTTCTGCCAGTCTTCGGGTGTGGTTCTGGATAGCTTCGCCGTTTTCTCCCGTTTCTCTCAGGCTCGTGTGATGCTTATCATGGTTCGCCGTTTCTCCCGTTTCTCCCAGGCTCCGGGTGTGGTTACCTACGCTTAACATGGTTTCGCCGTTTCCCCCGTTTCTCTAAGGCTCCGGGTGTGGTTACCTATGCATATCATGGTTTCGCCGTTTCTCCCGTTTCTCCCGAACTCCGGGTGTGGTTACCTACATATGCGTATCACGGTTTCGCCGTTTCTCCCAGTCTTCGGGTGTGGTTCTGGATGGTTTCGCCGTTTCTCCCGTTTCTCCCAGGCTCGTGTGGTTACCTATGCTTATCATGGTTTCGTTTCTCCCGTTTCTCCCAGGCTCCGGGTGTGGTTACCTTTTGCTTAACCCTCGCATTCCCGTTTGTTTTTTTGAAGTCAAGGTTCCCGTGCTAGGACGCCGTCCTAGCTTAGTTAAAATGTACTTAGTCTTACTCCAAAATACTTAAATAATAGTAACATTTTGTGCAGTTTTTCATGCTCTTTCCGAATATGTTTGTTATTTTTTGCTTAAAAACTTTGTAAGAAGTTATAACTAAAAAACCGCTATTATACTTAAGCATAGGCATGAGTTAGACATGCATAAAATAAATACAAATAGTGTATTTTACTTGACTAAAATAACATTTTAGGACTGTAGTAGCTGATTAAAAAGCAGAAGCCCACCATTATTGTAATAATCATTGGCCAAAACTTTTTTGTAATTTGAGTTTTTACGTGAAAATCATGAAAATATGCTAATTTTTTTAGGATGTATAATTTTATTTACTAGCTTGAATATTTCAAATGATATAACTAGGTCTAAAATGAGGCTAGACAAAGTTTTGTAGTCATACAAAACATACAATGAAATAAATTGCAAAAAAAGTGATCGGCTAGGATGCCGTCCTAGTTCACGGGAACGCGAGGGTTAACATGGTTCGCCGTTTTCCCCGTTTCTCCAAGGCTCCGGGTGTGGCTACCTATGCTTATCATGGTTTCGCCGTTTCTCCCGCTTCTCCCGGACTCGGAGTGTGGTTACCTATGCGTATCACGGTTTCGCCTTTCTCCCAGTCTGCGGGTGTGGTTCTGGATGGTTTGGCCGTTTCTCCCGTTTCTCCCAGGCTCGTGTGGTTACCTAGCATATCATGGTTTCGCGGTTTCTCCGTTTCTCCCAGGCTCCGGGTGTGGTTACCTATGCTGATCATGGCTTCGCCGTTTCTCCCGTTCCTCCCGGAATCCGGGTGTGGTACCTAAGCGTATCACGGTTCCGCCGTTTCTCCCGTTTCTCACAGGCTCTGGGTGTTGTTACTTATGATTGTCATGGTCCAGACTGTGTGTGGTTACCTATGCTTATTATGATATTTCTTTCTCCTATCTTTTTCATTAGAGGATTTACGGGTTCTTTATAATTTAATGGTAGGTTTAAACTTTAAGTTCCTCTTAGTTTACAACTCTCGCTTAGCAAGCTCATTTTTCAAGACTATAATTAACTGCACATCAAGAATTCAATCTAATACGATTTATCTCTTGCTCGACGAAGTAGGTTGCGAATTTTTTTAAATCATTGGTCGAGCGATGAGAAAATCGTATGTTACAGTAATGAGGAAATTGACCCGCCGCGTGCACATTCGTGCCTTATTTACGTTAACAAAATATACTATAGTCTATGTATTTCACGAAACCTAAGACAATTTTCAGCTCATGAATGACACTCTGTTATTGAGCTCGATAAGAACCAATTTAAGCTCTTTTGCTTTCTGGATCGCTTATGTTGTGAAGGTTTTAAAAGGTGAATAACCTGTAAAGTAAAACTGAAATCTTGATTTTTTAAAATTTTGATTCTAATTTTGAACCAAGTTACACGCTATTTACATTTTGAGCATACAAGCATTTGTACTGTAATCAGTCAACTTACGACGTAAGTATGTCGTGCGTACATACACATCGCATAGAATACCTGTGTTGAATATATATAACTTCTTAAACTTCGGTTATGCTGAAGTCCCGTGCTCTTGGGGAGTTTGAAGTGTTATGTCAAACGAAGTAGGCAGGCCCTTGGAATTTTTTTCTAATATGGTTTTGTCTCCGATTCTCCTAAAAATACTTTTTTTCTGATAGATTCGAGGACGCTGAGTCCAGAAAAAAAACCGTTTGGGGGGCTGACGAATATTTGTGGAGATAGAGCCCTTCAAACTTGCAAAAAACGTGATTATTTCAATCTTCCAAGGGCTTCATCTCCACAAATATTCGTCAATCGCCTAAACGCTTTGTTTTTCTGGACTCAGCAACCTCGAATCTATCAGAAAAAATTATTTTCAGGAGAATCGGTGACAAAAAAATTTTTTGAAAAAAATTATGCAAAAAAAATTCTGCTAAACCCAATTTTTAACATTTCTGCATTACAGTTCTGACGTTAACAAAGCCGAAGCAGGGTGTAATCGATTCATCACGGTTATTATTTTAGACTTGCCGTGCATATCAAATTGGTGCCAGCTGATGGTCTAAGCCTAAGGCACAATTGGGGCAAAAATTGCTCCGCTCGCTTCGCTCGCTCCGCAATTTTTGCCCCAATTGTCTCAGAGCTTAGACCATCAGCTGGCACCAATGTGAATACACTTTCTAAGCCTAAGCCTAAGATGTTCGTATAAGCAAGCTGGTGAATTGTGGGTAGCTCGCATGGATCTAATCACCAAATTTTATCTAATATGGTTTTTTCTAAATTTTCCCGAAAATAGTGTTTTTACGCTTTGTTAACGTCAGAACTGTAATGTAGAAATGTTAAAAATTGGGTTTAGCAGATTTTTTTTGCATTTTTTTTAAATTTTTTGTCACCGATTCTCCTGAAAATAATTTTTTCTGATAGATTCGACAACGTTGAGTCCAGAAAACAAAAGCGTTTAGGGGGTGACGAATATTTGTGGAGATGAAGCCCTAAGAAAATCGAAATAATCACGTTTTTTGCAAGTTTGAAGGGCTCTATCTCCACAAATATTCGTCAGCCCCATTAACGCTTTCATTTCTGGACTCAGCGTCCTCGAATCTATCAGAAAAAATTATTTTTAAGAAAATCGGAGACAAAACCATATTAGAAACTTTAGCCAAGATATGATAAAACGAAATATGACTAAAACGTCAGCAACGGGACACGCAGTCACGAAAGTGGAAACTTACGCGTGCCCCTTCAGATGAACAGAAAAATCAAAAGCATTAAGTTTGCGTTTAAAAATTTCTAAGCTAGGTGAGTTTACAACATCAACTGGAAGTGAATTCCACAGATTCACATATCTATGACTGAAATCATACTTGAGAATATCTGAACGAGCTACTGGAACAGTCAGTTTAAGGTTATTGACAGAGCGAGTATAGTTGCGATTAAAAGCGAAAAGCTCGTCACAGAGAATGTGTGATTTTCCATTAATAATCTGATAATAAAGGGATAAAGCAAAACGAATACGGCGTATTTCGAGACGTTCTAACGACAGACTTTTTAAACGATCATTATATGACAAACCACTGTTAAAACCAAAAATACAACGGGTAAACTTGCGCTGAACTCGCTCGATACGATCAATATCTCGAATAAGATAAGGACTCCAAACGGTACAGCAGTACTCTAAAAGCGGACAAACATATACAATAAAAGCGCGAGACAAAATTTTATGATCACGAGAGAAGAATAACTTCAGTATCAGACTGGATCGCTGAGAAGCTTTTTTAATCACTTCATGATAGTGCTGCTGAAATTTCAAATTTTGACACATTAGAACACCTAAATCACGGACACAGTCAGAATCAGAAGGTAAAAGTTGATTTCCAATAAAATATTGATGTTTAGGATTTTTATAACCCATGTACAAAGCTGTGCATTTATCAATAGATATCTGAAGCTGCCATTCACGCGACCATGTGTAAAGCTTATTAAGGTCGTTTTGAAGTATAGTTTTAGAAGAGGACAAATTATACATCTTAACATCATCAGCAAATAACCGAATACGACTACTCATATTATCACATAAATCATTTATGTAAATCAGAAAAAGGGGTGGCCTTATCACGCTCCCTTGCGGGACGCCGCCATACGTGGGCAGCAAGAAAATTCTGGGGGGGATGCAAGATTTTTTTGAAGGTCGAAAAATGGCCTTAAAAATGGTGGTATGGCGATAAAAACACCATTTTTCGACGTTTCTCATCAAGCACTATCCATTGGCATTAAAAAATTGCGAAAAAAACGAAAAAAATTTTCAAAAATTGAATTCTGGGGGGTATTTCGATTTATGGGGGGGGGGTATTTTGGTTTCTGGGGGGGTGCATACCCCCCAAACCCCCACGCCCAGGTGTGGACGCCGCTAGTTACATTAAAGCTATCTGAAAAAGAACTATTAACAACAACACACTGAGATCGAGAGGATAAAAAAGATTTAAGCCAGTTGAAAAGAAAATCATTTAGACCATATGCAGAAAGTTTATGAAGTAATTTTGTGTGCGATAAAGAACCGGAAGCTTTTTTAAAGTCGATAAAAATTACATCGACAGTAGATTTTCTATCAATAAATTTTGCCCATTCGTTTTTACACTTTAGCAATTGCATTTCACATGATCGACCTTTTAAAAATCCAAATTGGAGAGGAGAAAGTAAATTATTCATATTTAAGTAATCCAGAATCTTTTTATTAACAATTTTTTCCATAATTTTACAAGGAGAGCAACACAACGAAATCGGACGATAATTTTCTACACAAGCAGAATCACCTTTATTTTTGAAAACTGGAATTACGTTTGCTTGATACCACAATTTTGGAATTGAACCTGATCGAAAAGAAGTTTCAAAGATAGAAGCAAGAGGAGAAGAAAGCAAATAACCTAGTTTTTTAATAAAAAATGAGCATAGGCCATCAGGGCCACATGCAATACTTGGTTTAGATTCGCGAATAGCTCTGTAAACGGTGTCTACATCGAAATTGATTTCTGCTAATGAAGAAAAAGTACGAGCCTGAAAAACAGGAAGATTTTGATCATCAACAGTGAAAACAGAGGCAAAATATGAGTTAAAATGATTAGCTTTTACATGATCGTCATCTAATTCAGTACCATTAGATAAAATCAGGGTGAATGAACTTTTACTGATTTTTAAACGAGAATTAACAAAATTGTAAAAGTTATGGATATCGCCTGATTTTAAAACGTCTAGTTCTTCTTTAGCGTAAAAATTCTTGGTTTCTCTTTTTATAGATTTGCAGAAACTAGAATAGATAGTTCGATTTGTTCGAGTTTTGAACTTTTTGTAATTTTTCCATAATTTAAGTTTTTTTAAGTATAACTTACGGATGTGTTTAGGAAGAACTTTCTTAAAATTTCTATGTGCTTTTTTAGGTATTAGATCAGAACTAATAGTTTGAAGAACTAAAACAAAAACATTGTACATATCATCTGCCGAAGTACACTGATTAAATAAATCGGGCCAAGAAACAGTGGCTAATTGCATAGAAATTAACTCGTAATTGGCTTTCCAAAAATTTAAACAAGAGGGCATGTGATTTGTATCTTCGTACCCTTGAATTTCGAAAGCAATAGAATTATGATCACTATCAGAAAAAGGAGGTGAAATCTTCACGTTAATGGCTTGATTAAGTGAAAAAAGCAAATCTAATATATTATTATCATGAGTTGGACTACGGATTAGTTGCTCCAGACCAGTTGTACAGAAGGTATCATAAAAATAAGTATTGATGGGATCAGAAGGAAAGGTTTTGGAGACCCAATTAATTTTAGGAAGATTAAAATCACCAACAATTAATGAAGGATATGGTACATTAGAAGCCCATTCAATAGAATTACAAAGACTTTCAGCATACATAGTATCATAAGTAGGAGGACGATAAGCTAGAATAAATCTAGTTTTGAAATCAGTATTGCATAAATCAAAAATTAAAATTTCACAGGCAGGAAAATTAATAGGAATTTTAATGTGTTTAATATATAGATTATTATTAGCAAAAACTATAAGTCCACCCCCACGTTTATTTAAACGATCAAATCGAATAATTTGGTAATTATTTGAACTGCAAAGGAGACTATCTGGAATTTCAGGATAAAGCCAAGATTCACAACAAAGTATTATTTCAAACTGTTTGCTATTTAGTAACAGTATTAAATCACCTAGCTTGATTAACAAACTTCTTGAATTAAAATACAGAACTTTTAAAAGCAAAGTAGGAGAAAGGGGCGCGACTACCTAGGTGAAGAGTTGGTTATTAAAATTACGGTTTGGTTTGCATTTAACACAATCAGCGCGAAAATCGATAAAAAGACCTTCTTCACCTTGAGATTTACGATCGTTGAGCTCGGAAACCAGTTCGCGTTGACGTTTTCTTTGAAGGAATGATAAGTCAGGACGGCATCGCAAACGCAAAAGTGGGTCTTTAGATTTAACACAGACTGTCTTATTGATCAAGGAAACGAAGCGATGCCTTGCCTGAACCGACGTTAGGCAAACTTTGACAAACTGGACGTGGTTTTCGTGAATGGGACCATCACAAAAGACGCGTGTAACATCAGATGATACTAGATCGTGACCATCAGAATGAGAACCGATTAGCCGTTTGACCTGATCAATGTCCTCAACACTGTTCGATAAAGGCAAGTTAAACAGAACAGCATTACATTTCTTAGAATCTCTTTTGATAGCATCATTAATCAGAGCAGATAGTTCGTTTTTATCATAATTGGTAGGAGAATTTCGAGAATGTTCAAGACAATCAACTTTCTTTTTCTAAATCGGCAAGCTTAGTAGCAAAATCATCTAACCGACGTTCAATATGCAAATATTTTTTCACAATTGGTTTACAGTGAAAACCATACGTGGGCAGCAAGAAAATTCTGGGGGATCCAAGATTTTTTGAAGGTCAAAAAATGGCCCTAAAAATGGTGGTATGGCGATAAAAACACCATTTTTCGACGTTTCTCATCAAGAACTATCCATTGGCATCAAAAAATTGCGAAAAAAACGAAAAAAATTTTCAAAAATTGAATTCTGGGGGGGTCTTTTGATTTCTGGGGGGTCTTTTGGTTTCTGGTGGGGTCCAGACCCCCACCCCCAGACCCCCACGCCCATGTGTGGTGGAAACAATAGAAAGTGGAATTGGGCTTTGAATAAGTTTCATAATCATGATCATTAACTTTCAAACAAGAAGTATGACCCCAACGGTCGCAAAAATCGCATAATAAGGCAGTGTCGTCATCAGAAACTAACTTGTAGCAAGTGACACAGTCACAAGAATTATCGTTCGTATCATCAAGTACATCAAAGTTGGACCTTCGAGATGGTGACTTACAAGGGCGTAGCCAGGGGGCATAGGGGGCATATGCCCCCTCCAAAATTTTTCTAGAATTTTGTTGATTTTTCTGGTGCAATAATTATAATAAGAAAATTGAGTTCAAAGAGGCAAAAAACGTCAAAATCTCCCGGCGCTTAGCGCCGAGTCATTATTATTTATTGTTATATAGATCCGTGAGTTTAGAAGGCTTGAATAAGCTAAAATAATCCAGCGCTTCAGATCACTTTAGTGATTTAATCCACTATTTGTTCGTTGAATGAAACTGCGCATGCTATTGAGCATAATAGTAAAAGTGTGAAAATGATTGCGTATTAGTTAGCTTATTCTCTGCTTTGTTTGTCTTTCTTTACAAGGACACATAATTCTATTGTAATCGAAAAGAATATCCACATTTTCTTGTGTTTTTAGGCATTTTCTGTTTTCTGAAGCTACATCCTGTAAATAAGAAGGCTACAAATGGGTCTGAAAACGGTAAGAACAAAATTTTCATGGATACATTTTCCAGTGACCCGTTGCTGCATACTTAGCAGAGGTCGAAAATGCATTTCAGCTCAGAAGTCTTGAGTGAGTCGATCAATTTTAGCTGTTATTGGGCTTAATTCAGAACTAAGATTTGGCTGATTTTGCAAAAATTTTAACATTAGTATTCAACATTGAAGTGCATTGTTTACAAAATTTTCTGGGGCACGGCAATGGACCTTGCTGTGGCCAGCCTTAAAATCTACTTCACGTGTAAAAAAAGCTTTGGTAGGACCAAAAGGGGTAGAAGGGTTAGAAATTTCTTAAAGTTTCCGGCGGCGCTGGAAAGTTTGTCTGTTCTGTATGATGTAAAGGTATAAATTAAGTTTAAAGAGCAAAAGCGTCACAATTTTCTGGTGCATAGCTCCGCCGGTTACAGTTGTTTCTCTTTTTAAGGCTTTAGCATTGTGTTCAAAAGCCTAATCAGTCAAAATATTCTAGTGCTTCATACTAAGTTATTAATGCGCACTTTTCCTGTTTGAAAAGCCTGAACTTACGGCATTATGTCAAAATTGTTTTGCACAAATTCGATAATTTTCTGCTCTGTCAGACTGTCAGTATTCACAGGTCTACAAAATGTTAACGGCGGTAAAAATGATTTAATTTTTGGGCATTTTGAGTCACTCATAATTTCCTGATCTGTTTGTCTATAAAAAAGCTGTAAATTCTACACAAAAACGGTAAAAAAAATTAAAAAATTTCGGCGCTTTGCGCCGTTTCACACTTTTTGTATTGTTGATCGTCAGAAACCCATAAATCAGCCAGGCTACACAACTAATGGTCGAAAAACTCAATTTTACAATACATCGTGCCACTGTACCACAACAAAGCAATCGATGCAAAAGTGGTCTTTAAAAATTTTTTGTGCATGTCCCCTCCGAAGCAAAATCCTGGCTACGCCTCTGTCACACCCATTAGTTGTTTGATGTTTACACTGGAAATTAACTTTAGTTTCAGAGCGTAGAAGAAGCTTAGTTTTTTAAAATGTTCCATGTAGCATCAGGATTACGAATCTGAGTGTATAAGTATTCGTAACACCCAATAGTTGCGTACAGCTTAGGCTGAAAAACGTTTGATCTGCTTAAATAATGTAAGGTCTTGTTTAAAAAGACAATACTGATTTAAAGCTTGAAAAATGAAATAGTACAAAATAAACAAGGCGTGCAATGGGCTACATGTCGCGCCAATCTTTCTAAAGTACAGGGCAGTCTGCTGAAAATATTGATTTTCTCACGCTGTCCTATACATTTCATATGTGCCGGACGGACGAAAGTTTGAAACCAACTCAACTTGTTCGTTCCCGCAAAATAAGCCGCATTGCGGCACAGATCATGACGTCAAGCGCGTGGGAAAGTTGGACGCGTGCCGCATGATGCCAGATAATGCCGGACTCGTGCCGGAGCGTGCCGCAGCGGTTTTGTCAATTTTTGCATCCCGACACCAAACCGGACGAAGCTGGACGAAGCATGAATGGGCCTTAAGCTTGCGCGTTTCCTGCTGCTTTAATCCAACAATTTCTTTGATTGTCTTGAATGCATCAATGTTTGCTATTTCATTCAATTGGCTTACAAAGTCGCTCCTAGTTTACTCCTACTTTTCCGTAGCTACTGTACAGCTAACTTGCTGCTTTTTCAATCATTTTTTGGTTAGTTTATTTCAATCTGCAGGCCGCAGAATATACTTCGATTTTTTTGCTTTGCTTTGAGAAAATCTGATTTTTAGCAGAATTTGCCGAACTTAGGCATATGCATGGGCGTACGCCGGGGGAGGGCCTGCCCCCCATAGCCCAGAAATAATTTTGGTATACTTATAGAATCGGGGACCTAACTTTTCTACATGCAACAGTAAAGTATAATAGGCAGTGCGGACTCATTTATAATTCATTTTGGTGCGGCGCATGCATGAGAATGAGGCGAAAATATTGAACTGAACTTCACGACGTATTTAATTGAACTGCAAGTCGTTGAGCCTCTCTCTTAAATTCAATTGTTGTGTAGGATTACGTTTAACTACACAAAAATATAGCCTGAACGAGCGACATATTCAAAATTGCAAAGATCAAACTTATACGGCGATGCATTTCCGAATAATTTGGAAAGTTCCCCGTTCGTTTAGAAATAATAATGCAAAAAAATAACAACATAAGTATATGTCCAGACGGACATTCGCATATATTGCCTCATTGTCATGCATAAACACGAAAAATCAAGGGCGTAGCCAGGGGAGCATAGGGGGCACATGCCCCCTCCGAAATTTTTCAAAAATTTTGTTGATTTTTCTGGCGCAATAATTGTGATCAGAAAATTGAGTTCAAAAAAGGCAAAAAACGTCAAAAATCTTCCAGCACTTAGCGATGAGTCATTATTATTTATTGTTTTATAGATCCGCGAGTTTAGAAGCTTGAATAAGCTAAAATAATCCATCGCTTCAGATCACTTTAATGATTTGATGCACTATTTGTTCCTTGAATGTAACTGCGCATGCTTTTCGAGCATAATAGTAAAAGTGCGAAAATGATTGCCTACCGGTTTGCTTATTCTCTGCTTTGTTTGTCTTTCTTTACAAGGACACATAATTCTATTGAAATCGAAAAGAATGGCCAAATTTTCTTGTGTTCTTACGCATTTTCTGATTTCTGAACTACGTCTTGTTAATAAGAAGGCCACAAATGGGTCTGAAAATAGTAAGAACAAAATTTTCATGGATATGTACATTTTTCTATATCCAGCGACCCGTTGCTGCACTATATACTAAGCAGAGGTTGAAAAACACATTTCAGCTCAGAATTCTTGTGTGATTCGATCAATTTTAACTGTTTTTGGGCTTAATTCAGAACTAAGATTTGGCCGATTTTGCGAAAATTTTAACATTAGTATTCAACATTGAGGTGCATTGTTTACAAAATTTTCCGCGGCTCTGCAATGGATCCGCTGTGGCCAACCTTAAAATCTTGTTGTACGTGTAAAAAAATTTTTGGTAGGACAAAAAGGGGTAAAAGGGTTAGGAATTTCTTTGAAATTTCCGGGCGCTTCGCGCTGGAAGGTTTGTCTGTTCTGTATGATTTAAACGGTATAAATTAAGTTTAAAGAGCGAAAGCGTCAAAATTTTCCGATGCATAACTCCGCCGATTACTGTTGTTACTTTTGTAAAGCTCCAGCATTGCGTCGAATCAGTCAAAATATTCTAGTGCTTCGTACTAAGTCATTAATGCGCAGTTTTCCTGTTAGAAGCCTGAACTTATAGCATTATGTCAAAATTGTTTTGCACAAATTTCATAATTTTCTGCTCTGTCAAAGTGTCAGTATTCACAGAGCTATAAAATGTTAACGGCGGTAAAAAAATGCCTTAATTCTCTGGTACTTTGAGCCACTCATGATTTCCGAACTGATTGTCTATAAAAACGCCGTAGATTCTACACAAAAACGGTGAAAATATTGAAAAATTTTGGCGCTTCGCGCCGCTTCCCACTTGTTGTATTGTTGATCGTCAGAAACCCAAAAGTCAGACAGGCTACACTACTAATGGTCGAAAAACTCAGTTTTACTACACATTGTTCCACTCTACTGTACCACATCAAAGCACTCGACGCAAAAGTAGTCTTTAAAAATTTTTGTACTTGCCCCCTCCGAACCAAAATCCTGGCTACGCCTCTGGTGACTTAGAACGTAGACTGGTATCCGTGATCTTCGATGCGCCATTTTTTTTTACCCATGGTCGAAATATGTAGGTATGTAGAGTTGAAATATTGATCAAATTTATTTAAAAGTAACGCATTGCGGCTCTTCAGCTCGATTAGTCGTCCACGCTCCTTAGACGGTAAGGGTAAAAACCGATATATAAACACTAAAATAAATTTCCGAAATCATATCCCTGAAAGCTATTGGGTCATTACAGTCAACTGTATTTGGAATTTTTGGCAGAAAATGTGTACCAAACCAAGCTTTAGCAAATGATACACCATTAGATAGACCTCAATGAGACGATCATTTTAAAAAAATTTTGCGTGGGTCTCATTCCAGTCAAGAGTTACAGACATTTAAAGTAGTCAAATCTCTATACATCGACCTAAGCATCTATACATCGACCTAAGCATCTATACAATCACCTGAGCGGGAGCGACCTCGACCTAAGCAGCTTAAAACACCTTTTTAGATATACTAAGCCTAAGCCTAAGTATATTAGAAGCAAAAACTTAGATTTTCCATAGTATCTTATCACGTTGGTAATATGAAATCTTTAAACGACAGTAACTCCATCAATAATGCCGACGCACTCTAATCTTTTTTTACTTAAATCAGCTTCAGAATCTCTATCGATTGATGTACTGCTTGCAACTTACGTTTTTTTCGATTTTTCTGGTGTTTTTTCATGTAGTCCCCCCTTGATAATCTGATATCTTTAAACGACAGTAAATCCATCAATAATGCCGACCCACTTCAAATTTTTTTTACTGAAATCAGCTTCTAGAAACTATCGATCGATGTACTGCTTGGCAACTTTTGTTTGGTACACATTGTTGCATTAGGTGTAGTTGGTTCACATATGTATTAAGATAAGCACATTATAGGTTACGTAGTAGCAGCAAGTAGTATTCGGTGAAAGCTGCCACCTAACTGGTTTGATTTGAGTCAAGTTGAAAACAAATAAGGCAGTCATCAATTGTTACCAGTAGATTCATGTGACTGACCAAATGTTGGTGCCAGCGTTTGAAAATGAGCCACGCTCGCTCCGCTCGTCGCATCCCATTACTCAGGCTTATTTTAAACGCTGGCACCAACATTTTGGTCAGTCCATGATACTAAGCCTAAGCCTAATCGGCTGGTAAACCTGCAAAACATCACGAATACCTTGCAATCTTTATCGAAATTAACCAGCGTTAGTCGATTGGTTATGGTTCTGGACTTTAGAGCAAGGGGTCCACGTTTCGAATCCGACTGCCAGCAACTTTCTCTCGTTCCCTCAGATGCTATCGACCGCACACATAACGCCCCTTATAATATGACTATGTTGATACATATGTGAACCAGCTACACGAATGCCCACATATTCGCCAGTTTAGCCCTGTATTTTGTGGGAGAATGTTCCAAATTTTAGCCACCCTGTTCGCAAAGTCATGTTTTCTACAATCTAAACGTGATTGTTTGATGAACAGTTTCATGTTATTGACGTATCTGGTTTGTTTCGGAGAGGGGCACGACCAGAATGTTTTTAAAACATAATGGGGGACCAAAGGATGAATTTAAAATGACGTTTTACGACCACTAGAGCTGCAAACTTTGTAAATTTGGCTACCCAAATGCCTTAAATATGATGAGAATGACAATGGACGACACCCTCTTGAACAAATCTCATTTTCTGCGTAAAACCTGTCTGTAGGTATAAAAGGAAGACATAGATGCAAAATACGCTTTAGGTTGTATAAAGGCTGAAAATAGTGTGTTTAAACCGCAGCGCTTGGGACTGAATAGACTCGAATTGTAATTTTGAAATTCGGCGCGATTTTTGGCAGTCTATTTAGTCAGAAGCGCACAGCTTAAACACTCCACTTTTAGTCTTTATTTTAATTAAATATTCATTACGAAGTCAGTGGAACAGATAAAATAAATCATGCACAAATACCATAAAACATTATAGCTATCACTAATATCGATTCACGTGACTGCGAACTCCCAAGATCTGTAGGATATTTGCAGAGAGAAGATTCTCTGCCAGAAGGAAAGTTCTAACCTTTATCTGAAAAACATTTACCGAAGAAGAACAGACAATATTGTTAGGCAACTTATTCAAATCAAATCAAATCAAATCAAAAGTTTATTTGTCATCAAACGAAAAAATGTGCAAATAATTTAAGTAAATCGAAATTGAAACACGCGAATGGAGTAAGTTAAGAATATGGTACTTTCAGAATACTAAGAAATAAACTTCAGAAAAGCAAATTTTTTCGCTCATTATGTACTTAGAACATGTTGAAAGAAAGCGCGGAAAAAAATTTCATCCGTCTATGATCAATATTTCAAAAGCTATGGGTTTCGTTAATTAGCCTCTTCGCGACCTAAGCAAGCATCTTCTCGACCTAAGTATTTGAAGATTCAAACAGCTGATTGCAGAATCACACTCAGATACCCAATTTACGTCGACCTAAGCATCTATACATTGACCTAAGCATCTATACATCGATCTAAGCATCTATACATTGATCTAAGCATCTATACATCGACGTAAGCATCTATACATCGACCTGAGCGGGAGCGACCTCGACCTAAGCAGCTTAAAATACCTTTTCAGATATACTAAAGCCTAAGCCTAAGTATAATAGGAGCAAAAACTCAGATTTTTGTATATCTTGTCAAGTAAAACCGAAAAAAACATGCAAAGAAATATGAAAATTTTTTGAAAGTTTTTTAAAATTTTAAACAGCTTTTCGCGCCTTTTTTCTTTCTTCTCCTTCATTGCTATGCTTCCTCCTGTAATTTCAGCCCATATTATTTATTTCTGACAAATGTGTAAGTCCTTGGATCGAGCCATTTAATCGTCCCACCTAACACTCACATAGAGAGTTGCCTGCAACTTTGCAAGTATGGCTCAGATTTTCACCAAATTTTTTTCCACGCTTCAATGTGATCATTTTCTACCATTTTGGCAAAAAAATTTTGGCATTCCATATTCGTTTTGCTCTTTTTCTAAAAGTACCATATTCTTAAGTTTAGCCCAGGCGTATTATTCTTCAATTGCACGAGGAAATTTTTGATGCATACATTATATGGTTCCAAACAATACCCAAACTACCTGTGTGCATAAATTACGGTTTTATCAATGCGAAATAATATTAAATCTGGACCAAAAGCTTGATAGACAAGGACACGTAAAGGCAAATTAAAAATGCGCTTACTTACGGCCCTGAAGAAAAGCATCAAAATCAAGGGTTTTCGATCTCATCATAAACGCTTTCGAGTTATGGAGCTTGTGTAACATGCTCAGGCAAAGAGTTCCATACAGAAACAATTCGATTGAAAAATTCATATTTTCTAATGTTCAGATTTGATTTGTTTACAATTTGTTTCCGAGAGTTTGTGGCACGATTTGATCCCGTATTGAGAACAAAAAAGTCTTCAAAAGGCAGTGCTTGAAATTTTATGATAGAATAGGCCATG
Source organism: Mermis nigrescens (assembly GCA_036768485.1). Taxonomy (NCBI): domain Eukaryota; kingdom Metazoa; phylum Nematoda; class Enoplea; order Mermithida; family Mermithidae; genus Mermis; species Mermis nigrescens. The sequence goes on along the minus strand of JAVLUZ010000154.1, from coordinate 39,940,609 downwards.
TTTAAATCAAAATAGAGCCGTCGAAGTTCTAGGCGTTCGAGACACAATTCCTTCAATCTAAAATCATAAGATAGAGTTTTATTATTGAATAATCGCTTTGTGAACCTGCGTTGTACATTTTCTAGTAAATCAAATAAAGAATTTTCTATAAAGAAATTTCCATAAAGAAACTATCTTTTTTAAACTATAAATTTCCATAGAAAAAATTTCCATAAAGAAACTATCCTATTCGGAGAAGAGTATTTTTAGATCTAAACAAAATTTTGCATTTCTGAGTTTAATACAATTTAGAGCCTGGGTGGTGGAGGATTTAATGACAGTAAAAAGATCATCAGGATTTATATTAATGAAGCCATGAAGAATTTCTATAAACCATACTTAAATCGAAAATAATTTTTCGAAATTCTAAAGCGTCCAGTTCAAGTATCTGAAGTCGTTTTTGATTTAATGCATCACTATCGTTAATAATCTCTTTCTAAAATATCTCTGAACCTTTTCGATATTTCTGGCATCACGTTTTTCAAGGTGACCATACTTGATTTAGGGGGGTTTGAGGAGCTTTTCACCCTCCTGGGAAAATTTTCACTCCTCGCAAAAATTTTTTCACCCCCCACAGAATTGGCGATTTTTCGAAAGTTCTTAAAAGTTTTATGAAAAATTGTAGTAAAGATGCTTTTTTGACCGTTTTTAGCTATCTATTTGCTCAAAAGTGCCAAATTTTTCGGCGCTTCGCGCCATTATACTCATGTTTTGACTATATTTTGTTCAATTTGTTCCGACTTTTTTGATTTTTTCTGAATTGTTTGTGTTTTAATGCTCTAGAAAGATAGAGCATCGTCAAAAACAATGAAAAACGATGTTTTTGACGCGTACCTTCAATTTTTGGACCAAAAAACGCACTTTATAATTTCACTTCCCCCAGAATTCCCATGCTGTGCATGTGTGAAGTTGATCGGGGGCGTAACCAGCACATATGAGGGTACATGGGCGTGGGGGTATGCGGGTTGTGTAACCCCAGAAGTTCGAATACCCCCTCAGAAACCAAAATACTCGCCCCAGAATTCAATTTTTGAATTTTTTTCGCAATTTTTTGATGCCAATTGATAGTGCTCGATGCAAAACATTGAAAAATAGTGTTTTTCGCCACACCAATATTTTTAAGAGCGATAATCGAAAAATGCATTTTTAACTATATTATTAATATGAGGAGAAGAATTTATGTTTTCAGTTAAAATAATACCTAAATCTCGGATACCAATTTTTGGGATTATAATTATATGACCATTAATCAAATAGTATATGTGAGGATTATTATAGCCTAAGTAAAGAACTCGACATTTAGGTATTGATAAAGGTAAATGCCATATTTGTGACCAATTAACGATCTCAGAAAGCAAGGTTTTGTAAAATATGAGAATCGGTAGATTTATAGCATATATTGTACGATCATCGGCAAAAAGCATAGTTTTGGTCTTATCGTTTACACAAAGTTTTACAATGTCGTTAATATAAAGCAAAAATAAAGTAGAACTTAAAACACTTTTTTGAGGTACACCACTAGTTACATTTACATTTGTACTACCTAAAGCGTATTTTGCATCAATATATTTCAGCAATTTTAATCGTGACCTTACCCGAAACAAATCCTGGATTTGGGCCTGGAAGTGGGTAAATCCTTTCAGAGAAAACCAGGCATGTATATAACTGTGAGGGGATAGGGGGACGGCATTCCTACGTTTGATTGACACTATCTTTTGTGCGTGCCTATGTACTTTCTATGAATCGATATTTTTCGGCTACCCGAAATTTGGAAAGTACAATTATTTTTTTACAAAAGTTTTCCAAAGGAAAAATTGAAAGTTCTTGAACCACGTTTAAAGGATCACTTGGGTTAACATTCTAATTTAGCGCCAGATCTGCTTTTCGACAGAAAAATAAACATTTTTAGAGAGAGGAAGCATGGGGAATCCAAATGAAAAAATTATTTGGCGGACAGCACAATTGAGTGAGATAAAAGCATCCGAAAATTGGAGATTATTATCACAGTGACTTAGGGAGAACGGCTGAATAGTCTGAAACCGGACTCCGGAGCAGACATGCACGTGGGGATTCAGGATCTCCGTTTAGAATAAAAAAAATTAGAAATTTTGCGGGAAATATGAGGCAAAATGATGCAAAATGATGGCAAAAAATTAATAAAAATGAATAGTTTTCCGTTAAAAAGCTTGGAAATGATGATGACTCTTATGCAAGATAAAAGACCTAATACGGAACAGTGTCCTACCTAACATGGAACGCTTTTTTGCTGCTCTACAAGCGTAATACACGCAGCCAGGCCCGTATCCAGGATGAGGATAGGAGGGGCACGTGCCCCCGGAATGAAACACGCGAATGATTTTTCCTTTTCTCCCTCTTACTCCCCCTAGAGCGTATTTTGCATCTATGTCTACTGTTTTGTACAGGTTTTATGCAGAAAATGAGAGTTGTTCAAGATGTGTCCTCTGAATTCTCACCATATTCAAGGTATCTGGATTGTAAAATTTACAAAGTTTATATACAGCTTTAGTTGCCGTAAAACGTCGTTGACTAAAGAGCAGAATATGGGTCTCGATAGAAATTTTTAAAAATCAGTTTTTGACGTTCGGGCTTTCTTATAAAACTCGCCGAAATGGTTAAAATAAGGCGCGGAAAAATAGTTTCATGAGAATCCGTCTAATATTGAGGGAGCTATAGGGCTCTAAAGTTCACACTTCGACAGCGCTCAAAAATAGGCAGCTTTGACATTTATCCTGTGAGTCGGTTTTCTCTTAATTTTTCTTAATTATAGATGAAGGAGAATTTTAGGCTGCTTAGGTCGACATTTAGCTGCTTAGGTCGACTAATAGACGTTTGGACGGAAATTTGCATAAATTTGCATATATCACGCGTAGAAAAAGATTTACAAGCAAAAGGATTTTTATATTCGTTATCAGCATATCGGAAATGACAGGAAAATGATTTTTTTGGCGAAAAAAGTATAAAACCATGTATTTTTCATCCTAGTGCTTAATCGCTGAAAAACACGAATTTAGCGGTAAAATCCGGAATATTTCAGGAAACAATAAACAGTTTTCAATCGAACTTGTTTTCCACGCTTTGTCTTAACGATTGTAGCATGTTTTGGAAAAATACGTATTTTATAAACCCGTTTTTACGGATTTCTGACAGAACCCATACTCAGCAATTACTCTAACGTCACGCCCTTATGTTTTCAAAGAATCTTGGTCGTACCCTTCCTCCCCGAAACAATATTCTGGATACGGGCCTGCATGCAGCGCTAACTCGGATTTCTTTTAGGTATTCAAATTACATAATACGATTGTAGCTGTTTTAAAATGTGTTCTTGGGTCGTACTGTAGGATCTTGGCCATGGAGTGGTTGCCTTAGCTTATTTTTGGATTTAAAAATTTCAGATCGTGAAAAACTACTTCGGATTCGAGTGACATGTAAACCAATTTTCTGGCTGTTTCTGCATTTCTTTGACCTGCTGATTAATAAATTTTCGGCCGCATTCCTCTATACTGCTGCAGTTTTGTGCTCTGTAAATGCAGTCCTAGGACCTAAAATGGAACCACGTCCGTTTCTTGTCAAGTCCATGTAAATCGATAGCAGAAGAAAGTTGATAAACGCGTGACGCTGCTTTTGTGCTTCAACATGACTTGAAGAGTCTTATTGAGACCACAGATTCATTCACGGATCTCAACCCATATTATAGTATATTGATATGCATGGATGTGGACCTAACTCGGAACACCCACAATTGCTTTGAAAAATGCAACTTGTTGTCTTATTTCTCTTTTTCATATCTTCTCGCTTATCAATTGTTCGGACTTGTCTTTTTAAAATTTTTTTTACAATATTCAGTCCGTTCATAAGATTATGCTGTTTTTCTGCAAAAGAACAATTTTGTTATTTGGCTTTAACATTTTATAGCACAAGGATTGCGTCGCGTAAAAACTTCTTTCTGCCATGCTAATTAATTTTACGCATAAGTCTAATTGTCCACAGTTATTTCTGGACGATCATTTTAAAAATCGAAGGCGTTTCGTGTTTGACCTGCATAATACCTAACATGAAATCCGAAACGGGTTTTTTGAAAACGTCCGCGCTGCCTGAATAAACAGCTTTCAGCCTTCATTTTTTTAGACGAGCTTCAAACTATAGTTGATCTATAAATTTACCAAGTTTAGGGCTACAAACTTCAAAGGGTCGAAGATCGTGAGCGCAAAATGTCGAAGTATATACGTTCCGTGTAAGGTCTTTTACTGTATTTAGGACCTAGCCAGGAGAGAATTTTTTCTACGTTTTTTCGCAAAATTTTTTGATCATTTTAAGGCACTTTTTTGGGTTCATAAACTTCATTGGATTACTATTTTAAGGTTCTGTAAGTAACTTTTTTCTGGGTTGAGTTTGAATTTTTAACCCCTTCAAAATTTTGTTTGTTTCGAAAAATTTTTTGGGATTATTTTTAGGATGTTCTTTGGGGTTGAGAATGCTCGTTTAATCAATATTTTGGGTCTGTGAGTTACTTTTCTGGGTCGAGTCTTTATTTTAATCTCGGCCCAAAATTTTTTGTTTCGAAAAAATTTTAGATGGTTTTTAAGACGTTTTTTTCTGGCTTCAGAATGCTCGTTTTAATCACTATTTTGGGGGGTCTGCTATTCTTTTTTCCTAAGTCATTGGCATCAATGTGTATGCACATAATTAAGCCTATACTTAGGAAATGGTAATATTGTTACGAATGTTCTATGTTCAGGCTTATGTCATGTGCATACGTAGTTTTTAAACTACCGATTTTAACATTTATAACAGTTTTTTGAGGTCATTTTAGCTCAAAAAAGCTCTGGCTGACTCTTCAGACTGGCTGGCCCCTAGACCGGCTATGCTTTGGCAGCTTTGCTCGTCCCCAAACTCGTGCATTTACATATTATTCACTGACTTTTTGTCTGATGCTTTAGAGTGAATACTATGGTCAAGTAATAATACATATCTACTTCCTATCGTAACCTTATGGCCTGATATATAGTTGATTGAGCATCATGCTGCAACATGGAGACCAGTGCATGAATAGGCCTCGATTATCTCTTAGTTTTCCTCAAAGTTCTCAGGTAAACATACAACAGCAAAATATGACTATGAGTCTAGTATCCGTTAGTCAATCGCCCAATATCAATTTTATTACGCCGAACACAACTGATATCGTGCAAGTAAGCTCAATTTCTTATTATATTGTGGTGCGTTTTTTCTGTAAAGTCTAATGTATTGTAAGAGCATAAGGACGGATTGGTGGGGGCTGCTGGGGATGTAGGTATTAATTGAAGAAACTATGAGGTTTGTAACCTTGATTTTGACAATTTTTTAAAGAAGTTTAATGATAAGCAAATTCTGGGGGGTGCAAAATTTTTCAAAGGTCAATAAATGGTCTTAAAAATGGTAATTGGCGAAAAAACACCGCTTTTAAACGTTTCTCATCGAGCACTATCCATTGGCATCAAAAATTGCGAAAAAACCAAAAAATTTCAAAAATTGAATTCTGGGGGTATTTTGGTTCTTTGATTGTATTTTCGTTCCTTGAGGGTATTTTGCTTCTTTGGGGGGTATTTCGCCTTCTGGGGGGATATTTGGCTTCTGGGGGGATATTTGGCCTTCTGGGGGTATTTGGCCTCCTGGGGGGTATTTGGCCTTTCTGGGGGGTATTTGGCCTTCTAGGAGGGGTATTTGGCCTTCTGGGGGGTATTTGGCCTTCTGGGGGGTATTTGGCCTTCTGGGGAGTATTTGGCCTTCTGGGGGTATTTGGCCTTCTGGGGGGTGCATACCCCCAAACACCCCCCACGCCCACGTGTGAAAATAACCCCTTGCCGAAAGGTCAGATTATATGATCCGATCTTATGTAGGATTTTCTGCACTATTTTCGAGTATGAGAGTAGTAAATTCCGTGCCAACTGCAAAGTTATCTAAATTGAGTCGGAATTTCGCTTGAGAATAGGAGATTGTACTTATCCCTCAAATTTCGAAAAATTGTGTAGGTACTGTGACAGGTTTTTTTAGATAACGTAAGTAAGTGGTTGCAGAAGACTTGAGGTTTATAGAATTAAATTTTAATTTGTGTATTCGACTTCTTAATTAGTTTGGTCGTATTTATATACTTCTTCACAATAAGCAATTTTTTACAAGGCTGTACATATGCTTATTATCAATCAGCTGTAAGACATATTAAAAAACGCGTCGAAGAGGTTAAACCAGATATTTTTTGATTTATTTTACTTAAAAAAATTCTATTCGAGAATAGAGCTAAAGTATTGCAAAATATGCCAATGGTTCGTTATTTGTAGATATGCATGTTTAAATCATACATAAACACGGTCAAAAGTTATTGGACGGGTAAACGGAGTTTCCTGGGAGTGGGGGGTGGATAAGTGATTAATTTTTTCCATCTAATGTCAAATTTTGATATTCAATTCATCGAATTTTATTCTGTCTTGAATATTTATGATTAAATTTTCATTAAAACAAATGGCTGTAAGGGCGATACAAATGACTTTTTTAACATCAAATATATATGAAATAATAGGGAGAAATGTCTGTATCCAGAAATTGAACAGTTTGCTGCTTGAAAAATAAGTATGTAGGTACTCGTATTACATATTTGAAATTATACTGTTAGACGTCATTTGACGCTTTTTCATGGTTCGAACAACAAGTTTTGGTCCGAAAATGGCCTGAGGAGCATAGGTGGGCAATGCCCATTGCCCCAGCTGGTACCCAAGCCCAATTTTTTTGGTTGGTTGCTTAGTCGTTAAAGTGGTTGGCCATAAAGCTTGTTTAAAATTGTACACTAGATTTTGAATGTTGGTTCTATAAGAGTGCATTAGCCTACATAAATAGCTCATTCAACCATTTGACAGTGTTTTCATATTATTTGATTTAGTTTTATTACCAACCACTTACTCCAGCATTATCGTGCATTGCACATGAAATTTCCTTGCTCACATCATCAGGTGCAACTGGCAGACCCTCTGGCTGGTACCGGACCTGCTCTAGCTGGTACCGGGCTGCACCTGGTTGCACCTATTGCCCAGGTTTGCTGAGGAGGGTATGTTTTTCAAAAGTCCTGGTAGGGGATACTCCCGGTAAACATGCATGTGCAGAACCCAGGGTTCTGGATCAAGAAGAAAATTTTTGAACGTTAACTAGATCTGGGCAGATACATTACATCTTTTTTTCAATTATCAAATTTAATGAATTGCGCAAGTGAGATTCGCAGAACATCGATGATTCCTCCAGTTTTCTATAAAATTCTGATTCTTAGATAAATCAGAAACATTTGTAGAGGCCCGGTACATCACTAATTTAAATTACCTTATAAGCCCCAAAAATTAAATTACTTGAGCGCCATACAGACCAGATATTTACGTCTTTGTAGCAGTCGCAACAACACAACAAGTGTCAAACATTCGTCTCGCCGCGCTCAGAGTCGTCGCCTTTGCAGCAGCAGCATATTTTTAGGACCTCCTTAATACCAAGTTTGCCAGTGTCTGCTAACAATAACGATGAGCCGATCATAATAGAAAGCTCGGGCAGCAATAGTTCAAGCAGTAATGGCAGTTCTTGTGGGCCCACTTCGATTGCTCCAAACGTTTATTTTCATCGAGTGGGTCCTTCTACTTCCTCAGGTTTGGTGCTTCAGCAATCGCAGCAGCAGTTTAGGTTTCCGCAGCAACAACAACAATATCAACTCTCAGAAGATGAACCGAAACAATTGCAAATGCGACAATTCAGTCCGTCTTTTTCTGCCCAGCAACTATTACACTTGCAAAATCAGCAGCAGTTAAGGCACACAAGCTTACAAGCAGCACAACAGCAGCATAGATTCTTAACGTCGAGTCAGAATAGTCAGCAGAGGCCTATTGTACTGACTCAACAGACTGTGAATGGTATGTTGAGAATAAGTCGATATGTTTAAAGCCCTTGATCGATTAAATTGATTTGAATAAATTATCCTAAACGACTTATTGAATAAGCTTTCAATATTTAAGTAAACAGATATTGTAAGATCAATAAATTTTCCTCGCATTTTTTGCACTTGATTTGAATTGTCAATGCAGTGACCTTCATGTACAGTGGGAAGCACTTTAGAACCAATACACATTTTTTATACATTACTTGAATTTATTGTTGCAATACAATACTCTATAATCTTTCACTATTCATTATTTTTGGCTTATATAATACCTTCTGACTTACTCTTGAATGCTAATGTACTTTAACTAGCGTTTTAAAATGCGTTTGCTTATTTTGTATCGCCTAAAGTGCATTGAAGAAGTCACAAAACACGATATTAAAATCACGTAAGACAGTCAAGAATTGGTCACAGTAAGCACATTTTATATTGATAACTGGCCCTTTTAAATTATTAACGACGTGTGAGTGGGATTGAAATTATAAAATAAATAATTGTAGAAATCAATCAGATCAGTCGAGAGCTCCGGCTTTATGCCCCATATACGTGTATATGTCCTGTCCATTTCTGTTTAGAATTCAATTTATTATAGATAGGCGAAGTAGAAGCGGTTAGAAGGGCTGAAAACAGTTCTACGATTAATAGAGGCTATAGTGCTTTCTACGGCTTAAGAAGTCGGCACAGTAAGGGCTAAGTTATACTTCGCACGTTTGATATTTATCAAAAATTAGTGAAATTCATTAAAAATTGCTTGATTGATATGGATTTTCTGCCTAAAAATCATAAATGTCTCATTTTTATGTCATGTGTTGAGCCTATCAACGCTTGCGAGCGTTTATTAAGTACTGAAGGGGGTCTTTGATCCTAAAATGCGAAATTTTAGCTTTGTGAATTTGACACAAAGCTTAAACAGTAATAAGGTATGTTTCTAACCAAATTACGTGCATAAAAGTTTTATTTGTATGAAGACTTCCGAAGATTGTATTTGCGTTCATAGAGGACGCAGTCCTCCGATTAGGTTACACATAATAAATTATAAAGAACGGAAGTGCGTTTTTTATGCTTAGATCAAATGCTGGGTGATTCTAGTCTTTTTGGTTCACCTCGAAACGTGGCAGGCAACACTATTATGCCTCTTGTAAGGTTGCAGTCGTTAACTCCAAAGCAACTTTCGACTTTATTGCCACCCGGATCGAATATTTTTACCCAAAGACAATTACTTCAACATTCGACTTCAAGTAAGGATATAGTTACCAATTAAATTTTAGTCAACTATACAATGTATGTAAGCATTTTTTTGTCTAAAATTAAAATTTTTTTCACGTAACAATAAAGTTGCTCTTATAGATCTGAAGGAATTCATCTCTGCTTTTTTTCTTAGCGCCTTGATCTTGTTGATGAGTTCCAACGAGGTTGCTGATCCTCCTTCAGCCGTGGAGCATTATCCTTCGGGACAACGGACCTTAACACAATTCCCTAGTGGGGAATATATCTGCTCAAAGGCAAAAATCTGTATCTTGAAAACATGATTAATAAGTTCAGTCGAATCTTGAGATAATTATATCTTAATTTCAAAGAATTATACCGCGTAATGTGCATGAGGCCAGGGTCTGCAGTGGATGGTGAAATCCCTATTTCGCCTGTAAAATGATGAAACATGTTCAAGTAACCTTAGCAAAAGGCTTTTATTGGTGAGATCGTGTTTTAAAAAGTATTTTAAGCCTATTTTGACCGCATTGTCAGTTTTAGCCACTGTTTTTTAGTTTTGTACGGGACAAAGAGTTTAACGGTCGTACAAGGATTTTTGGAACGATCTTTGTACATCTTTTATACGAAAGTGAAGGCAGTTTTTAGTCGATTATGATTGTACAAAAATAAGGTTTTTGTACAGAAAAAGAAAACAGTGACTTTAACGATAAAAAATATCAAAGTTCCCTAATCTGACCAATAAATTTTTACTTGTAGATCATTTTGACCTGATTAAGGCGCTTTTTGGTCTAACAGGACAGGAAATTATCCGGAAAAGTTGACACATTATCAACTGCTTTTGTCTTCAGAAATGATGCAGAGAATGTTAAGCATGCATGTAGAAGGTCAAAAGTTCTGGAGGGGTAGTGAACCGGAATTTTTTTTTTGGGGGGGGGGGGGGTAAATGAGTAATTTTTTAACCTATTTGCTGTCGAATTTTGTCGAAGTTTTGTTATTTAATTCGTTTTATATCATTCTTCATGAATATTTATGGTTAAATTTGCATGAAGACAATAACGACAAGGGCGATTAAGTGACCTGCAACATCAAAAATATGCAAAATAGTGGAAGAAAATTGTCTGGACGAATCAATTGGGCGGTCTACTGCTCGAAAAATTAGCATAATATGTACTTGAAACTATCGAGCAACAGGTTTGGTCCCAAAACAGCTGAGGGGTTATGCCTTTCAAAAGTCCTGGTAGGGCGATACCCCCACCCCATACCCGTCTAGTGTGCATGTGTGATGTTAAGGTCACAAAGGGCCAACAACTTTAATCAAAAATTATTTTTGACGCATTTTATTGCGATCCATCGACATCTCGTGAAAAGAACAATGATTGTTCAATATGTATACATTCACATTGTAACTTACTACCCAATAACAATTTAACGAATCTAAGCAAAACTAATTTTTGCATATTGCCTTTGGGACACACTCAAACTCGGACATGATATCAACCAAATTCTTGGAGTCTAAATGAGGTAAAACTGACAAAAATCGCCAAAAAAGCCAAAACTTCAATTTTCAAGGTCTACCGTAATCTGCGGGGAGCATTTTGGATTCTCGGGCTCTAAACCATAACACTCCACGTGTCAAGTGGGTACACTGCACTTCATGTCCGTTAATTTGCGATATACTCGTACATATCTATTCGTATTCAGATAATCTTAATTGTTCGAATCGGAATCCTCCAGCCAGTCACGAATGTTCCCCTGTGTTGCCTCATCAACAGCTGGCTGCCATTCAGCAGCCACACAACACAAAGATTCTCAGCGACGATTATTACAAGCGGAAGCATTACCTGCTGAAAAAATGCGTTAAATCTCTTGCATTCGTAAGCTTTTTCACTTAAGTCAGATTTACTTTTAAGATAATAAATTTTAACGATTAAATTAGACATTTAATTAAGTTCCCGAATTTTGAATTAAATGCCGATTTCAATGCATTGTATGAGATTATTTTTATGGAAGTCCGTTGTGCGCTGAAAAGGTTATGCTTTAGGTTATTTATCACTTTCCTCAATCCTCACTCTGTTTAGTTTTGCTTTAGGTTGGTGATAAGTCTATTTAAGGTTGTTGAGAAAATCGGCAATACGCTTATTGCACAATCACTGAAATTCGGCTCTTTTAAAATTCTGTCCTTCGTGTCTAACATAATGTACGAGTACATAACATATTTTCTAGAATATGTGCTGCAGAAAGGAATAAGACATTCATCTACACACACTTTATGACGAGATAATTTTCTTTTCTTGGCCTTTTATGTCGCTCTTTCTCATCATAATAATGGTTTAATAGGCTCTTATAGAAACTAAGGGAGAACACTATTCTCCTAGAGTTTAAAAAGTAGTCAAGGGATAAGCTTTTAGAAAACTAAAATTTTTAGCTTTCTCGTGCTCTATTGTGAGTGTGACATATGTACGTGTCAAGAAATAGTTCATGCCAGTTGTTCTATAGTAAATTATGCGAGTTACGTGGACACCTTGGTGTGTGGGGGGATTTTGGCCCCCAGAGACCAAAATAGCCCCAGAATTCAATTTTTGAAATTTTTTTTGTTCTTTTTCGCAATTTTTTGATGCCAATGGATAGTGCTCGATGAGAAACGTTAAAAAATGGTGTTTTTCCGTCATACTACTATTTTCAAGGCCATTTTTCGACCTTTGAAAAATCTTTCACCCTCTCCCCCAGAATTTTGGTGCTGCCCACATATGGTCACATGTGATTTTTGTGCATCGGCTTCAAAAGCTAGAATAGTGTTAACCACACATTCTTGTGGGGAGGAGTTTCAGGCCCCTAGAATACAAAATAATCCCCGTTGATTACCATAGATCCTACTTTTGCTGCTTTTTTGCAATTCTGCCTCATCAGACCCCCTGAATGTGGTTGCTGCCCACATATGGTGCTAAGACAATACAGCTGAAGTGACTAATTCTTAATGACCAACTTTTAAGAGGCTGGCCGAGATTTTTTAAATATGAATAAGGCTTCAAATCATGGCTTTGCGGGAATTTTCTTATATTCCTCGTTTTCCTTAATTACTGGGACTAGTGATCCCCACTTAGAAGCTGCTGTTCAATTGATTCGTTAAATTTTCCACTTTCGTATTCATACTTCATATAAATTTTTCAAGGAACTTGTATATAGCTCTTTTGTTCACTCTTGATAGAATATTAGTCGTCTTACATTTAAACAAATCGTTACAAATAAGCTCGAGTCAGAAAGTCGAATTTTTGAATATGTTACCTACTTAATGTTAAGCAATTTTTTTAATTACAATGTAGCGTATTGATTTTTTGGCGTTTGAATGAAGCTAATATTTCTGCAACTCTGATAACAATTTTTATTGTGTGTAATGTGTTAAAAGCTAGTACCTATATATAAATCTAGTTGCATGTAAATCTAAATCCAATAATTCGGAATCTCAAGTCTAAATCTGATAAGTCTAGTTTATTTAAAGTTGGCAATTCTGTTGATTTAGGCACTAAACAGTTGATGATTTTGCTTCACTTTTCCCGTGCGTGACTGATTTTCTATCTAAATGGGAAAACATATTCGATTTTCTACTGTGTACATAGTTACATATCTCATGACTTCCTTATTTTGCTAGTTATACTTTGGGTCTAACCATATATACATGCACAGCAGTGTTTTCGTACCAGATCCCTTTGCACATGTACGACGATAGTCCCAAAAAGTCTTTGTACATTTTGTACATGCAAATTTTCGGGTGCTATAATAATCGTATAGCAGCGTTTACGGCGTGGTAAAACAGGGTTTCTCGACCTTTGGTAGCGTTTTAGCCAATTTCTGGGTTTTTGTATTTTTGTTCTCTAAATGCAATTTCCGCCATTATAAAGAGATATGGAACAAGCAATTACTCATTTCGGTGCGAAGCGCCGAAAATTTTGTGAATTTTAGACTTTTACAATTTTGTCTTCCCGAAAATCATTGTACATGTTCAAAGACGGTCCCGAAAAGTCTTTGTACATCGGAAAAAATCTTTGTCGAATACAAAAAAATCGTGGTACACCATGGGACTTCTAAGGGAAGAAGGAATTTTAAAGTGCCTTTTTGGGCCTAAAAATAGTGGGGACGCGTCAAAAACATCGTTTTTCGGCGTTTCTGACGATGCCTCATCTTTCTAGAGCATGAAAACAAAATTTCGAAAAACAAAAAAGTCAAATAAATTGAACAAAATGCAGTTACAACATGAGTATATGACGCGAAGCGCTAAAAATTTGATACTTTTGTGCAAATAGATAGCTAAAAACGCTTAAAAAGCACCTTTTCTGCGAATTCTTAGGAAATTCTGGGAAACTTTGGAAAAATCGCGAATTCTGGAAGAGGGGGTGTAAAAAACTCTGGGGTAGAGGGGCAATTTTTTCCGGGCATCCAAACCCCCTTCAACGGACAGTTATACATATAAACGCAATTGATAATCTCATTTTATCGATAGGTATATATGTGCTATTTTTCAGTTACTAGTCCCACAAATCAGTGAATTAGCCAGTGAATCGAAATTATAATACTTGTTTATCAGACAAAGAATTAAATAAATTGTTAGAATTTGAGTTGCAAACAATAAATTTTAAAATATGATTCTTTACATTCTATGTACATACATGTACGTATGAAGATGAAAATATGCATTGTCGAGAAATTTGTTTTTTTTCAGAAAAACGCTGCCCTATGTGATGAAGTTGCTCGACTTAACCAAAGAATTCAAACAGTGGCTGAAGATCGCAAGTGCGTGTAATGATGTTTTGTACGTTTTTGAAGAATTGTGTGCGGTCATGAATAATCTTATATCATCAAGTTTTGGGCGTTATTCACCTGATTCGACCCAAAAGCTAGATGTTCAGACATACTTTCCCTAGCTTTTACTCTTGATCACATCACAAGTGATACGCAGTACATATCCCAGAATACACGTAACAGGGGAATGGGGGATCCCTCATACGAAGTTAGTCGTCCCCATTCCACCAAAGCCATAAAATTTTTGACTCACCCACCCCTGATTAATGGAAAAAACTTGCATTTTTCCATTTTTTGGCCGTTTTTGACCGAAAATTGGACGTCGTTTACCCGCTCTAATAATGGCCGGGGACCCCTTCCCACCCGAAATTTCGAGCCGTTCACATGTACATATGTATCCCAGGGACCTTCACAGCTTCAGGATAGCCTATTTCTATAGTACGTTTCACAAAACACTGTGCATAGAAAAGAATTTTGGCTGAAGAAGAAAGTGACTGCAAAAGTGGCTCCTAGGAAGGCTACAGACTATAATCTAACACAACACAACTTTTTGAGCCCATTGATTACCATGTCCAATAGACGACCTTAGAAAAATTAGTTTCTGTTGAATGTTTGAGTAAACAGATGGGATTCTTAAGTTAATTACTTTCAAAAAAACGCCAAGGTCGAAAAGAGTCCATTTATGTACAACTTAGGTTTTTAATCTTTCCGCTTTTCGTCTTTCTTCCAGCAAACTTTGTCTCTCTTTTTTGCTCTTCCCTAGCATCCGACTCATAAACCCTTATGACGCATTATAGTTCTTCTATGTATTTTCCAAAGATTTTTTCCAGATGAACAAAGATTTTTTGGAACTGTCTTCAAATGAAAAATTACTATCATGATAAATAATATTAAAATTAAATTTATTATGCCTCGATCATACATAGGCAGAGGGTCAATACAGGATTAAGTGGCTTGACCTTGGCGGCTGGGCAACACCGCAACACGGGGGAAACCGGACCAGCCCCGCAAGAGTTTTGAAAATTTTCTGGAAAAAACGAGGCAAAATCAAGGCCGAAAATGGATGAAAATCGAAAATTTCCCTCAAAAAAGCATAAAATTAAGCTGAAACTGCGGAATAACGTAGGTTTAACACTATGTTAGCATTTATACAAGTTTTAAAGGTTATTTTAGCCTCAAAAAAGCTCAGGTTTTCACCCTTCACCCACAGATCTACCATGCTCTGCATCTATGGTCATGGTGATCAACCCTACAAGTTCCAGGGAAGTCATTTAATCCTCAAAAATCTGAGCGTGCCCATGTTTGGCCTCTATAATAACTAAAATGGCTTTGTAATGACTGGAAGCGTTCAGCTTAAAAGCTCAAATCAGTTGGAATATTTTGGTGATTCACAATAATTCATTAATTGAAAACAGTTTTTCATGTCAATATCCTGAACGATGTGAAAAATATTGGGTTCGAGTTTTGCCTCAGTTGGTCGTCAATGGGATTCAAAAATTTCAGTTTAGACGGTAAGAATGATAAAACGGTTTTTGCGCGTCGCACCAATTTAGCTTTCTGAAATATTTGTCATCAAAAAGGCCGCAAAGTCTTCATGGAAACGGTAAAAATGTCTAATTTTTCCGACGCGTTGCGCTGTACTCATAAGTTGTTGTATTTTTATTGTAAGAAATCAAGAAATCGGCTGAGTACTCTGCTAAGTGTTATAGGTTGAAAAACGCAGTTTTAGCACGCAGAACGCATTGCTGCATCACATTATAGTCCACTAAAATTTGCCATCTTTGTTCTGTGAAAAGTCCTTATTTGCGTCCGTCGCTTTAGATTTAGGATGACGCAACCAGACGTGCACAGCGCGCAAATTCTGCGGGAATGAAATTTCAAAGTCCTTTTTGGGCTCAAAAATGGTGGTTATGCGTCAAAAACATCATTTTATTGGCGGTTTTGACGATGCTCTATCTTTTTAGAACGTAAAAACATGAAAAATGTCTAGAAAAAATCTAAAAATTCGACCAAATTTAACGAAATATAGTGGAAAGATGAGTAAATGGCGCGAAGCGTCGAAATGCTGACTTTTTAAGCAAGCGGGTAGGTAAAAGCGTTTAAAACAACGCCTACTCTACGTTTTATTGAATTTTAAAGAAAATATTGAATTCTGAGGGGTGAAAAATTTTTCTGGGGTAATCCAGATATGTGATGGTTCAAAATTTTGGGTGGGGGTCCTCGGCTATTTCCGGGAGTGGTGGTAAATAAGTCCTAATTTTTGACCAAAAACACATAAAAACAGCAAAAAAATTCAATTTTCTCTAAAAATCGGGGAAGGGGGTCAAAAATTTTCTGGCTTTTAGGGTGATGGGATTCGTCATAGTAATAAAACGGATCATTAATTTGAATTTATCCGGGTCCGGATCCTAATTTTCACAACTTCAGGATCCGGATGCGGATTCAGGAAGTACAAATAAAAACATCCGGATCCGGATCCAATGTATGTACCTACATAATTAATCCTCGCTGGTTTGATCTACTGATTTATGTTGATTTATTCATTGTCGTAATTATCGCGCTTGCTTATTGGTGCCTCAGAGGCAAGTGTTTTTGTACAGGGTTTCTTTGTAATTGTACAGAGACGGTCTCCAAGCATAGGTGGGCAGCAACAAAATTCTGTAAGGGGGTGCAGCATTTTTCAATGGTCAAAAAAACGGACTTAAAAATGGTGTTGTGGCAAAAAATACCATTTTTCAACCTTTTTCATCGAGCACTATCCATTGGCATCAAAAAACTGCGAAAAAAACGAGAAAAAAATTCTATTGAATTTTGGGGTTATCAGGCCCCTGGGGGTGCATATCTCCCGAACTCCCCACGCCCACGTGTACAAGCCTTTGTACATTTTGTACATATAAATTTTAGGGTAGATATCTGTTAAAGTATAGTACAGTAAGGCTTTTTGACATAGATGCACGAGGTCAGGGTCGGCAAGGGGGGGTAAAGTCCCAGAAATTCAAAACAGTTCACGATTTTTTTCCTGTTCAAACGACCAAAATGGTCAAAATAGCTTATAAAACGTTATTTCGTGGTAATATCGCGTTTTTAAGCATTTTGAGTCCATTTTGAGTGTATCATCTCGGTTTTAACACTAAAAAATACAGAAATTGGCCCACTTATGCGGTTTTCTGAGTAAAAAGTAGGTACATAAAAGTAATTTTGACATTTTTACTGCTTTTGACCCCGAAAATGATGCAAAAATGTTTCTTCAGCTTGGAATTGCCGGACAGTACCTGTCTGGCGAGGAGTTAATACTCCCTCACCCACACATGGGCGTGGGGGAAGTTGAAATACCCCCCCCAGAAATCAAAATACCCCCAGAAGAGATTTTTTGCTTTTTTAGCAATTTTTTGATGCCATTGGATAGTGCTCGATGAGAAACGTCGAAAAATGGTGTTTTTTGCCATACGACCACTTTTAAGACCATATTTTGACCTTTAAAAATTTTTTCACCCCCCCCCAGAAATTTTTTTACCCCCAGAAATTTAGTGCTGCCCACCTATGCCCTCACCCCCTATGTGCGTGCGTATATTTTAACATTTTTACCATTAACAGGAAAAATTTTATGGCATTTTGTTGATTAGAGCGTAGGAAACTTAATTTGCGAGCACCAAGAGATTAATCAATTTTTGACGCCTAACAGTGTTTTCTTTTGTTCAAGGTCGTTTGTCTGTTCAAAGATGGTCCCCAAAAGTCTTTGTACATTTCGTACACACAAATTTTTGGGTACTGTATTATGGTACAGTAGCGATTTTAATGTGGTAAAAACAGTTTTTCGACTTTTGGTAGTGTATTTTAGCTAATTTCTGGGTCTCTAAGGTCAAAAAATCACTAAGAATCGTCTATAAACGGCGCGAAGCGCCGTAAAAATTTGGCACTTTTCCTTTTGAAATGCAATTTCTGCCATTATAAAGATAAATAGAACACACAATGTACTCTTTTGCGAATTTCAGACCTTTTTTGCAATTTTTGTCTTCCCAAAAATCTTTGTACATGTACAAAGACGGTTCCGAAAAGTCTTTGTACATCGGGAAAAGTCTTTGCCGAGTATAGAAAAAACGTGCGTCCGTAAAACAATTTTGAAGCTCTGAGAAGGGAAGCGAAACAGAAAATTGTCAACTTTGTACAAAACAATCTTGATATACATTCATATATGCCAAGTTAAATTCAAGCTTATGCTTTTAACGGACAAAGAGTGCAAATTACGCATTTGTATGAAGCACTAGAATATACTCAAATAATATTTGAGGTAAATAAAGAGGAATAGCACGATAACCAGTGCCAAACGCTGGAAAATTCGATGGTTTGCCTTTTTTAAACGCAATTTTTGTCATTATAAAGACATATCGAACTGACTACCTACTAATTGCGGCTGGAAGCGTCGGAAGTTTTCGGAAATTTTAGACATTTTTACAGTTTTGTTCCCGAAAGTCTTTGTACATGTAAAAAGGCGTATCAAAAAATCTTTATACGAGTATGTACACACATCCGGTTGTCAAATGCAAAAAAACAATCGTGCTCAGAGATTGGTTGAAAAGCAGCAAATCTGGCTTTCCCGTGCTTTATGTTCACGCATTGAAATACCTTTCAGTTGCCCAATTCAAACACCTTTTAGTGGGATTAGCAGACACGTAACAGGGGGATGGGAAGGATTCCTTCCACCCAGAGTTCGTCATCCCCTCTATCCCCCCAAATTCAGAAATGTGTTGATCCCCTCCGATTTTTGGGAAGAAAGGAATTTTTGGCTGTTTTTAATTGTTTTTTGACCGTCTTTTGGCCGAAAATTGGAGGTCATCTACCCCAACCCCTTAAAAATTGCCGGGACCACACGTGGGCGTGGGGGGGCTTTAGGGGTATGCACCCCCAGAAACTGTATTCATTATTTTATGGAATGCCTCTAGAGTCGTTTGCGGATCCGGGTAGTAAAAACTTAAACTTCCGGATTCGGATCTGGGTAGTAAAAATTCAAACTTCCGGTTGGGTGGGACCAGGATCCTAAAAACATTTGGGCAATACTGGATCCGGATCCGAATACCCGTTTTATCACTAGCGGACGACGACCAACTTTAGCTGAGGGATCCCCCATTTTCCTCTTTTACATGCATGATGGAACCCCCTAAACCTCCAATTATAAGTACGTATAGAACATTGAGCATAGGTGGGTTACACAAAAATTCTGGGGGGAATGTGCAAGATTTTTTAAAGGTCAAAAATGATCTTAAAAATTTATTTCGTATTTCGTATTTGGCCTTCTGGGGAGGTGCATACCCCCTTGTCCACGCGTAATTAGAACTAGTATTTTATTATTTTTCATCTTTACAAATTTTATTACATTAAAAAAATCGTTTTTAGACTTTTACTGCAAAGGCTGATGACTCATGAGAAAACCAAAGAAAAACGTCGTTCTTCTTCGACGGTGTCGAGAAAAACGTCCAAAGCGTCGGCTGCGAATCGTCAGACATCTATAATTACTATATCGAAAGGGAATTGCATTGCAAAATTGGGTGAAATTTCCCAAATCGGACCGAAAAGCCCGCCCGGCGCGAGCTGTTCGAGAATCAGCGTTGAATTCGATTTTGACGACGACCGCGATATTGTTAGAAACATTGTTGATTCAGTAGTGACGTCAGGGCACTTTGAGCTGAAAGCAGCCGACCCACTTAGCGCATCTACTAATCAATCTTGATAATTCGTATTTGTGTGCTGTTTTATCGTAATGTTCTATCCAGGTACTATCCACACAGGGGCGTGGGGAGGTCTGGACCAGACATGCACGTGAGGGGGGTTGGGGTCTAGACCACATATGGGCGTGGTGGGTTCGGGGTATACACCCATAGACATTGAAACCCCTCCCGCAGATTTCTGTAGACCCCAGCATTCTATTTTTAGTATTATTTTTGGCGAATTTTGCCAATTTTTGGCGACTTCACACCCAGAATTTTCTTGCTGCCCATATATGGTCTAGGCCATACGTGAGCGTGGGGGGGGGGGTTTGAGGGGTATGCACCCATAGAAGTTGGAATACCCCCAGAATTCAATTTTTGAAATTGTTTTTTTTTTGTTTTTTTCTCGCAATTTTTGATTCCAATGCATAGTACTCAATGAGAAACGTTTAAAAATGGTGTTTTTTGCCAAACTACCATTTTTAAGACCATTTTTCCCTTTGAAAAGTCATGCACCTTTGGTGCTGCCCATTTATGGTCTAGACCCCTCAGAATGGAAAAATGGAAAATTTTGAGAGAAAAATGAAGGTAAAAGTGAAGGTAAAAGTGCTATAGATTGACCAAAAACTATGTAATAGCGTAGTTTTAACGCTATTTTAGCGCTTATACCAGTTTTTGAGATCATAATGGCCCAAAAAAGCTCAGTTTTTGGCCCCTTAGACCGGCCATGCTATGCATATATGGTCTGGCTGGACCCCAAAATTAATAGACCCGCAGAATTTAATTTTTGGTGCCATTTTTGGCAGTTTTGCCCCATCGGACCCCCAGAATTTGATGTCTGCTCATGTATGGTACTATCTGTCTATATAGGGAGCTGACTTGCGTTAATACAAACTTCACTTTTCAACACCTAAGTCAAATTTTCAACACCTAAGTCAAAAACTGTAAGTCAAATTTCAGTTTTATTCATCTTCAATGCCTTTTATTTATTTGGGATATGTTTCTGAAGCTTGTCCGAGCTTTTTCTAATTTTACTCTTGCATTTCCGTTAGTTGATTATTTATTTTATTTGGGTTTTAAACTCTTAAAATTGCTCCCCGTTATCATTTTTTCTATAAAAAAATTCTTATTATTTTAAATGAAATTTTTATTTATTTTTCGCTGAGGCCAGCTTCTGTTCCCTTGAAACACTGATTTCTTAGTTTTCGACCGACTTTAAAGACATGTAAGCACTTTTTATGTTCACATTAAGGCACTTGCTTGATTTTAGGATACTTAAAAAGACTCTTTGCTAAGAGCTTTTTCTGACTATTCGCTAAAACTCATATAACAGGCCAGATTTCATGTCATTAATCTAAATCCATACAATTTAACTCGCCAAAATTTGTTTCAAGCAGTCTTAGCAAGTGCTGTGCTAAAAAGTTTTATATTCATATCATAATCATATTTTTTCAGACCAAGTCAGTTATAGACTTGATTGAACGCAATACTTTGAAAAATGCGATTAGAATGGCCAAAAGTTTTTTCTTGAAAAAAATCGATGTTTTTTTCCTGATGAATATTTTCGACTAAGCAATTTTCTTATGGGATTTGCAATTTGTTAAGCGATCGAAGGTACCATCCATCGTTTTCACGTTTTTTTGTTGCCAATGAATGGAGTTAGTTGAGACATGTCGAAAAATTGTGCTCCTTGCCTTCAACAAATTTTCCGACACTTTTTGAAATTTGAAAAGTTTTAACCCCACTTCCCCAGTTTATAGGCGCTGCTGATGTATGCTGCGGTGTGTACTATAGTTACATAATTTTTTACCTTTCCGTTATGTATATGCATATGAACGTGATGCGTTTTTTATATTCGTATGTATTTTGGCCCGATTTTCTACATGTACGTAATTTTTATCTTATTGATAAAGAGTAGAAAGCATTTGGATAATACTATGCATTATAAATGGAATCGGCTACATTTAATCTGCAGTGTGGTCCATCACGTGTGTCTCGCTCACTATGTGCAATTTTTTGAAAACTTATTCCTTGATACAATTATTAAAAATTAAAATTATTGAAAATTAAATATAATTAATTAAGCCATTATAACATGCGACAAAAATTTCCATCGACATCAAAGTGGTGAACGCTAAGATAGCCTAAAAACTACAATATGTACTATGTAATCGATAGTTTCTGATCAATTTCAAGCACTTCCGCAAAAAATTTTTACTTATTCTTCCCAGAAAATTTTGTCCTTTGTCATTTTAGGGATTCTAGACACATGACCGTGGGGTGGGGTCTGGGCTTCTTCCAGAAATTGAAAGACCCCCAAGATCGATAGACCTCCAGAATTGAATTTTTGGTGCCTCGTTTTGGCAATTTGGTCCTGTCGGATCGCCCGGAATGTTTTGCTGGCCATGTACGGTTATAGACCATAGGTGAGCAGCACCAAAATTCTGGGGGGGGTGCAAGATTTTCCAAAGTTCAAAAAATGGTATGGCGAAAAAACACAATTTTTCATTGTTTCTCATCGTGCACTATCCGTTGGCATCAAAAAATCGCGGAAAAAACCAAAAAAATTTCAGTTCGGGGGTATTTTTATTTCTGGGGGTGCATACCCCAAACCTCCCCCAACGCACACGTGTGTTCTAGATCCTCCGTGTATGTCGGATCTCGTAGCATATATGTACGTAATTAGGTTAATACCTACCTACTGCTTAAGTCAACTGCGTTCACGATATTTCATGCTTCGGTTGTTTTTTGAAATCGCATTAAATGATTTATGTAAAAAATGTAGAATTTATAACAAAAATTTTTTTGCGCAAATTGAACAGCATAAAAAACATTTTTCTAAAATTCTAATAGTACCTCATAAAACTTCTCGAAGTACACGTATGTATCCACTTTTTTAGTAAGCAGTCAGATAGGTATCTCAAAAAGTTGACGTGCTAGAGAAGTTCTAGGGCCAGATTTGAAATCCGCGCAAAAATCTGATTAAGGATCGATTTTGTTTCTCATGAATTACTGTTGTTGACCATAGGTGGGCGGCACCAAAATTCTGGGGAGGTGTGCAAAATTTTTCAAGGTGAAAAAATGGCGGTATGGCGAAAAACACCATTTTTCAACGTTTCTAATCGAGCACTATCCATTGGCATCAAAAACTTGCGAGAGAAAAAAATTCAAAAATTGAATTCTGGGGAGGGGTATTTTGGTTTCTGGGGGTTGCATTGCATACCCCCCAAACCTCCCACGCCCAGGTGTGTTGTTTGTTGACTACTGTAACTAATTTTATGCATTAAAAATACGACTCACGATTTAATAAAGCACAAGATACGACGACTGCAATCCACTGAACAAGAAGCACTGCGACCGCGAGAAAATATAGGTATTCATGCGATAAATATGTGTCAAATAGACTCGGTCCGTCCATAAATAATACGCAGACAAAATAATGAACGACTTGTAAGATACTTACGTACGCTATTGTGCAAGTATAAATCAAAGGGAAAATTGCGTGCAATAATTAACGCCAAAAACGGCAGGGCAGCGTTTAAATTTTGAACGTCCGAAACATTTTAAAGACCAAAAATGTGATGGTGGAGGAATAGACGCAATTTTCGATTTAAACTCGAAGAACGCGCTCTCGTAACCTTGCATACATGTGCAGTAAGAAAATTCTGGGGGTCTGGTTGGGTGAAATTGCCAAAAATGTTACTGGAAGTAAAATTCTGAGGTGTGCAGTAATCTGCGCAAGATTTTCAACTTCTGCGGAGTGCAAACCATAGGTGGGCGGCAACAAAATTCTAGGGGTGCAAGATTTTTGAAGGATCAAAAAATGGCCTTAAAAATAGTGGTATGGTAAAAAAACACCATTTTTCAACGTTTCGCATCGAGCACTATCCATTTGCGTCAAAAAATTGTTAAAAAAATACAAAAATTTCAAAAATTGAATTCTCGGGGTATTTTGATTTCTCAGAGGGGGATGCATACCCCCACGCCCAGGTGTGGTGCAAACCCCCCCCCGCCACGCCCATGCGTGCTCTGATCATATATTAGAAAAAACTTTGTTCCGCAGTTTTTCATAACAGTTCTACTACAAACTTAGAAAAATAAGGCTTTCGCTCGCAACATAGGCTGAACCTGGAAATTTTCGTATTAAAGTTAACTAATGAAAAGAGTTTAAATTAAATAAAATACACCTTTCTGTATTAAATACAAATTTTACACAGCTTCCTAATAACTTGTTTAGATTTATGACAGAAAACAAATCACATTTCCTTATAATTCGATAGAAAAATATTCACTGCGAATGACGTTTCTTTTCGTTAAGATCCAAAACCGCTCCGCATCAACTCTAATTTGCTTGATTGAGACGAGTGCTATTAGTTGGTTCGAAAGCTTGGACCTCAGGTAGAAATAAGGAAACTAAAAGTTCCTGCACAAATGAGCTACGATCGTCCCTTTCAGCCTCGTTTCGCTCTTTCTGCTCGTCCGCAGATTTGTTTTCGAACAACCTGCAAAAATAATTATTATATCGTTGAAAATGAATTATGTATATTAGCAAACGTGCGGTGTGAATGATTCAGATCATGCATGGGCAGCACCAAAATTCTGGAGGGGTCGGGATGAGTGAAATAGCCAAAAATGCTACTAAAAATAGAATTGTGGGGGTCTATAGCATACCTGGGCGTGGGGGAGGTTGGGGGTATGCACCCCAGAATTCAATTTTGAATTTTCTTTGTTTTTTCGCAATTTTTTGATGCCAATGGATAGTGCTCGATGAGAAACGTTGAAAAATCTTGTTTCTTCGCTATACCACCATTTCTAAGGCCATTTTTTGACCTTTGAAAAAATCTTGCAAACCCCCAGAACTTTGGTGGCGCCCACCTATGGTCTATAGTAATCTGCGGGTGTTTTTTCAACTTCTGCGGGGTACAAACCCCCCACGCCTATGTGTGGTTCAGAGACCAGATGGAAGATTTCAGGAAGTCGTCACTAGTTTACGCCAGATCCTTACGACATTAAAGCATGTGAATTAGCACATTCGTGACCGGAGAGGAAATAATTTTTTTAAAAGGTGAATAAAGTTTAAACGGAACATTTGAACTCCAGTGGCCGCTTGCACCAATTCAGTACTTCAGTGGTTCAGTAGTGTTCGCTTGTACAAACGACTACTAGATTAGTCCTTTCTAGTAGTTCAGCAGTCTGATATCGACTAATAGATTAGTTCGTTTCTAGTAGTTTAATAGTGTTCGCATGCTCCAAACACTAATAGAGTAGTCCACTTTCTAGTAGTTCGGTGGATCAGTAGTGCATTATATCATGTGCATTTTCGCCATAAACATTATTGATGCGTTTTACTTATTTAAGGTGTCATTTGGCATTTGTACGTCTGCTTTAGCAGTGAGCTGTTAGCGCACCATAAAAACACGAAATACAATTGAAACATACGACTGAAAAATTAATCAGCTTTTTTGGCACATTCAAACTCTTCGGTCTCTATATTAACACGAATCGAGGTTTGTTTGGGAAAAATATTTTATTCGCCGAAGTTTCCCAGTATAATTTTCGCCCTTTCTCTTCATATTTATTTGATCACACAGAATGTTGCTCGAACTAATTTGTTCAAAAATATAAATTTGAAAAATTCCGGCAGATAAATGAAATTCGGAAATAAAAAATTTAAGAGCTTAAAAACATTCACTATAAACATTTTTCACAAGTTTAACCGCTTGAATATATCGCAAGCTAATGAGAACACGCTTTTCTAATAGTCAAAATCGATTACTAGCAGAACATACAAAAAACTTTTCTTCACTGAACCACTCGACTACAAGATTTTTGGTGCAAGCGAGACTTCTCTATTAGAGAACATCGGACTGCTCTATAAGTTCAGTAGCGTAGACGTTGGTGCAAGGCTGCATGGCAAGCCAATTCTTAACTACTGAACTACTAAAAAATGACTTCTAGATTAGTTCAGTAGCGAAGACGTTGGTGCAAGCGAATTTTTTCACAACTGAAGTAATGCACTGATAGATTAGTTCAGTAGTCGTTGATGCAAGCGGCCCCAGGCCAAGTACGCATGTACGTAATGGCTCGAAATTGGGTGTCAGCTTGCAGCAATCAGCGAGAAATACTCATTTCAATTTAAAATTACACCGCAAGGCAGTGGCGGATCTAGGATTTTCCTAAGGGGGCAGCCAGCACCCCAACTTTTCCAGAAACAGTCAAAAATAGGTCCGAAAATTTGCCCTTGAAGCGCGAAGTAGCGTTTTTTCTGCGTTTTACATTGCATACTTTTACTTAGAATCACTTTTGATGCAATATTTTTCGAAAAATTTTAAATTTTCGACAATTTTGTGTGAAGCAAATCATTAAATTTCTTTGACTTTAGCGAAAATCTAGCGCGAAGCACCGGAAAATTTGTAAAATTTAGGCCGTTGGACGTTTAGAAGCTTGATTTACTGCCTGAATTCCCGTATTTGCAGCATTTGATGCAAAACGTCGAAAATTCTTGATCGAAAATAGAAGAAAACAATGCATAAATAACTGTTGCTGCTGTTGAAAATGTTTTGAAACCTATTTCATGAGCAGAAAATGGCTTCCAGGTCGCCAAGAAAGTGAATAAATATCATTAATAGGTATTATCCGGCGCACAGCGCCGGAAAAATTTGAGAAATTATGGTCACTGACGGCCAAAAATCATTGCGAATTACATATCCATTCATTATCTCGCCAAACATTTTTGACCAATGGGGGAGGGGCGGCTGCCCCTTACCGCCCTCCTTAAATCCGCTCCTGCCGCAAGGCAAACAAACGGTGACCGTTTATCAGCTCTTGCAAAAGAAACTATCGACCACACGTAGGCTGGGAGAAGGGTTGAAATATGCACCCCCAGAAGGCCGAATATGCCCCCAACTAAAATACCCCCAGAACTATTTTTTGTTTTTTTTTCGCGATTTTTGGATGCCAATGGATAGTGCTCGATGAGAAACGTTGAAAAACTGAGTTTTTTCGCCATACCACTACTTTAGGACCACTGCAAAAGAGCACTACCGACCACACGTGGGCGTGGGGGGAAGGGTTGGAGGTATGCTCCCCCAGAAGGCCGAATACCCCCCAGACTGAAATTCCTCCATAATTCAATTATTGAAATTTTTTTGTTTTTTTCGCGATTTTTTTGATGCCAATGGATAGTGCATGATGAGAAACGTTAAAAATTGCGTTTTTTGCCATACCACCATTTTAAGACCACTATTGACCTTTGTTGCACCCCCTACAATTTTGGTGCTGCCCACCTATGCTACCGAGAGCTTTTGATGCGATACACGAAAATCGGTTCATTCTCAGTGTATATATCACACAGAGTTGAAAAAGTGACAGGTTGTATAGGAGCAGAAAAACAATTCAGTTTTCGACGTTCCTCATCAAACACTATCACATAAAAAAGTAGCGAAATATCAAAAAATCTTGAAAACAAAATTCTGTAAGTTGTTGTGGGGTATAGCCAGACCATACAGGATTCTGACGGGTTTGGGTAAACGGTTTTTACTATCTCCCCCAGTATTCGTGATTTTCCAAAAAAATCACAAAAAAATCGTAGAAAAGTGCTGTTTTGAGCGTTTTTAGCTATCTGTTTGCTCAAAAGTGACAATATTCGGCGTTTCCCATCAGGCTCATTTTTTTCTTATACTTTTTCAACTTAATCGGATTTTTCTGAAATTTTTTTCAAATTTTTCTAATGTTTTTATGCTCCAGAAATATAAAGCATCGTCAGAAACACCGGAAAATAAAGTTTTTGACGTGTTTGCGCCTTTTCTAAATCCGTAGGGCATTTGGAAGTTTCCCTCCTAGAATTCCAAGCTGTGCATGTCCGATCCAGACCCTCCACGCCCATGTTTAAGTATAAACCCTTCCTAGATTTATGAAAATCAGGTACTGCCAGGCGATTATTGGAAACCGTGCAGTGCTGCAAGAGAATTTTCGGCATGGAAAGAAAAACTCAATCATCCTAGCTTTTAATTACTAATAGTTAGTTTACTGCAAAAATTTATTTTTCTAAAAAATGCGAGAGTATCAGTCAATTATCAGTATCACTCTCATTAATTTGTACACATAAAACATGGTCAAGCAGAAGGTATGTAGGTACTACCTATTTTATTAGATTAAATGTGTGTAAATATCTTCTTGCTTGTGCGTCCAACATTTGGAAAGACTGAAGAAAGGTCACCGCAATGACATTTTAACTATCCTTTTAGCCGCCCGCCCAATGATGGAGCATCGTAAAAAAATCGTGAAAGTTCGACAGAAAAAAGGTCGAGAAAAGTTTAGCAAACGAAGTCAAGAAGTCAGCGTCTGATGTCGTTGGCGTCTGACGCACAGGCACGTATTTCTAAGGGGAACGAGGGGGGTTCGTACCCCCAAATTCAGATAAATCTGAATTTTTAAACGTCATTTTGTGCTATTTTTGGCCTTTTTGGGCTTAGTCCCCCCAAAAATTGGTGTTGGTCCTCCCGAAATAGGACGGCCAGCTACGTGCCTGCTGACGCAACCTCCGACCTTTATGTAACATGACCTCTAACCTGGGCAACAAAAATCGCGACGAATCATCGTTCGAGAGCAATGACGACGTTGCAGCGATCATTTCGGCCGTTGACGTTGACTGATAGGCACTCGGAGTTGCCACCATTACCGTAGACGGTTCAGAGACCATAAAATGTTGTTGCTGGGGCTGCTGACCGCCGGCCATTCGAGGTTCCAGAGCGTTTAACGTACGTCGAGAGCCTTGCCGGCTAGACACCTGCTCATAAACCTGCGGGAATAAAAAAAGTAGACGAACAATGTATATAATGCGGCTAACTTTCTTATTGCGCATGCGTTTAGGATAATTTTTAAAGACGACAGCGAAGGCAGTTTAAAGCAGAAGAAGCACCCTGAAACCCCTATGCACAAACTAGCGATTGCTTCCCGTATACGAGCCTTCGTAAAACCGACTGAGGCAAGCAGCCATCCATTTGTACATAGGCAGCAACCAGACGTGTAACATGGGGAGGATGGGGACAATCCCCCACCATACATGTAGCGGCTCGAAATTGGGGGGTTCTAGCCGTTTTTTGGAGTGGGGAGGGGGTAAATTACCTCCAATTTTTGGCCGAAAATGACCAAAAAACGCCTAAGAACGGCCAAAAAATTCGATTTTTCCAAAAATCGGCGGGGAAGGGGTCAAAAGTTTTCTGGCTTTGGGGGATGGGGGGACGTCCGACTTTGGGTGAAAGGAAGCCCCCATCCCCCGTTACATGTATTCCCCACCCAAAGTTGGCTGTCTCCCCATCCCCCAAAGCCAGAAAATTTTTGAGCCCCTCCCATTTTAGGAAAAAAATTGAATTTTTAGCCTTTTTTATGTGTTTTTGGCCAAAAATGGATATCATTAACCCCCTTCCTAAAAATGGCCGGGGACCCCTCCCAAAATTTCGAGCCGTTACATGTATGGCAGCAATTATATTTTAGGGGGGTCAAATGGGCGAAATCGCCAGAAATAGGAGCGAAAATTCGATTCTAGGGGCCTATAAATTTTTTGAGGTTCTTCAGATTTAGGGGTATAAACGTTCAGACAAACCCTAAACCTCCCATGACGACGTGTGGCCCCATCATCCCACTCAGCTCAGTCTTTTAGGAGTTCACGGTTTGTAATCTTATACATTCTATTATTCGGTACAGACAGGAATTATGTTAATCATTATGCAATTTTTTCTAGTTTAGAGCAGTTTAATTTTCATAAAAGGCATATTAACGCGAGTCATGATGAATTACAGGCATTAGTTTTTTGTGAGTTAGTAATATTGCCAGACAAAAAGTGTGTCAATGACAAAAAATATCACGGCTCTATCTGTCGAACTTGTCTAAAATATTGCGGCTAAAGTAAACCCACTTTCATATAATAAAAAATCATAAACAAGATCAGAAAGATTATTAAAATGATCACGCTCCAGAAACCAGAGTAATGGTATCAGCCAGACAGGGGTGTGCGCAGAACTTTCTAAGAGGAGCGGTATGAAAATTGATGACCCTATATTAAGGGATAATGTTCGGCGGTACACAAAACAACGTGCATTTTCTGTTTCCGAAGATACGCTATCCATTAAACTCATAAAATTCAAAGCTTTCGAAAAAAAATATTTCCTCTCATTAGTAATTAAAAACGATGTTTTTTGGCCGCGTTAAAGACAAAATTATAAAAAAATGATCCTACGGCGCGAAGCCAAAAAATTTTAGGACTTTTCGAAAAAAATTATATTTTTTTCAAAATTATTTTCGGGCTTAAAGTGGGCCGACCCCCCCGGCCCCCCTGTGTACGCCCATGTAGGTAAGTGTGTATATGTGTTTTTTTATTATAGGAAAGATTTCGCGCTGTGAAGTACCTACACAGGGGAGCGCTGTTGTACAAAAGTTATACGATTCAGGGGAGTTTACAAAATGAAAAAAACGAAATTGCATGTTTCACAGATTATAAGTAATTATATCCATTTTCAAGTTCCCGCAGCTAGCTAACATAGGAAAGCAAAAGTTTTCCTACCGAAAAAATTCCCAGTTTATTTCAAATTATCTCCATTGATGAATTCCTGACTAAGATTACTTCCCGTAATTACCGTGGAAAAAAATATGACTGCTTATTATGTGTAAAATTTACACGTTAATCACATAAATAAATGTAAGAATCACAATTTCACCCCTGAAAATAAGGACGTATTAAAACATTGAATTACGAAATCAATAAGAAATAAAATTAAGCACTTTCGGTTCATAGATTAGCACTTATTCAAATTCGTCATATAAAATGCGTTTTACTTCATTTGGTATCCGCCTGCAATTAGTACGTCTCCACCAATTTAGATAATTTTTGTCACCTACGCGAAATTTCTCCACGCGTCAATAATCTTATTATTTTTTCTAAATCATGTGTGTGTGTGTGTGTGTGTGTGATGTGTGTGCAGTTGTCCAAAATATTAAAAAGAGTTAATAGGGGCAATTCCACAAACCCACCGTAATTTCGAACTGCATTTTAAAAACCATACTTTTTCATAGTCGCTTGTTAAGCTGTTTTTCATTTTTACCATAAAACACTTTCGAGCTCATAAACGTAATTGCGCATAAGACATACTAAAAGGCGATCAAGCAAATATTACTGCCGCATTTTTAATTGACTGTATTTCAGACTTACATGTTTAATGACTTTATACCCCAAAAACCAGCAAAGTCAATGGCTCAAGAATAAGACTAAATCCGCCCCATTTTATGCTGGAGCGATTCAGCATGCATATGTAACTTTATAAAACACATCAGATCAGTGTACTGAAATTCCGCTTCAAGTCCTAATAGAGCAGGTGTTTAGAGGCTGGCGATAACTGACCTGCTCATAAACCTGCTGCAGCTGCTGTATTTGACTGATTGTAGATTGGTAAGCGCTTCCTGCTCTCCTGATGCCACCAAGTTGCGACAGAAGTTCAGCGAAAAGAAGGAAGGCACTTAATCGTGGTAGCTCGGAATCTTTTTAGATTACTTGAACTTTACAATGATTAGAGATAGGTAATAAATTGTACAGAAAAAATCGCAAAAAGTCATATCAGAAATAAATTATACATTGTCTCAGAGACTGACGTTCATCGATCGCAATTCCTTTCAGCAATTCGATGATGTTCCAACTTTTCTGTTTTTGTACACATATATACAAAGTCATAAAAAGTCATTGTACAAACATATTTTTTATAAACACAGGTTTCACCAGCCTGTGACTTGCAGTCTAACACAATAGTAACCCTAAATTCAAATAAGGTAAAAAAACATTCTGATGTGAAGCGCCACAGTTAACGAATTTTAAGCTATGCTTACGCATAAAACTTATTAAGCAAGGCTTTTTTTAGCCATGCAGATGAAGGATCGGCCTCATTCACGTAAGTACACGGCGAGCAAACGAAATCTTTGAGAAAGAAGGGAAAAATCGTGAATTATGGTGCTTGCAAAATTTTAGCTCTTTAAGTCCTTCTCACTACAAAATCAAAATTTCCAGCACTACTCACCGAATTCTTTGTACTATGTATTTGAATCCTTTTCAACTTATACTTCCGAAAACGGTGAAAAATTGATCTATCTATAACTTATTATAATCAGCAATCTGAATTTGACGCAAAAAAAGTGTAAATGGCATAGCATTGCTTGTAAGTCATTTTATAGAGCGCGGCAAGAAAAGGCCACCCTCCGATCATACATGTACACGGTCAAAAGCTATGGGAAGGGAATAAACTGAGTTTTCTTTGGAGGGAAAATGGGTAATTAATTTACACGCTTTTGACTATATTCTGCTCAATTTATTCGTTTTTTTTAAATTTGCCTGTTTTTGCATTTTAGAAAAACAGAGTATCGTCAGAAACGCCAAAAACAACGATATTGTTGGGGCGTGTTTAGACATGATCAAGAGGGATGGGGGTCTTCATCCTCCGGAAAAATTTGTTGCGATTTGTCTAAAGCTTCCAGAAATTTGCTGAACATTCGTAGAAAAGGTGCTTTTTAAGCATTTTTATCTATCAATTTGCTCAAAAAAGCCAAATTTTCGGCGCTTTCCGCCATATATGTACTTGTGACTATATTTTGTTCAATTTATTTGACTTTTTCAATATTTTTTCGAAATTTTCTTGTTTGTATGCTCTCAAAAGATAGAGTGTCGTCAGAAACGCCGGAAAACGATATTTCTGACGTGTACCCAACTTTTTTGACCCAAAAAGGCACTTTAAAATCTCATCCTTCCCCTTCCCCCCAGAACTCCCATGCTGCGCATGTCTGACTGACCAGCGATCGGGTCGATGGCATCTTGAGGCGCAAAAACGTTGGCACCCGCATAAGCAGCCGACGAGCCAGCTGTGTTGGGCGGTCGCCGGGCGCCACGCCCAGACATTCCGCCTCTGCTTACGATTGTTGGCGTTCGCCTGGGAACACGATGCACTTCGTCCGTCTGATTATTCAAGTCACGCCTTAAATGACAAAATTCATGATTATGGACAGACCCACATTGAGGACTCAAGCAGGGGACAAAACTACACATGATCTTGGAGGCGTTCACACTCCCAGAAAACTTTTCATCCCCCAGAAATTTTTCACTCCAACCCCCAGAATTCGCGATTTCTTGAAAGTTTCCAAAAAATTTTTAAAAATTCGTAGAAAAGGTGCTTTTCTAAAGACTTTTTAGCTATCTATTTGCTCAAACGTATCAAATTTTCAGCGCTCCGCGCCTTATATACTCATGTTTTGACTATATTTTGTTTGATTTAATTGACTTTTTTCATTTCCCCCGGAATTTTTATGTTTTTATGCTCTAGAAAGATAGAGCATCGTACGAAAAACGATGTTTGTGTCGCGTACCCATTTTCAGGCCTAAAAAAGGCACTTTAAAATTTCATCTTAGCTCCCCCAGAATTCTCACGCTGTGCATGTCTGGACAAAACCAAGCATGTAACAATGGAATGGGGGACCCCCACACTATAAGTCGGTCGTCTCACCCCTCCAAAATCAGAGACATTTTTAAATCACCCCTTTTCTGGAAAAACTTCCTTTTTCGGTGATTTACCCCCTCTAGAATGGCCTATTATTACTCTTTCGAAGGTTTGAGCTGTTACATGTCTCAAGAGAGACATGTGTGTTTTTGGGGAGTTAGCACGTGGAAAGTCTCCTGTCCCGCAGTTTTCATTTAAAAAACCTTAAAAAGAGTGTTATTTTAAGCATTTGTACCCATCCTTTCGCTCCAGAGTACAAATTCGTCAAATAGACATTTTTTGACCATATTCAGTTCAGTTTAATTGACTTATTTGGTCCAAAATGGCAAAGATAAAAAATAGCCTAGAACGCTAGGTTTTGCACAAAACGGAGTTGGGGTATAAGAATCTCAGCCTTTGGAGGGTGGGAAACGATCGATTTTACTTAGGTATTCTCATTCCCTGTTACTGTTGCTTTTTATCTTGGAAACCATTTCGGACAACCAAAATAAAATGCATTTTTTAGTTTTTCAGCATTCTCTGACTATCTGAGCAGCAACATGAAATGATAGAATTCAAATTTTGAGGAAAATCCCGTATTTTTTACCCGGCGTTTATGTTAATTAATAGAAGTATGGCGCAAAACGTCTAACGCTATCCTACTTATTTTATGCTCAAATTTCGCTAATATTAAATGCTAAAAATATCGTTAATATCGTCCTGATAATAATAAAATATAAAATTATTAAAGGAGATATTGGAGAAAGTCATCGAAGAGTGAAACAAGATATGTAAAAAATGTGCTTCTGCATAAGATTCGTTTGACTCTTCATTTTTCACTTTAATTCCGCTCATTTACGTTATCTTATTCGTCTGTCATCCCAAGTTATGCAACAATCGTGTCGACGTGCGAACAAGTCACGGTATGCTAGGCGAAATATACATTCGACGACTGATAATTCTATTAAATTTAGTCTTTGTAAGAAAACATACAGGGTGTTGTGTTCCGTAAAGAAAAGGTACATTACTAATAAAAGGTATACTATCATGCATACTTAAAATTAGCCGCTGAAATTTTGTCAAAGCGTAGTCCAATGTTTGTTTGCTTGTTTGATGAAATCCTGTAGCACGTGGACTATTAATTCTTAATGCAAAGCGTTTCTCCTAAGACTAAATAATTCGAGTTTAACGCAAAAATTTCTTACAGATTTTTGCCTAAATGGTGATGTTTGACAGCTCGCAGAGAAATTTAAACACAAATCTGTTTACAAAATACTCAGTCTGGAAACGTCTGTCAACAAAAAATCTATGACTCCGTCGATCAGTTTCGCTTCTGTCTAAAACTGTCTGTCAAACCCGACAAGGTCATTGCGAGTCCCACGTACTGTAAATTTACAAAGAAAATATTTAGATAAGAAAAATGAAATTTTGCGCATCCAGTTGCTACTATTTGTCTCCTTAAACGCTGCAAATTTCAGCAGTATACATGCATTTGTTAACAAATAATCAGTGACCATTGCCATATTCGCAAAAAGCTTTGGAAAAATTTATGTGCTAAAAGTCGAACTATGTAGGTTAGGAGAAAAATCGCGGAATTATAAGAAACCTTTCCCTTTTTACAAAATTTATTAAACAAGCAAACAAACATTGGACTACACTCTTGCAAAGCTTCAACGGATAATTTTAAGTATATTATATACATATTATGTATACCTTTTTTAGTAATGTGCCGTTTTTCATGAAACACCCTGTACTACTTTAACTTCCCTGATAGCACTTTCGTATACGTACTCGAATATGAGTAATTCTTTGAGCGTTAAAAATTGAACTTCAGGCATAAAGCTTTGTGAAATATACTCTATATATTTTAGCTACGTATTTATTTACGATTTAAATAAAGAGTCTTCCCGCTACTCACCGCCCATGCTCTGAGCCCAAATGGGAGCTCAAATCGGCGACTAGGCGATTAGGCTCGCCATTCGGCGTGGCAGCGCATATTGGACAAATGACGTCATTGTGAACGGTGTGATGATCGTGAGTCAAGTGTTCGCGCAAAGTCAACTCAGTGAAACCGCATCGCGAACAAAACGGGCAAGCAAATGAAAGCGGTCGGTATGCCTCTGACGCCGCGTTACTTTCGCATCCGTAGAACATATCTAATGTAGATCGATCGATAAGTCGACTGTTGTGTACAAGCATACATGGGCAACAACCAAATTCTTGGGGGTCTGGGTGACGTAAAGCTGACGAAAATTTCAAAAACATGCTAAAAATCAATTATGGGGTCTACCGAATTTCCGGGGGTCTTAACCTCCCTCACCCCCAAATGTGGTTGCATATACGTACATAAATAACTAGGATGTTGAAAGATTTTATAAGGAACACAATCCGCAACGAGTTTTTGCGCAAAAACGTGTACTTGAAGTCTTAAATACTATGCACTTCCCGAGCAGAAATGCAAATGCATGCATGACCAGTCCTGAGGTTAATTCAATTACGGGGTGCGAAATGCCCCCCAACTTTCATTATCGCTATGTCTCAGAGTGTGCTTCACGGGATTGTTGGTCAACGCTTCGCGCCAAATCATCCTTGGATTTCGTCTTTCTACCCAATAAGCGATTCAACCGCCCAAACCTGCATGTTAAACAATCATCAATCAGTTAACCAAATCTTCTTCAGATTACCGAGCTATTCGTACGAGAAATGAGCTTTCTGCAAGTAACAAAATCCATAAACGCGGATCTTGTCTTTGTTGGGAAATCATTCAGGCATGCTGCTTCGTAAATAACATCTAGGACTTTTATGAAAATATTATCACTAAATGTGGTTATTTTAAAGAAAAAATTAGCCAAGCCAACTCACGATTTGACTGAATTGACATGCATACTTTTATTGAGGGCGTTCATTTAAATAATTATACAATTGAGGGCGTTCATTTAATTAATTATTAAAACGAATATACATACATGCGTGAAACAAATGCAAGTAACCTTAACATCGGTTTGTGTAATAATGTGAAGCATACCTTTAATTGAATGACAGAAAGAGCAGAAACGAGAGATTATCTTGAGAATAAGTACACTGAACAAGTGTCCGCTATGTGGCTTGGCTGCTATATTAAAAGGCTACATAAGTTTACAATACGCACTATGTTATCTAATTTAGTAACCAACTACTGAGAAATGATGGATGATAGTAAATTTGATGGATACACAAGAAACACTAGTTTTCTTTTGATTATTACTTATATTAGCGCACTTTGATTTTGATGCAGTTTATAGCGAATGTGCTTAGGCAGCCGTTATTGGAGCATAAATAGCTTATCACTGATTCAATCAAAATTTAATCATAAAAATTAAGACAAAGTTCATTATCTAACCGTTTCAAAATTTATCCACATATCATTACCCATTGCGTCAACCATACATATAAGAGAAGGGATAGGGGGATCAACCCACCCGAAGTCGGACGTCCCCCTCCATCCCCCCTAAAGCCAGAAAATTTTTAACCCTGCTCCGAGTTTTTGGAAAAAACGAATTTTTGGGCTGTTTTTAGGCGTTTTCTGGCCGTTTTTGGCCAAAAAGCCTGGACCCTCAATTTCGAGCCGTTACATGTATGGCGTCAACCATAAACAAGGCACAGCACATTCATTACCGTAATCGCTCTGCGTTAGAATGCACTGCATGGAATGGTCACTCGAATGACGTTGAGTCACGTGTCCCTTGTCGAAGCAAGTGGCGCATAAGTCATAATCGAAGCATACCAAACATTTGTAGCGGCGTCCGCGAAAGTTTTCTTTTGCACATCCATCGCACGACACACCTACAACACAGATGCACAAGGTCAGGGTAGGTAGGAGGGGTGAAATCTCAAAAATCCAGAACAGCAAATTTAAGGCTCACGATTTTTTTGATGTTTTAATGATTAAAATGGTCAAAATAGCCTACAAAAAGTTTTTTCGTGGTAATATCGCATTATAAAGCATTTTTAGTTTATTTTGACTGCATTATACGACTTTTAACACTAAAAAATGCAAAAATTGACCAATTTTGGGCGCTTGGGGTTCTGAATGATTCCCCCCCCCACAAAGCTTTTCATCCCCAAAATGTTTTTACGTTTTGGAAGGGGGTAAATACTAGTGATCGACCGGGGCCCCGGCCCCGGCATGGTCAAAAAATGGCCGGGGCCGGGGAAAAATTTAGTGTAATTCGTATTTTGTACAGGATGTGATACTGCCAGTTATTTTTTATCAATGGGCAAGTGTTAATTTTGAGAACTGTACTGATTCGACCATATGTATACTTAGTCCTTGATATATCTTTGCTACTGTGTATAAATGAGCTTTTACTGAATAAATGTTCAGGACGATCTGCATGTTTTCGATTCCTTCACTTAACTAATCAAAACAAATGCTACTTTTATCTCATTTATTCGTAGCTAGTGGCTAAAAGATTTAGAGTTGACAAATACGTTCTATTTCTAGGTGGAAATTGTATCTTTTCAAAAAGCTATTTTAACAAACAACACTTTTACATTTAATTGAATGGGAACCGCCTGCTTTAAAACGCGTTTCTTGTGTGATAGTTATAAGGACGGAAGTTAATTATAGGCGAAACTGCGCTGCAGAATTGCGTTCGATCCGATAAACTATATATGTCTCATTTATTACGTCCAATATCTATTCCGCCCAATCGCTACATCTCTGTGATTCCACTACTTCTGTTTCTGGTTTTGTTAATAACGATTATTACTTCTGTTTTTCATCGGAGCTTTCTTATTTATATTCAAAGTCTTTGTTTCTTATTTTACCTTGCTTGGAAAATTTATGCTCTGTTAGGGCATTTACTGTGCGCCATCATTTCTATTCGCTTCCAGGAGTGGTGAAATCAAAAAAGTTTTAAAGTGCCTTTTTTACCGTAAAAACGCTTGATATTCGTTGAGAACACGATTTGTAGGCATTTTTGATGATGCTCCTTCTTTCTAGAACATAAAAACACGAAAAAATTTCGAAAAATTGCATTAAATTGACCAAAATATAGTCAAAAAGTGACTATTCAACGACAATTTGGCGCGCAGCGCCAAAAATTTGACAATTTTGAGCCATTTGAACGCTAAAAACGCTTAAATCTAGACACGTCCTATGATTTTTCTAAAAAAGTGTGAATTCTGAGGGAGTGAAAATTTTTTTGCGAAGGTGAAATTTTTTTGGGAAACCCCCATGATCATGTATGCTCGCTTCTATAAGTTAGCTCTCAAAAAAATACCTCAGCCCACCTAGGAAATCTGTGTCCAGCGGACGCGAATTCAAGTCAGCTCATGATTTAGCTAATGGTTCAAGAATTCAATTGTAGCCAGAAAATCTTCAGAAGCTCTTATTTCTAAAGCATAATTTGCGAGCAATTGGATTCAATACGTGGAAGCTCCCAAGCACTTAGGCTGATGAACATGTAGAATGTGGCGCAAGTAGCAGCAGTAGTGAAGATTCAAATAATATTGAGTGTGATAATAGCAGCGACATACAATTTATTGATGATTCAGACAATGCAACACTGGAATAAATGTTTCTTGTGATATAAATAGTAATAAAACTTGATTTGAAAAGGCGCACCTAACTTTGCGCTTGCCATCTACTACTGAATGGAGCAGTCGCTCATTATTTCTCTTCCTATGCCCACCCCAAGTATGTGTCATGCAATAATATTTTCCTTGTCCGACTCCGGCCCCGGCCGGGGCCAATGAGTTTTTCAGCCCCGGCACCGCCCCGGCCCCGGCCAAAAAAGTCGCCCCGGTCGATCACAAGTAAATACCTCAAATTTATCGAAATGGCAAAAAAAGAACCGAAAATGGCAAAAAAGAACATAAAATGACATAAAATGCACAGCAAACGACTACCGCTATTTGGGGATAGGGGAGACGAATGACTTGGAATGAGAAACATACATGTAACGACTAGAAATTTTGGGTAGGGAGGGGTCCCCGGCGATTTTTAGAGGACATACAAGAGCATGGGGGTGAGGGGTGGGTATTGTCCCCCTGAGCTTTAAAAAACTGATAGCTATACAGCCATTTTAGCCGAAAAAGCATTGCTATATACAGGCATGTATCTTTGGTGGAATGGGATGTTTGGAACCCCCAAAATTCAGAAAAATCGGAAAAATAGAATTTTAAACGTTTTGTTGTACTATTTTTGGCCTTTTTAGGCTTAGTCCCCCAAAAAATTGGTGTTGGTCCCCTAAAAATAGGACGACCAGCTACGCGCCTGGCTTTATAGCCTTTTTGGGCTCAGAAAATGAGCTATATAGCCTTTTGGGCTCAGAAAACTTGCTATATAGCCTTTTTTGGACTTAAAAACTTACTGTGTGATCTCAGAAATGCTATATAGCGGTATTTTCTTAGTTTAAAAAGTAATATATATATATATATATATATATATATATATATATATATATATATATATATATATATATATATATATATATATATATATATATATATATATATTATTCTAGAGCTCCAAAAAGGGCTAAATAGCTATTTTTAGTCCAAAAAGCTTAATAGTTATGTTTGTGAGACCAAAAAGGCTGTATAAGTAGTCTGGGCCCAAAAAGGCTGTATAGCTAATTTTCTGAGCCCAAAAAGGCTAAGGACCCGTTATTACGAAGCATTTAGCTATCTACCGATTTTTGTTTTTTTTTGGTTTTTTGCACCTAAAAATAGCCAAAAAACGCAAGTTTTCGACAAAATTCGGAGAATGGGGGGTCGAAAATTTACTGACTTCGTGGAATTGAGGCGACGACCGACTTTGGGTGCGGGATCCCTCCTCATCCCCCTGTTACATGCATGGTGGTGGATCCCCAAACCATCCTGTTACATGTATGATTTATAATACTTTATCCTTGAAGAATCGATAACCGATATCAGAGAGTATCGGCTCTGGAGCAGGCTACGCAAAAATTAAAAAACCACAAGTGACCGGCCAGCATACATGTAACAGGGAATGGAGAATCCCCAATTCAGAGTTAGCTGTCCCCCAACCCCCAAAGCCGGAAAATTTTCTGACCCCCAACTTTTGGAAAAAATTTAATTTTTTGGCCGTTTTAAGGTGTTTTTTGGTCATTTTTGGCCAAAAATTGAAGGTCATTTACCCCCTTCCCCAAAATGGCCGGAGACCATACGTGGGCAGCAAGAAAATTCTGGGGGTGCAAGATTTTTCAAAGGTCAAAAAATGACCTTAAAAATGGTGGTATGGCAAAAAACACCATTTTTCGACGTTTCTCATCGAGCACTATCCATTGGCATCAAAAAATTGCGAAAAAAACGAAAAAATATTAAAAAATTGAATTCTGGGGGATATTTTGATTTCTGGGAGGGGGTATTATGGTTTCTCGGGGGTGCATACCCCCGAACCCCCCCACGCTCAGGTGTGCCGGAGACCCCACCCAAATTTTCGAGCCGCTACATGTATGCCGGCCAGGTATCTAATAATTCAAATTGAGTTTACTGATCCTAGACATATATGATCTAGGGGCTTCGAGACATATATATATGATCTATAGGCTTCAAAAAATTCCAGAAAGTTCTTGAAAATTCGTAGAAAATGTGCTTTTTTAAGCGTTTTAGCTACCTATTTGCTCAAAAGTGTCCAACTTTAAGCGCTCGCTTAGCGCCATATACCTACTCATGTTTTGACATTTTGTTCAGTTTGATCGACTTTTTGTGAATTTTTTCTCGATGCTCTAGAAAAATAAAGCATCGTCACAAACGCCGAAAAACGATGTTTTCGACGCGTACCCACCATTTTTTTGGCCCAAAAATGCACTTTAAAATTTCAGCCCCCCTCCGGCATTCCCATGCTGTGCATGTCTGGTCCTGGATCGAAGATCGTTCGATTCCAGTCGTTTACGATCCTGATTAAGCGACACATTCCTTTTTCACATCACAAATTTTGAATGCAGACTTAGCTGATTACAAATGTTAAGATCTGGTTATAAAATAACAAAAATTACCCATAATTAACATAAAATGATATAAAACAATTATAAACTTTAAATGTCTAAGCAAGAACATTATCTTCCGAAGAGACAGATGAAACCAGTTTGAGCAGTAGAGAGCCGGGAGAAAAGTACGCTGTCATTTGTCAATTCACGCTAGCCCACGCATGCAAGTAAATCAAATGACTAACGCGGTTGAAAAAAATTAATACATACAATCTGACGGCAATCAAAGCTTCAATTTCGCAAGGTAAAAAACTTTATTTTTGTGCTAACTAAACAATGCATTGTATAACTCTTAAAAAAAGTTAAAAGCATATTCCTCCTAAACATATTATTAACACAGTTTTCCCTCACCTTCGTGTCTATCTTGACGAGCCATAATGCTTCACGTATATATGAATAGCAATGATGAAAATTGCCATAAGCTACACAATTAAATATTTTGCCATATACATGAGCCTAAATGCGCATTCTAA
Organism: Mermis nigrescens; assembly: GCA_036768485.1. Classification (NCBI taxonomy): domain Eukaryota; kingdom Metazoa; phylum Nematoda; class Enoplea; order Mermithida; family Mermithidae; genus Mermis; species Mermis nigrescens. The sequence continues at coordinate 39,898,927 of JAVLUZ010000154.1, read as the reverse complement.
TTATGTACGTATAAAACCAAAGGCAAAAGAATCAAAGTTTCAGCTCGTTTAATCATGGGCTCAGAAAGGTTGGTTGGTTCCATAAAAATTAAGGCTGAACTAAAAGATATTTTCTTCGATTCTCGATTATTTTCTCCACGTTTCAAATCAGTGGGACCCGTCTAGTGATCGACCGGAGCGGCCAAACTGGCCGGAGCCGGATTGGACCATGTTGCTCCGGCCGGAGCCGGAGAAATATTATTTTACACGTGTGGATAGTTAGGACATCTCTGCGACCAAGACTTGGACCGTAGGTACATGCATCTAAAGTGCATACCAGCTAGTTAGTTATGTAAAATAGACTACATTCAACAAAATTTTATTCAAAATTACTCGGAAATCTTGTCATCATTTTGCAGCTAAGTGTCTATAATATCTCCACTGTTCGCGGTATCTATAAAATCATCAACGTACAGACAGTGGCGGATCTAGGATTTTCCTAAGGGGGTGGGCGGTATCCTAACTTTTCCAAAAACAGTCGAAAATGGGCCCGAAAATTTGCCCTTAACGCGCGAAATAGCGTTTTTTTCGGTGTCTTACATTGTATACTTTTACATAAAATCAGTTTTGACGTAATATTTTTTTCTGAAAATTTTAAAATTTCAGACAATGTTGTGCGAATAAATCATTGAATTTCTTTGACTTAAACAAAAATCTGGCGTGAAGCGCCGGAAAATTTGTGAAATTAAGGCGGATAGACGTCTAGAAGCATGATTTACTGCTTGATTTCCTGTATTTATAGAATTTGATGCGAAACATCGAAATTTTTAATTGAAAATAGAAGGAAACTATGCAAAAATAGCTGTTTCTGCTGTTAAAATTGTTTGGAAACCTACATGAACAGAAAATGGCTTCGAAACAGTGTTTTTTTTGTACAAGGTCCGTTTGCACATGCACAAAGATGGTCCGCAAAAGTCTTTGTTTAGTAAATTTTGTACAGACAAATTTTGGGGTACTATTATATAGTATGGTAGCGTCTTTAGTGTGGTAAAAACACTTGTTCGACCTTTGGTAGTGTATTTCAGCTAATTCCTGGGTTTATGAGGGCAAAATCATTTAGAATCGTTTTAAAACGGCGCGAGGCGCCGAAAATTTTGACATTATTCCTTTCGAAATTTGATTTCTGCTATTATAAAGATATATAAGACACACAATTACCCATTTCGGCGCCAAGCGCCGAAAATTTTAGCGAATTTCAGACCTTTTTTGCAGTTTTTGTCTTCCCAAAAATCTTTGTACATATACAAAGACGGTTCCAAAGTCTTTGTACATCGGAAAAAATCTTTGCTGAATTCAAAAAAATCCGTGCTTCCAGGTCGCCAAGAAAGTAAATAAATGTCATAAATAGGCATTGAAAAATTTGAGAAATGATGGCCACTGACGGCCAAAAATCATTGCAAATTGCATATCCATTCTTCATCTCGCCAAATATTTTTGGCCAATGGGGGGAAGCACCCTGCGTACAGAATGGACAGCAACATTATCTGTAAAATCAGTATAGCATGCGCGGTGCAGGCCAGACTGCATATTATGCTACTCTATGAGTTCCAGTGATGACAGAAATTTCCTGCAGCGATTTTCACAGCGATTGCATGAATCGATCAATAGAGTAATTTTCTTTCCTTCTAAAAATGAATCTTTTATGATTGTGGTGGTGATAGACACTTTATTTCAAGCTATTTCCTTTTTCTGTTATTGTATTGTGCTCTGTCCAAATTTAATAAGCATAATGTCAGCAATTAGTACGTTCGGTCACTATGCAAAAAAGAAAAAATTCCCTGGCCTCCGACCGATTTTCGGATGTCCTCCGGCCGAACAGCGGAGTGGAAAAAATGGCCGGATTTGCCGGTGGCCGGATTTGCCGGAGGCCGGATCTCCGGTCGATCACTAGACCCGTCTTCAATTCGTCCAAACTTCTAAACAGGAAAATTCGGCACCTAAAATTTATGGAAGAAAAGCAATTTTCTGGAGAATCAGACTGAAATTCCTAGAGTAGTTATGACAACTATTTTGAAACATTATGCAGAAATGATCACCTGATTATCCCTTGCAGATATAGAGGCAGTTCAAAATAGTTAAAACTCTATCAAAGCTTCCCGCTATCAAAGTTACCCCCACCTTACCTTGCGCACAAAATTCGTGCACTTTGTACAAATTGCATTTTTTAAAGCTGCACAGCATGACAACAGTCTACAAAAGATTCGCATGTCATGCATTTAAGAATTTTTTGGTCATTCTGACATGACAATATCAGAAATTTTCCGCGCTCCGCGCGGTCCGCTACCTATTTATCGGCTGAATTCAGTACAAAGATTAGGTCAATATTACGAACATTTTAACTTTAATCTAACGTTTGAGTGCTTGTTTTGCAAAGTTTTCCGGAGCTCTGCCTCGGGCCCTGCTGGGGGTCTTAAGCGCGCCAACCCAGACCCCCAGCATCGAAAGAGAGGTTTCCAATTGAATAGTCTCTAATGTAAGGTCCTACCCAAGTAGCACAACTTGCAAAAAGTGCAGTATTAATTGTGAAAATTTTTAACAAATTTTGTGCATGCATTTTACTTTATTGTTGCAGAACAGTTCGAAAAAAACCAAAACCCACATTATTTCACAACTAGAACGCATTTTTGTACATTTTTATCGTCTTCTAAAATAAAAAAAATTTCAATCTTTTCCCCCATGGGGAAATCCTGACTACGTGTAGGCAACTGGACAATAGACCGTTCAATTATATGCATAAGAAGGGCAAGCAGGTTCCTCTAGAGCTACTGACTTTATTTTTTCTAGATCAGTCATTTTAATACTAAGTGAATGGTTACATCATATTCAATTATCAATGAAAAGTTCTTGAGGACAGCGGCATAGCTGTGGGGGGACTAGGGGGCTAGTCATCCCAATTTTGGAAAGCATGAATATTTTTTACAAGGTCTCCCAATAGAAAAAATTGTAAATTCTCAAAGCGGATCTGAAAGACCGTTAGAATAGATTTTCGCATACCATTTAAACTAAAAAGCCCACAATTTTTGGGCGCGCGCCTCATTTATTTATTTGTAACATACTTATTTAAAGTAATTGAAATTAAATTTGATTTTTTTCTTCAATGTGTAAATCTCATTGAAAAAAGCTCAAAAACACTATTATTTTCGACAATCCATAAGTCGTTGTTGAGATATCCAACTTCAAAATTCCCCCTATCAAAATCAGAAGGCCAGCTACACCACTGAAAAGATTAACTTTGATAGGTAGGTGAGTAACATTGATAGGAGTGGAAATTTTTGATTAATGCAAATCATAGTTATTTTCATGAGTCAGGCTTGTTGATGTGAGCTTACACACTTTTTGTGACTCATGTATTGAAAGGCTAATGTAACAACAAAATGCTAATACCTATCTGCTTTGAAGAGTAGCTTATCTCAAGTGATGAATGCGTAGTGTGGAACAATAAATATGCAAAAAGAATTCTTTGTTGAATGTTTTTAAATTAATGCTTCACACTTTGCAAGTTTTAATACGTAGGTAGGACCTAAGATCAGGGCAAATTCAAAGGAAAACTACTCCTTTTGGCTAGGGGTCTGAGGTGGCAGCGCTCATGCGTTATAAGCGTAGCCAGGATTTTCGCCAGGGGGGATGCGAGAAAAATTCTTTCAGTCTAAAAAAAACCATAAAAACGGGCAGGGACCGTTATATAACCTGTTTTTTGGATTTTTCACATCGTCCTGCACTATTTAAGCCAATTTTTTTACGTTTCTGACGGAAAAAATGTTTATAAGCGTGAAGCCTTATATTTTGGTTTTTCCTGCAATAAAACGATAGAAATTGCTAAAACATAGAAGAAATCGGTGCGAAGCGCGAATTTCTCGATTATACGCTGCAGAACAACGCAACTATATTGCTCAGGTCTTGAACATGTCAAAATTTCCAAAAAGTGGGAATTCCCCCTTCTCCCCTGGCTACGCCAAAGTCAAGGGTCCTCTAGCAGGGTCAGGGGCAGCGCCCCTGCAAAATTTGCAGAATTAGCATGAAAATCTTGAATTTTAATGTCAACTTTTCGAAAAATCATCCGAATTTCGGTCCTAGAGATAAAATAGACTGGTGCGAAGCGCAGGAAATTTTCTGATATTTCCATGCCAGAATGACCGAAAAATTCTTAGAACGCATATGAGATGCGAGCCTTTTGTAGGTTTGTCTTGTCCTGTCATGCTAAGCAGTTAAATAAAAACGAATCTCTGTACAAAGCGCACGAATTTTCTGCACACTTTTTATTTTCTATTGACTATTAAATGTTTGCATATAGGTAATCTTCTCATGGTGACAAACGCTTTGTAGCTCTGTGTTGCCACTAAGTTAAGATAATAGCCAAAACTAGAAGAAATCGGCGCAAAGTGAAGAATTTTTAGGTTTATCATTAAAAAATCGTCGCAGAACAGCGTTGCAGCGACCGCATGGCAGCTCCATCTCAAAAAATTCAGAATTTTCCACAGGCCCCCCACACTGGTGGCTACGCCAGTGACGATTATTAATATAGTAATGTTTGCACCCGGGTGCGGATATTAAAAAATTACCCGCACCCGGGTGCGAATGTTATCATGGTAATATTCGCACCCGGTTGCGGAATATTAAGGAGTTATCCGCACAAGAATTATCCGCACCCGCCGACTTCTTCTTGCTTTTAAGAATTATATTCGGCCTTTAGTAGAGTATGCTCCAACTGTATGGAGCCCCTATTTGCTTTTGATATCAACAGGGTTGAACGGGTTCAGCGAAAATTTACTAAAGGTTAATTGGATATATGGGACTTTCTTATGATGAAAGGTTAAAAGCCTTAAATTTAGAAGGCTTGAACTCCGTAGAATTTATTTTGATTTAGTTGTTACGTATAATATTATTCACAATAATCTCTTGCCTTCTGATGATTTTTATAAGTTTTATGGTCATTCGCGTACTAGAAATGCATTTGCAAATCAGATCTATTTAGGAAAATTTCGACTTGATTGTAAAAAGTATTGTTTTGCTACTAGATCAGCTAGAATTTGGAACGATCTTCCACAATATATTCGAAGTTCTCCAAATGTTAAGACATTTAAGAGAAATTTGAAAAAGGTTGATTTCGGGAATTTTGATGGGGCACATGTAGAGCGCAATTCTATTTGCCTGTGTGTCCAGGACATTCGCATTTTTATTTTATTTTCCTTGCGACTTTTGTTTTTACCCTTTTTCCGAATAAAGTATTAGTAGTATAGTTTAAATAAAATAAGTGATGCCGGGCCTAAATGGGACATTTTCAACAAAACCTTGATCATGTTTATTATGCTATTTTTCACATATTTCTTGCAATTGTAACTGCAGGCAATATAGCACACAATGTAAAATTATATGCAGTCAAAAACCAGCGGCCTAGACTGCAGGCAATCTAGCACACAATGTAAAATTATATGCAGTCAAAAGCCAGCGGCCTAGACTGCAGGCAATCTAACACACAATGTAAAATTATATGCAGTCAAAAACCAGCGGCCTAGACTGCAGGCAATATAGCACACAATGTGATATTATATGCAGTCAAGCTGAATGCTTATTGATATAGGGAGCTGGCGCTTCGCTTATTGAAGCATTTTATTTCTACTACAGTAAAACAACAATTCCCCAGAATGGGGACAAGAAGAACAGCAACAGCTACTCAATATCTATCACGTAGGACCAGAGCTTACGCTGGCCCATCAAAATGTGTTAACAGGCGACTGGGCAGCTATTGAAGCTGCTACCCATGCAGCGCCGAAAAAACATTCCCCAGTGAGAAAGTAAATCTGCCAGACCATTTCAAATAAAAGTGCTTTCTAAAACCATATACTACAGGTTGAAATGCGAGCGAGCGCCAGCTCCCCATATCAATAAGCATTCAGCTTGACTGCATATAATTTTACATTGTGTGCTATATTGCCTGCAGTCAAGGCCGCTGGTTTTTGACTGCATATAATTTTACATTGTGTGCTATATTGCCTGCAGTCAAGGCCGCTGGTTTTTGACTGCATATAATTTTATGTTGTGTGCTATATTGCCTGCAGTCAAGGCGCTGGTTTTTGACTGCATATAATCTTACATTGTGTGCTATATTGCCTGCAGTTGACTGCAAATAATTACTGCCCTGAATGGGACATTTTCAACAAAATCTTGATCATTTTTATTATGCTATTTTTCATATTTCTTGCAATTGTAAAGCGTACTGCAATAAAGTAATTCAGTTCAGCTTCAAATCAGTTCATTTTAAGGAATAATGAGATTAATTTTCAATCAAGATTTTTTCAGCTTTAGCTTCGTAAAATTTAGGAGGCAGTAGATATTCGGCAACACTCCCGTCAAATTTTTTACTTTTGTTTTCACGCTGTGAAGCTGCAAACCTGCTTTTTGACCAATCTACGTTGCATGCTATCGCTTTTAGGCACTTGTGAAGTTTTTTTCAAGCTTTGATTTTTAAGCATTTTCGACCAGTGTTGCCAGGTCCCAAAATTCAGATTCTCCTGCACAGAGGTAAAATTGGGGAAAAATTCTCCTGCAATTCTCCTGAAAATATTTTGATTCTCCTGAAAATTCTCCTGGCTCATATTTTGCAGGAAAGGTTGTACAGCAGATCTACAATTGTATGTACACATGCATATCAAGCATGCTCAGGCCAATTTACCTTGGTTCACCCAACTATTTTATTCTGATCTCTTGCCTGTTAATCCTAAGGACACTCAAGGCTAAATAATGAACATTAATTCTCTCACAAAAAGCTCATGGAGCATATCTGCATTATACAGGCAGATGCAAAAATAATGGAAGACTAATGCTGCACCACAAAGTATAACATTTTATTCAACATCAACAGCTGACAAACATTCAATAACAGATTCCTGATCTTCATCAGGATATACTGCTCAAGGGCCTAAGCTAAAGAGGTCGCATTGTTTACAATACACATTATTCGAAAAAACAGTTTCTGTGCTTAAAACAGTGACCGCCAATTTTCAGTTGCACTTACATCATCAAAAATTTCTGAAAAGAGCCCTGTTTGCAATGTCTTTTGAAAAAATAAATAATACTTTATTACTAATTGTATGTACTTCAGTAGCAAGCAAATCCTTACGTTTTGAAATATATCAAAAAAATGTTTATAGGCGCTTTGCAAACACCGTTTTTTTCCCAGCAATTTGGTTGACATTATAGACCGAACCCAAAATTTTTTTCCACTTTTTCCGACTTTTTTCCACATTTTTTGGGAGGTCTAAAAACGTTCAAAATAGAGCGCCTGTGTTGAAAAATCAGTGTTTTTAAGTGGAAAATTTTATGTACACATGCAATAGCGGTGTTTGATGCACTTTTTGTATAAAAATTTCGCGCTCTACAAGAATATCACGATCAGTAACGTTATTTATGTTGAAACTTGAATTTCCTTCCTTCAGTAAAGCATTTTAGCCAATTCTGAAGTCGTTTTTGACAATTAAAACTATAATTTATCAAATGGCGCGAAGCGCTAGAAAATTTTGAAATTTTAGCTCTCTAAATCATTTTTGCATTTCAAAAACAGTGCAGAAGGTAAGGATTTTCAATCGTAGTGGAGTTCTAGGACCAGATTATCGATAAAAAATGCTGCAATTGGCGCCGCGCGGCTTAAACATCAATAACAAGTAAGAATTAAATCAATTCGGTGCGAAGCGCCGAAAATTTTTGTAGTTTCACCTCTCTGAAACGCATTTTTGCATTACAAAAACTAACCGAATCCGTGCAGAAGATAAGGATTTTCAATCGTAGTAAAGTTCTAGATCAAATTGTCGATAAAAATGCTGCAGTTGACACGGCGCAGCTCAAATATTAATAACAAAAAAGAATTAAATCAATTCGGCGCGAAGCGCCGAAAAATTTTTGTAGTTTCACTTCTCTAATACGCATTTTTGCATTACAAAAACTAACTGAATCCGTGCAGAAGATAAGGATTTTCAATCGTAGTGAAGTTCTAGACCAGATTGTCGATAAAAATGCTGCAATTGGCGCAGCGCGGCTTAAGGATTACTAATAAGTAAGAATTTAATCAATTCAGTAGCGAAGCGCGAAAAATTTTTGAAGTTTTAACTCTCTAAAACGCATTTTTAACATTACAAAAAGTTTCCACAAATGCCAACCAAGCCCAAAAATTTTTTCCATTTCCCAAAATTTTGGTTGACAAATAGACCAAAAAGTGGAAAAAACGGTGTTTGCAAACGTCTATGAAACTGATAAAAACAATTAGACGGTGTGTAAAGCTATGTATTTCTGCACTTCGTGATATTAAGTGAATAAATAAATGAATGAATGAATGATTTACTACGGAAGCACAAAACTTATTTGGATATAGTTATAACTTAACACTTAGGTCTTAACTATGAACGAAATAAATTCTTAATGTGAAACAACTAACTAACTACAGTAAGTACAGTAAGAAGGTCAATGTATGATAATCATTATAACTTGCTGTTTAAGTTTTGAAAATTCTCCTGAATTCTCTAGATTTTCAGGATTCTCCTGAATTCTCGAATGAATGAATGAATGAAATAATTTATTACTGAAACGCGACAATTACGAAAGATGTAAAAGAGTAATAAAACGTACGGTCAAAAGAATAAAAGCGTACAGCAAAAGGCGACGAGCGAGTCATGAAAATGACGATTTAAGCCCGCCCTATAATAAATTTGGATAAGTCGACATCAATTAATCTAGATTTGAATATATTCAAGTTAGGGAAGAGACTACAAAATCAGGTAGGTGATTCCAAACAGAGATATACTTATAGAAAAAGTCAAATTTTTGTAAATTAGAACGGACAAGAGGAACAACTAGCTTGAAACGATTTGTGCAGCGAGTAGTATTTTGATTAAGCACAAAAAAATCTGTCATGCAAAGACAAGATTTTTGACTAATAATTTGATACATCATACATAAGCAAATATGAAGGCGACGTAATTCTAATCGACACAAGTTAAGTTGGTTAAGGCGTTCGTCGTAAGAAAGAGGGCTATGATATCCAACTATGTATTTAGTAAATTTACGCTGAAGAGCCTCCAGCCTGTTGATATCACTAATATAAGAGGGGTTCCATAAAGCACAGGAATATTCAAGGATCGGTCTGACGTAAACAATGAAGGCCTTTACGAGATTATTTTTATCACGCGAAAAGAAGGATTTTCTAATTAAGATAGATCTCAAGAAAGCTTTCTTGATAATACTGTTGTAATGTTCCTTAAATTTCAGGTTGTGCGAAATTAGCACTCCTAAGTCGCGAACATAGACAGAATCGTTCGTAATAACTTGTGTATTGAGTGTATATGACAATTTAGGATTATTTTTGCCCAAATATAGGGCTGTGCATTTAGAATATGATATTGGTAAACAATTTCTGGTGGCCCAAATGGAAATTCTATCTAAATCGGTCTGAAGTGTTTGATAATTGCAGGAAAGATTGAATATTTTTAAGTCATCCGCGAACATAAAAGTCGAACTTGACAAGTTATCAAAGATATCATTTATAAAAATCATAAACAACGTAGGTCCAAGAATGGACCCTTGAATAACTCCACTTGTAACAGCGGCGTAATCTGAAAAACACTGATTAACGCGAACACACTGAATACGATTAGATAGAAAAGCTTTTAACCAATTAAACAGGTGTTGTTGAATACCGTAACTAGTTAATTTAACAAGAAGTTTAGATATGTCGACTTTGTCAAAAGCTTTAGCAAAGTCTATATAAATAATATCAACGGTTTCTTTACATTCCAGTGATTTAACCCAAGAATGTTTACAATTTAATAGTTGCAATTCGCAAGATTTATGTTTTTGGAAACCATATTGAAAAGGTGATATTAACTCATTTGTAGATAAATAAATTGATAGTTGAGTATTAATAATACTTTCCATTATCTTACAAGTTGAGCAACATAAAGAAACAGGACGATAATTTTCAGTTAATGAGGCCAGGGGTCACCCTCTTTAATTATAGGTACAACGTAAGCCTCCCTCCAAATGTCTGGGATATCACCTGATAAAAAAGAAACAGTAAAAATACTGATAAGGGGTTTAAGAAGATAATAAGCTAATTTTTTAACAAGAAAGTTACTCTGAATCTATAATTTTCAGTTAATGAGGGGTCACCCGACATTTTAAAATTCTCCTGCATTCTCCTGCATGTTTACAACTTCTCCTGAAATTTCTCCTGAAAAGCCCATTCTCCTGCTCCTGAAAATTTTAGATTCTCCTGAATTCAGGAGAATTCTCCTGCACCTGGCAACCCTGTTTTCGACTTTCGAGTAGTCTGGAAATGCAACAGTAAACGCTAGATAAAGCTAATTCTTTTTGTAATTCTAACTTGCGCATTGATATATTTTATAAATTCAATTGCAATTGGAACGTATGCATCTATAGTCTGTTTCACATACCTTTGTTCGTAAATTCTAAGAAATTTTAATGACAGTGAACTGAGGGTTACGATAGTTATATATCAGATCAAAGCTATAATCGCAATCTGTCAAATTATTGTCTGTGGTAGTTTTGAAATTTATGACCGAAGTTGTGTGAAACAGACTATAGGTGTGTATACCGACCAATGCACACTGAGTTGGACAAAGTGTCCAAGTTACCGTGATTAGAACACTGTAGACAGGGTTCCCAGTTCAAAAATTAGAAAAATTACCAAAACTCGTTGAAAACGTCACCTGTTTTGGGTGACCGAAATTACCAGAGGCCCCTAAAAAATTACCAAAATGTTAGAAACTACCAGCCTTACAACACTGACTGTAGGTAACTACTGATTAAAATGAAGATTAATGGAAGGCGAAAAAAACTTTAGCGTGTAAATAAAAATTTATTAAGCTGTAAATGTAACTACGAGAGTTACACGGTTGGCGAACTTGCGTTAGCAGTTCGCGGTAGCCACTTACATAGCCAATACTAGTAGCTATCTACGATAGTGTACTGTGGGCTATGCCTTCGGTCTTCCCACCATTTCCCTAATTTTCAATATTAAAAAACATTAAGATACTTGTCCGGTAACATAGAATTAAGTATATGATAATAGTAATTGTTTTATGCATAACCGCTCGTATTAGCTTAGAACATTTGATCTGATTTAAAAGTATTCCAGTATTATGTTATTTTGACGTTAACTTCATTTACTGTAATGGTCCTACGTGGCCATCTTAGTTAGTTGGTTGGCGGACGTACGCTTGTATAGTGGAGTACGTTTTTCTTTCGTTTTTGCGTTATTTTGTTGTCCGGCACTAGGCCGTGTAGATATTGATAGAAATAAATTAGAAAACCTACCCAGGGGTTTCGTTATACCGAGGGTAAGGTCGGTTATTCCCATCGTCGAGGATTTCGGGATTCTAAGTGGAAGGATAGGTAAATTTCGTATGATTATTTATTTCGTTCAAAAGTCTTAATTCTTTTCTCAATCCTAAAATTGGTCAAAAATATTATTTAATCTTTAATGATGATTGATCAGTCTAGAGCTCGTTGGTGTTGTTTTCAAATTTCATTTTGCTACGTACATTAGGAACCAAAACATTTCTGATTGAATCGAAACTAGAAAATAAGTTAAATCATCAACTTGAGCATTGAGATAGGTCAACTGACCTCTGCGGCAATATCCGAGATTTAGGTAGGTAGTCTTAGGGCTTAGGGCGTATCTGCTGAGATCACCCGACGAAAAGCGGTCAGCAATATTAGGACCGAGGAGATCAAAGCCGTAAGGTCTGTAAGGGTGCAAAGACCGAAGTCATCCCAGACTACGCGATCGGGGCCAGCGCTAAGAGCAGATCTAAGTACCTAAGTACCTAAGTAAGTCTCGAAGGCAAATACACCCGGGTTCGTGCTGTTTTTAGTAAACACGGACCGGCTCTGTATTTACATAAATTAGACCTATGTGCATATGTATTTGTACATATATTTGTAAATTAATTGTAAATTATTATGGGTTAGCCCCATTTGATAGAAATGGGAGCGCTTGCGCTGTTGTTGTAGCTTCCAAATTTCATGCACTTGATTGCCTCTAACGCAAGTCACAAATACGTGTAATCAAAGTTCTCGTGCTTTAGATACCTACTATTTACGCTATCGCCCAGCTTAAGCAGCTGTTTAAAATGATCGGGAACAAAATCTGGAATTCGGCCTTTTGACTCAAAAAAGCTCTGCATGTGCTCCAGACCGGCGTGCATTTATGGTTTTGAAGTTCTCGACGTTTTTCCAGAAGGCTCGATTCACAGCCGTATCTGGCTTCACGTAGAGCGCTTTCCTTCATGTTAAATCAGCCAAAATTCTCAGCTTTATTTTTTTGTAGATTTTGTGCATATAAACGATATCTAAGATAATATCCTAACTTCGTTTATTTCGCGGCAATATTTATTTAAAATAAAAAGTTCGTGTAACGCAAAAAATTGCGCCGAGTTTCTTTCGTTTAAAAATTAATTTTAAATAATAGCGATTTTATAATCTATTTAAAGTAGATTAGTAGTACTCCATGGCACCCTAGGGTGCCACCCACGCACTTTTGCACTTAAGTGCACTAGTATATGTAGGTACGCAATCAAAACGCGTACTAGGTGGTGACGTACAACCTAGGGGGCCTTGACCCACGTATAAGATGGCAAACAGAAGGTTAGGCGCATGGTCAATATGGTCATCTAATGGTCAAGAAAAAGATATAGTAATTAAAGTCTAGTAGAGCCTAGGGGCCCCGGCCGATTTGGAAAATTGGTCAATAGCGAGTAGGAGTGTGGTCAGGTGCAATAAATGCTAGGGGTGGACAGGTCATTGCTAGAGATGGACAGGTCATCTAAAGGTCAAGAAAAAGTAAATACATTGTAAATAAAGTCTAGTACAACCTAGGGGGCCCCGGCCGATTTAGAAGATTGGTCAATAGCGAGTAGGGACTGTGGTCAGGTGCAATAAATGCTAGGGGTGGACAGGTCATTGCTAGAGATGGATAGGTCATCTAAAGGTCAAGAAAAAGTAAATACATTGTAAATGAAGTTTAGTACAACCTAGGGGCCCCGACCAACCTGTTAGACGGTCAATAGCGAGTATGGGGTGTGGCCAGGTGCGATAAACGCTAGGAGTGGACTGGTCATCTAATGGTCAAGAACAAATAAAAATAATGTAACGTAAATAACGATACAAAATCGCTAAATTTTACATATTCCAATATAATTTAATTCTTGGTGCATGGTCAATAAGCGCTAGGGGTGGACAGGTCATCGAATGGTCAAGAAAAATAAAAATAGTGTAAAGTAAATAACGACACCTTTACAAAGTCACTAAATTTTGAATATTCGAATAGAATTGAATTTTTTATTATTTGTTTTGGTCGTTTGCCTTCAACAGACCTTTAGAATTTGGCTACTGATGATGTATGGTCATTAAAAAGATAATGTTAGAATTAGTAAAATATATTTTTGTTAGAAATAGATAAAAAGTTATATATATATAATGAAAAATCGCTGTGCTTTAGACCCTACCCCATACTCACGCGAGGCGAGGGAGCCATGCCGCTGCTACAAAGCGCCCAACGAGGCGTAATCTTACCTGACTTTCAGTCCGTTGCCTTGAATCTATTGATCTTTAAATCGTAACAGATGTTGTTGGTGAATGAATATTGGCTAATTTATCTCACAAGGGTACAAGTGTATAAAAAATAAAGGTTTTGCGTCGTAAATTGAATAAAATTTAGTATGCAAAAGGAATTATTGAATTTTCAATATTTTGAAACCCTTTTTCTAACTTCCCAACCTAAAAACTATCCGTATACAAATAACCGTCTCGCTAAAATCTAGTAAGTGAATAAAAGTTTTTCATCTAGCTCACATTATCAAATGAAACAGAAATTCTCTAATTCAATATGCGACATAGCGAACGCCCTATAGGTTGTATTTCTTAGATTATTATAGGTGTAGTATGCAGCGATTATGCGTTCTAGTTTTATTTTGACGTAGTATCTACATATATACCTATTCAAAATTTGATAAAATTTGTACAAGTTTTGGTATTTATCCGAAATTTTATCAGGCTCAGTTGATAATCGTAAATTAATGTTTTAGGGCGTGCAGCAAGATAACAAGCGAACAAAGGCCCTCAGAATACGTTATTTGGAGAACTATGGGTGTTCTTCGCAAGAAGAGACGGTCGAACACGTTAATCACACAGTTTATTTATCATTTTGTTGAGAAGTTTTGTAAATTATCCAAAATTTTATCAAACTTGGTTGATAAGCCGGAATTATTGTAAATACAGGGCCGGCCTATGTCTACAGAGTCGACACAGGACACGGGTGTATTTGCCTTCGAGACTTACTTAGGTACTTAGGTACTTAGATCTGCTCTCAGCGCTGGCCCCGATCGCTTAGTCTGGAACGACTTCGGTCTTTGGACCCTTACAGACCTTACGGCTTCGATCCCCTCGGTCCTAATATTGCTGACCGCTTCTTGTCGGGTGATCTCAGCAGCTACGCACTAAGCCCTAAGAATACCTACCTAAATCTCGGAATTGCCGCGAGGTCAGTTGACCTATCTCAATCCGCTCAAGTTGATGAATTAACTTCTTTTCTGGGTTAGGCTTGATCAGAAATGTTTTTGGTTCCTAATGTACGTAGCACAATGAAATTTGAAAACAACACCAACGAGCTCTAGACTGATCAATCATCATAAAAGATTAAATAATATTTTTGACCAATTTTGGGATTGAGAAAAGAATAAAGACTTTTGAACGAAATAAATAATCACACGAAATTTACCTATTCCTCCACCAAATATCCCAGAAATCCTCGACGATGGGAAACACCGACCTCACCCGCGGTATAACGAAACCCCTGGGTGGGTTTTATATTTTATTCTAATCGCTATATACACGGCTTGGTGCCGGACAACAAAATAACGACAAAAACGAATAAAACGTACTCGACGATAAAATCGTACGTCAACCAACTAAAATGATGATCTCACAGGATCATTACAGTAAACGAAAGTTTACGTTAAAATAACATAATACTGAATTACTTTTAACTCACAACGAATATTCTAAACTAATACGAGCGGTAATGCATAAAACAATTACTATTATCATATACTTAATTCTATGTTACCGGACAAGTATCTTATTGTTTTTTATATTGAAAATTTGGGAAAAAGTGGGAAACCGAAGGCATAGCCCACAGTGCACTATCGCAGATAGCTACTAGTATTGGCTATGTAAATGGCTACCGCGAACTGCTAACACTAGTTCGCCAAACGTGTAACTCTCGTAGTTACATTATCGTCATAAAAACTGCTTTTCATAGAGTTTAATTGGTTAGATACAGGCAATGATTCAAAACTGGATTATCATAGAATTTGCAAAGTCGTACCTAAAATCCCACGTCTACATATGTACCTATTAAGTTCATACTTATGACATACAAACAAAATAACGCCTCTGGCTCTAATCCAGCGAAAAAAATCTAATGAAACACAAAATAAGCTATACTTATGCACGTTTAATAAAAGCGGACGTTAAATTGTCATATATATTGGAGTAAGAAGAAAATCTAAATAATAATATATGCTTGAATATCAAGCAAAACTTAATAACTATCACATAAGTGTTCTATTTGAACACAAGATTATTAAGCATTAAAATCCTAATATGAGCTAAACATTGACGCGTTATTAGCTGTTTCATTATCAGTTTATATGGTAGATAAGAAATAATGTGTCAATGCTTGCATGTGTTTCGTTCACTATAGCAGTACAAATAAGCGATGGTAGCTCATTTTTGCAGAAAAAATGATGAAATAAAAATTGCATGTATTTATACAAGCGATAAAATGCAGATCTAAACCGATACGAGCTATATCTAGTACTGTTTTTTCTCGAAGGATTATTAAGGCCTGTTCAGAAAACCGTAAGTTCTTTGGTAAAATTCGCAATCGCCTTAAGCTAAACGTTTTAACAACAAAATTTGAGGAAGACGAATTTTACTAATAACTTTGTCAGTGGAAGATGTAGTATGCTTCTTCTTCAGCAGGGGGCCGTCAATATAATAAAAATAAACAAAATACGAATTAAGGAAATTAATACAAAGAAATTGTGAACGTCATGCTGGGAAAGTAATAAATATGGCATCAATTTCATTCAAAATATTGCCTGTTCACTAATTCATCAAGAGGCGCGTAAGCATACAAGGGCAGCGATCAAATTTTGGGGGTTCTGCTTAAGGCATAAGAAAATACACAAAATAACTGCCCGCACAGTGCACCGCCCAACTACCAAGTGTGCGCGTAAGTGTGCAGTGCACTGTGCAACACAGTGCGCTTTGATGTGGCACATTAGTGCACAAAGTGGATGCAAAGAAGATGTATTCTCAGCAGCTGTACCGGGCCTAGAAACTATTATCACTTTAAGAATATTATCTTTATCATGTGAATAATCTTAAGTTCATTGTCATTTTCTCCACCTAGGTTTTTTACTTTTCAGCTAAGTAATGGAAGGTTACACAGTAAAGTGAATGGTACATACGATCGTGCAATCAGCCATACATTTCATAGACGCAGGCATAAAACCTTTTGATAATTTATCCTGCTAATCGAAACTCTTTAGCTCTCAATATCTTTTTAGCATATCGTTGTAGTCTTGGACTGACGTTGTTTCTCGACTGTTTGGAATTTCACTCGTATCTTCATTATCTTCTTGCCTTTCTTGTAATTCATCAGACAGGATATCAGCATTTTTACTGATAAGTTTCTTGAATAGATGCTTTCGAGAATTCCACGCCATCTTTATTGCTTCAGTACCCCCAAAGTTCAGCTTTGATTTAAAAAAGTCTACCGTTGCAGACAGTTTTGTATCTAAATCACTTTCTTCCAACGCTTTTTGCAGGAAAACAAGTTCGTCATAATTTTCGTGAAGCTTTGACAAAAAAGCGTTGAAGAAGGGTGGGTTGCTCAGTTTTTCAGCAGTATCTGGAATAACTGCCATGTCTCGTACAGCATTCTCCATCATTGCACGCCAGAATTCATTCTGCCAACCATTTTTGATATCAGGCTCATCATCACTATCCGAAATATTGTCTGATGTTTCTTCCTCCTCAGAACCCTCTTGGTCGTCCTCTTTCTCCTCTATTTCTCGTTTTTCCTGTTTGCCTTCTTCCTCACCTTCTTCTTCTGAAGTAACAGTTTTGTCATCTTCTGTATCACTGTTTGCTGTATCCATTGAGAGATGTAAAAGCTGATGATGCCTCTTTAATGTAAAATTATTCGACAATCTTTTGTTGCACAGTGTGCATAGAACAACCATGTCTAACTCGGCCAAAGACACTAAATGACTGCCATATTTAGATCCGACGTTTTTATAAATACATGCTGCACATGTGCTGCACAGTGCGCAGCACACGTGCACACTGTGAGGTAATCAAGGATCTAGCAATTGCTTGGGACTTAGTGTTGGCATAGTTCATTATATCGTTAGCAGACATTTCTTGCACCCCCCAGAATTTTTTTGCTGCCCACGTATGAACACGACTGTTTGCGAATACACAGACCGTGCTTAAATGCGCTAACGTGTGTCCAATAACTTAAAAAAATTAATTGTAACTAATAGGAATATTAATATATTTTGATAATGAAAAAATATTCATCGTATTAATAATCGAATAGATAATTGTAAATGTTGCTTTTCGGTTTGTGACGTACAAATTACGAAATTTTCAAAAGATTAATTTACAAAATTACCAAAGCAGCAGCATCCAGGGCTGAGCATTCTTAAAGCATATGTATATTATCCAAGCCAGTCTTAAGCTTATGAGAAATGACTTAAAAAGCGAGCGAAAATGAATGTCAAAACTCATCAATACTGACCGCTTGAATGGTTGTTAGCTCCTGGAAAAATCCTTTTTTCCGCGATCCTCTTTGAAGAACCGTGCATCTCAAAAATACATCAAAGTGATTCCGATTTAAAATAAGTTTAGCGAACTTAGTTTTGGCGTGTGATGGGATCTGCCGAAGTCGCCTACCAATTGATAAGAAACGATTGTTAAGTAAAATCACCACTCGGCGCTGACTTGGGATGGCGCAAGAGAGCAGAATATATCGGCGAAGGAATATTTCCCTTGAAACGCAAGGTGACGACCACTGCTCAAAGCGTCTTCTTACATAAAGCTCTACAGGAAAAAATAAAAAGTATGTACATGTACACATACTAGGTACCCGTGTAATAAGAGGGTGGGGAGGGATCCTCCCCGACCTTCCAACCAAAGGTCGATCTTCCCGATCCTCTCATCAAAGTCAAAAAATGTTCACTCAGAGTAGTATAGCGTGTCACTCTGGGGGGCAACGTTATAATATAGCCCATGTTATAAGATAGGTGGAACTAGGTTTGGGAACTTTTTCCTGTTATAGTATAGGCGGCCGTGGTAAGCAGCTGGAAAATGGGGGTTGAAATGTGCGCCCTGGCTCTGAGAATGTGCGCCCTGAGGGGTTCCCTGTGTTATAATATAGGCGGGGGTGAGGGGTGCGCCCTGAGTGCGCCCTGGGTTGGGAATGGGGTAAATAAGCCTAAGGGGGATCGTGTCATAAGCCTAAGAGGAGCATTCCTTGGGTAGTTCGGGAACTTTCAAAAAAGTTGTCCATAGGGAAGGGGGTAGTTCGGGAACTTTCAAAAAGTTGTCCATAGGGAAGGGGGGTAGTTCGGGAACTTTCAAAAAGTTGTCCATAGGGATGGGGGTAGTTCGGGAACTTTCGTCCTTGGGGGAAAGGGAGTTCGGGAACTTTCAAAAACTTATCCCTGGGGGAAGGGGGTGGTTCGGAAATTTTCTACAAGTCCCTAGGGAAGGGAAAAGTTCGGGAACTTTCAAAAAAGTTGTCCATAGGGATGGGGGTAGTTCGGGAAGTTTTGT